>MU159012.1:204909-223797 GCA_015888305.1 Antheraea pernyi
AGGGGACTTTGTTTTATACTATGTAATGATGCAGTACTTTAGCAGCGATGCCTGAAAAACAGACAGACAGACGTTTCTACAAATTATTAAAATGTATTTTATGACTTATTCCAAGATACCTGGAACATTTTTTTTTCACATAACCTAAAAGGTACAGACGTTAGATTTCCATTCTTATTGTATGTAAAGACTATAACGAATTGTTTTGTTTGCGAAACTTGCATTAATTATAAGATTTTATTTGTAAACTAGCTGACCCGTGCGACTTCGTCTGCACCAAATCGGTTATTACCGGTTTCGATTGTACTTTTAAACGCGAAAAATCTAAATACATCTCAAAACCCGATTGCAGCGATACCTACTGTTTCAAATTGTGAATCCCAACTATCCAGGGACTCACTCAAACATATACTCAGTTGGTATGTGAGAAATATTTTAAAATATGCTTTGAACCCGTTCGCAGCATCACCTACCAGGTCCAATTAAGATAACAAATAACCTACATATATTGCCGATAAATGTCTTCCCAGTACGTTGTCCCAGTACCTTCTGTCCCAATAAGCCTACAACCCGTTCGTAACATCATCTACCGGGTTCAATTAAAATAAAAACTAACCTACGTATATTGGCAGTAATGTAAAAAAAGCTTGAGAGGTCCATGGACCTCCAGTTGGAACGTAGTTCCTTTCCCTTTTTTGTAGGCGTTTACTATACGCTCAGTATAGTTTACATTATAAAATATCAAGTTGATAGAGTTAAATTGTAATTTAAACGTTAAAATATATTCATAAAATAAATAATGATAAATTAAACACTGAATGACATCATAACTATTTTCAACTTGTATTAAAACTTTTTCACACTACATTGTATTAAAGAAAAACATAAATATTAAAAAGATATGAGCAACATGTGTCATCTGTCACTTGCCTGTGACTATTTGTCTAAGAGCTAGGCAACGGTTTCGACAGCGAATTGGCTGCCGGTAAACCTTTACAGGCAAAAATATTGAACTTTATATAATTTTAGAATGTTTTGTTTTTCACTAACTTTTAAACGCTACTAAAACGTGAATTTATTATTGCCAGACATTTTTGATATTAACAATAATGTGCCCGATGCAATTTTTTGTAAATAAAGAAGTATGTTCAAACCATGTTAAGATATCTGTAATTTTATTGAAGTTATATTTCTTTTGGCGCGTTAGGGAAAAATGATGAGAGTAAATTTTTACGTTGCGCGCACACACCGTCACGAAAAACCGACACCCTGAAGTTAGCTATAGTCAACATTTTGTTTCTTTGTATTTGTTGTTTGTATTTCTTTATATTAAAACTTTCATTGTATTAAATACCTTTTTTTTATTGTTAGTGTCGTTTTTTCTACAAACGTAGAATAAGGCGCAAGATAAAATTTTTGAAAAGATTTTTACTTGTTACGCCAAAGAAGTATAACTTCTAATGCGTGTACATAAGTACACACACATACTTTTTTTTAATATTATTTTATTTCAACATAAAAAAGGGTAAATTAAAAATATAATGTATTTTTTTATGTCATAGGAGGCAAACGGACAGGTGGGTCACCTGGTGTTAAGTAATAACTACCGTCCATAGACACTTGCAACACCAGGAGAGTCGTAAGTGCCTTGCCAACCTGTGTTGGAGGGGGAGGAAGCGGAAGGGGAAGAGAGGTGGGCCTCTCCGGTGCTCTCACTAATCGAACGAAACGCACTAATGCAAGCATTGTTACTTCCCGTCGGCTTTTTGTTAGAGGGTGGTACTACCCCGGGCGAGCCGACCCATTCATCCTGAAACCAGTAATAGCTTCAGCGTGGCTCTACCCCCTACCAAAACCTATGTATAGAATAACTTAGCTATAGCTCTAGCTTAGCGCAACAGTGGCTGTATAATAAAGATAGCCATAATTGTGGAAGAGCCTGGTTAACAAATTAAATATGTTCTTTGCAAGGGAAAAAATAAAATGGTTTGAAATGAATTATTTTGTTTATAAAGAATATCACCAGGCACATTATTGTCAATAACAAAATTTTCTGGTAGTGATGAATTCATGTTTTTAATATGTTTTAATATGAATCGTTTATAAGTTACTGACAAAAAATGTTCCTTAAATTATTTATAATTCAAAATGTTGATCTGTAAAGGTGTAATTCGCATTAAAAACCACGCATTAAATACAACGTTAACCGGCTACCAGGTATCCTGAATCGTGTTTGGAAGGGCATAATATATCTTCATATTAAAGAACCAACTTTTCTCAAATTCTTGTTCTTCCAACGTTGCTGGCTCTTGTACTAAGGTGTCGCAAAAAAGTCTAGTTACATTAACTACAGATTTTTGTCTTTGATGATCCTGGAGAACTCCTTGCCTTTTATAGGACAAAAAGTAACCTTGTAATATTAGTTATCACTGTGCCAAATTTCGTCTAAATTGGTTCAGTACTTTCAGAGTGATACGTGTTTAAAGGGACAGACAAACAGGCAGATCCTGGAGAATCCCTTGCGTTTTATGAGAAAAAAAATATCCTAAATGTAATCTCGTAACATTAGTTATCACTGTGCCAAGTTTCGTCAAAATCGGTTCAGTACTTTCAGAGTGATGCGCGTTCACAGGGACAGACAGACAGACAGACAAAAATTTTAAAAGGGTTATTTTTGGCTTCTATATCGACAACAAAGCCTAACCCTATCAAAATTTTCAAAAAATATTTAATGTATAGATAGGCCCTGCTACAGTTTTATTATAATATAGATATCTTTTCAGCTAAACGGAGATGCAAAATTAATGAAGATAAGATAAAAGCTCGAACATCCCGAAATCTAGCTATAGCGGATTACTATGAGTTGAATAAAGGAAGATAGCATTAGAAATAGAAAAATTAGAATTAGAAAGTAAAAAACTTAAATCTGATTTAAATATTGAGATTATTAATAAAACATCATTTATTTATATTTATGAATTTTATTTCTTTTTATTATTTAATGTAAATAGGAACACAAGTCAACAGTAACTTATTTTATTAAAACATGTAACAACACTAAAACCATTTAAAACTCTTAGTTTTCTTTATGATAATGAACTGAGTAACCAAAGTTGAAACCGGAAACATAAATAAATTAGGCATTATATAAATTACTTCCATTTCATAATCATTACATAGTATAAAACAAAGTGTATTACCGCGACAGACTGGCTGTCTATTCACGATAAACTCAAAAATTACTGAACAGATTTTCATGCAGTTCTTACAAGTAGATAAAGTGATTTAGGAGGAAGGTTTATATATATAATTTGTCAGGGCATGACCACGTCCGACGGACATGCTAGTTTTGATTAAAATATATATTACATATACATATTGGTTGCGCCGCTTAATATATTTTTAATTTAACGCAATATGATGATCAGATCGCTACACTTTCCATTCCCTCTTAATTACCCCTTCATGTGGCACATACATGCATACAAGACTCGTAGCGCATCGATCACGCCATAGTTCGTTACCGCGCCGCGTGCAAAACAGTTTAATTTTCTCCTGGTCGAATTAGTAAGAAAACGCATCGCTCCGCATATAGTGCGTGCTGATACTTTTATAAACAATAATTGTGGTGTGAGATTATCTGAATCTATACTTTAGTGTCCGTCAGTGTCGTGACGGAGAAAACTGTTGAGTGCAACGTGAACATCACCTAGCCGGCTAGCCACGTGGAAACCGCAGCGCCACAAGGTATGTGCCAAGTTTCCTTCCTAGTCCTGTCTGCATCGCATCTGATCACAATAGTTGAGTATCAAATTAGCATCCCCGCAAAATACAGTCCACTAATCATAGAATAGAACACCCCCTCAGTGGCATCGAGAACGCAACGGCGCCACCACATATATACATGTTATAAGCATGTAACGCAACACAAAAAAAAAAATGTACCTAGAACATAACGATTACGAGACTACAACTTATTATAAAGAGAATACAAACCTGAAAAGAAGTATCTGTTAACAATCGATGGTAAAGCATTTGTAAGTTATTTAGCCGATACCTTTGAAAAACTAAATATATTAAAGAAGCAACTTCAAGGATCAAATAAAACACTTGTCGATACAAAAGCAAAGGTATTTGGTTTCATTGCCAATATAGAGTTATATCAGAAACATATTAACAACAAAAACTTTGTACAGTTTCATTGGCTCAAAAAATGTGAACTAACTGATACCGCTTTACTTGTTATTTCATAAATACGATGATTTATAAGAAAGATTTTCTGATTTAAAACAAATTGATTTCCCAACATGGATGATGAAGCCAATATTAGTGGATTTGTCTGATATATCAAAGCAGTATCAAGAAGAACTCGCAGAATTGCAAAATCATGAATCAGTAAAAACTTTATTTAATACAAAAGGAGCGATGGCATGGCTTTGTGAAGAATCTGAAACTAAATACCCAAATGTAACCAAATGTACAAGAAAACTTTTACTACCGTTTCCATCTACATATTTAGCTGAATGTGGATTTAGTGCTGTAAATGATTTACTGATAAAAAAAATCGACTTGATATAACACAATTTGGAGACTTCAGATTAAGGCTAAGTAAATTCGAACCCAATATAAAATCTCTGTGCAGCAAGTATCAAGCGCAAGGATCGCACTAAATGATTATAGAAAAATTATTTAGAATTTCAGTTTGTCATTATACGTTTTGAAATTTTACTTATTATTATGGAACACAACAATTTTTAAAGGATAAAAATTAAGTATGGGGGAGCATAAAATTTTTAGAAATTTTAAGGTGGTCTAAAAAAGGATGGGAAACACTGCCTTAAGGTCACCATGGATACATGACAATACGATTTTCCGTCGGAAAGCAATGGCAAGAATAAAAATTACGCTCCGGACACATTCCATCTAAAAGGCTCGCCTTTATTAAATGAGTAAAGTATCATCACCACTGCTAGAGTTGCGGGCTCATCGATAATGTGCACCACATCCTGGCAGAGCGTCGAAGGTATTAGATCTCTGCGTAATGCTTCTGGTTCGTTCTACATTGGTTTGTACAATTCCTTATTGTCTGACCTTATCTCCAAGGACCCTAAGGAGTTGTACAAAAGTAACGTAAGCTATTCTTAAGTTTATTCTCATTGTTATTTAGTTATGTGTTTCTTAGGCGATAATACATATACTACAGAGAATGAAAAGTACCAGGCATAAATACGTTATTCATCATAAGTATTTAATTAAAACACAAAGTGCTCTTTATATAATTTGAATTCATTGAATATTCTACGCAGCAATGAGACAGAGGAAGAACATAGGCATAGGTTGGCTACTCAACGAGCAATCGATGAACGAAGTCGCGCTAGAGAAACAAACGTTAAACGAACACAACGTTTGGCTTCACAGAATTTCCGAACGTCGGCGAACCGAGAACGGGAAACAAGCGCTGAACGTTTACACCGATTAGCTCAATAAAATGAACGATGAGCAATGAATAGACCGCGCAGGCAGCACAACTTATTGAATTCTGCTTTTGCTTATGACTAGTGTTAAATGGTGTTGATATAGGTACAATGGATAATGGAGCTCCGTCGCTTCATACTGCGAGGCGATTATGCTCGCAAAGGAGGCGGCGGAGAGGGAGAGAGAGCAGACCAGCCAGCTCCCTTCCCGCGGTCGACGATCACTGCGGGCGATGGACGCGGGCACGTCCATCGCTTTGGCAGAATATCTGCACATGCCCGTGTGGTTGAGGCGCATTGTGCTGATGTGCCTCCCGCGAACGTAGGGCTCCTGCTCCCTGGTTTTAGTCCGTGCAAGTCGGACATACCCCACTCTCAACTGCCCGGCTAAGGTGGGAATCCGTAAGGATTTCCCCATGTAAAAAAGATACAATGGATAAAATATGCAACTAATGCCAAGCAAAGAAATTGAAAATAAATTGGCAAAATAAATATATCTAAAATTCCCAAAATAACATAAGTTTTAAAAGAACTGGCATCAGGATCACATCTTTCATCAAAACATTTCTTGAACCATTCAAGGCATTATAATACACTTTTTAGATGACCTTATTTGATGCCAAAGAAATTCGAGAGTGGAACTTCTTTCCCACGTTTAAAGTGCAGGGGCAAGTTTATGATTTGATCGGTAATTTACATCCGGTTAAAGATGCACAACCAGGGTTTTTGCAAATATATTTTGTTTCACATGCAGATCAGGTATCCTTGCGTTCAAATTTAAGCCCGACCTTACAAAGAGATCTTATCGATGCGCTACAAGAATATCTTCACAGGGATAATACGAAAATAGACCAGTGAGTATTTTAAAACTCATCATCACCTTCATAAAGTAGTTAATAGAAGTGATAAAGGTGTTTTCACGACAATTTATTGAAGTAATTAATAATGTGTATCAAGCGTGTATTAGTAGTTAATGTTTGTGTAGTTCATAGATACTTTATGACAATAAAGACATAATATAACAATAGTATATATAATAATAGAAAAATATAACACACCGATTTTTCGAGACTGAGCATAGCCAAAATTAAAGCGACAATATGCATTCATGTATTGAGTAAGAAGCTATGAAAAACAGAATACTGTATACTCCAAAACAGGGCACAGTATAATTTCAAATGCGAAAAACTCGCATCCAAGGTATAAAATCAATGAAATGGAGCAGGTGGATTTCTACGACATAAAAAATCTTATTAGTGGAATGAATAGGTTAAACGACGCCCAAGACCGAAAAATTCAGTGGTCGAAATTGATGGAGGTGAGAGTTTCTCATTTGAAACCAACTATTTTACAGTATAAGTATGACTTCGACAATGATCCATTCGAATTGGATACAAAACTTCAACTAAATAAACCCAAACGAGGACGGAAACCCGTCCCTGGCCAGGTTGATGTCCAAACACTCAAAAATGTTTACAGCCACCATTTACCTATCACCAAGGCTTTGTTTGCTGACCTGAAACTTTGTGTGATAGTGAGGCAATACCTAAATGTTATTACAGTTTTTTATAGTAATTTAAAATATGTAGATATCCAATATTATTATACCTGAAGACCAACAAGAAGATGGGGTGTAAGGGGTGTCGAATAACATCTAAGACTTGAGACATCCAAGCCAACCTCACCTGCACGTGGTGCATCCTGGAGAGAATGTTTCTTCATAGTCAACTCCATACTTCTGTGAGTAACCTTTTGCTACAAGTCGTGCTTTGTAGTTCAAAAGTTCACCATTGAGACCCCTCTTCTGTTTAAAAATTCATCTACACTTAATTGGTTTCTTATTCTTTGGTTTCTCCACTAGAGTTCAACATTTGTTGCCATAAAAAGATTTATACTCATCTTTCATCGCTGTTTGCCATTGAGCTGCTTCGATGCCTGACAAAGCTTTCTGCACAGTTTCTGGTTCATCATCTCCGTTGCATAGTTCTTGAACCTGTTCCAGCCTCATCGAGATCTTCATATGCTGATGAATCTGATGTCATCTCGGCCAGAGTTGAGCAACCTGGAGAGTAAGTGGGATCCGCAGAAATATTTGTTTCTAAAGTGGTGTCAACCTCACTGTCTGAATCATTAACTGTAATTGTACTCAACCTAGTTCATTGGTCATCAGAAAACTCTGGTCTTACAGTGGATAGTTCAGACTAGCTCGGCTCAATTTGCTCAACAAGTTTCCCCCTGTATTAATTTGAGAAAGTTCATTGAACACAGAGTCAAAATTATCATCATGTGACCTATTATCGAAAAATTTATTCTCTAAGAAAATCACATCTCTTGCTTTGACACATTTGTACAAATATTCAGGATCTATCAAACGATAACCTTTTGTACTTTCACAGTATCCAACAAAAATATGCTGCTTGGATTTTGAATCCAATTTCTTTCTATTTGGGGTTACGGCATATGCAACGCACCCAAAAATACGTAAATGACTAACATTTAACTTTTGATTTCTCCATTTTTCCTCAGGTATTTGTCCAATTAGCGCCTTACTCGGTGTCCTGTTTTTGAGATACACAGCAGTATTAACAGCTTCTGCCCAGAACTTATTGTCCAAGCCAGCATCTCTTAGCATGCACCTGGCTTTCTCAACAATAGTCCTGTTTGCTCTCTCTGCCACACCATTTTGTTGAGGAGAATACGGGACCGTTGTGTGATGTTTGATTCCGTTATCTTTCAGGTATAATTTCGTATTAACAAATTCACCACCATTGTCACTACGTAGAATTTTAATCTTGTGGTTTGTTTCATTTTCCACCAAGGCTTTGAAATTTCTAAAATGATCAAAGACTTCATTTTTGTTACTCAAAAAATAAACAAATGTTTTTCTACTGAAATCATCAATGAATATCAGAAAATATCTACTACCACCAATAGATTTATTTGGCACTAGCGGACCTTGCGAACTTCGTTTCGCCTAGAAGTCGAATGTCAAATCATCGTCAATAGTCACAAAACCGACCAAGAGAGAGCCGGAGAGTTCTGAACAAAATTTCGTCAATCAAGTACATATAATTGTCAAGAGTTCTGCTACCTAGAGACATCGTTTTATCTGCTACCTAGAGACATCGTTTTATTTTTCCTGTAAAGTTTACGTAAACGTCTATCATGTCAAATTATTTCAGATAGTTGACCCGGCGAACTTCGTACCGCCTTAACCTAGCTTTGATGCACTACTTTATTTTGTATAGCTGACCTATCTTATGTATGAGTACCTATTCAATTTGAACTGGAATCTATAATATCCTCCATATAAAAATGAATCCTTATTTCCCTGCTCTCGCCATACCTGAGGACTTTACTAATTTTTATTAAATAAAAAAACAACATATATATTTTCATAATAGTGTTTATTCCATAGGGTTCAATTTCACTAATATTTTTACAAATCGCTATTGAACAACTTTACATTTTGAAGTAAAAAATGAGCTCAACACCACGCGCGCTCTAGAAAGCAACTAATAGCCTCTATACCCTTCACCTGCTTCTCTCTATTCTAATGCTTTTTGATAAACTATATTTTAGTTTTATGTTCTGGCGCGTAAATAAATAATGTTGATGGTTTTCCGACACGGGAACAGGCGACATATAATTGGCCATGTGAAAAACATGGATTTTCTAGGTTGATGCCACATACACTTAGCGACTGCCCTTGCGATTTATTTATTGACATTGCAAATGCAAGCCGCACTGGAAACTGTAAACGTTTAAAGCTGAATGGCATGTCGTTCGGTATCATAGGGATGCGTGGGATTAAAACATCTTCGCCTTTGGACTTCCCTTTTAAAATTGTGTCTTCGATGACGTTGTTCAATAATTTCTTCACCGCAAGCCGGGTGCCATTACACAGACGTGGCTGGTTTATGTTACGTAACATAATAATTACTGATCCGATTTTTAATTGCAGATTATGAGGTGGTAAGCCGGGCAATTCCAGCGAATTTAAAAATTCTGTTGGATAATTGACAACTTCATCTTCATTAGTAATGGAATCAACTGATTTGTAATTCTTCAATTCGCCAGCTATTTTCTCTTGAATCTGAAAATTCATTTCATTCACATCAACATTTTTTGCTGCCAATATAACACGTTCGCTTAACCAAAGGGAATTTCTGCTGATATCACATTATCAATTTCATTTGGTCTTATCCTCTCAGCTAACCAAATGAGGATATGTGCATGTGGCAATCCGCGTTTTTGCCACTCAACTGAGTACATCCAACAGCGCGTCTCGCCGAACACGCGATGCTTAATAATGAAATCCATGAGTGATTTTAATTTCATTTTGAACATTCTTGCAGTGATATCGTGGCGATCAATAGGTGATTGTCTAGTAAATAATTCTTGTTGAATTTCTGTCCACTTTGGATTGCATGTGAACGTGATAAACAAATCTGGTGTGCCATAATGTCGTACATAGGACATCGCATCTTGCGCATATTCATGCATATGTCGCGGACTTCCGACGTATGTTGCTGAGAGAATAGTTGTTCTGCCAACATTCTGTGCATTTCCATCAGCATTAATGGCATCCCGAAGATGAATGTATTCTTCGGAACGGAGTTTTGCCTGGTTCAACCTGATAAATATTAATCGTTCAGTTTCAACTTTCACATACATATCCACAGCATATTGGTGAAATAGACGCCGACACTTTAAGATGTGATTGTCCTCATTTTGCCGAACCATCAGTCTATATGAATAATAATTCATTGAACTAACTTTTTTGTTCGTTTCAGCACCTGTAAACAATTTTTTGTGTTAATAATATAAATTTTAAGTTAGTAAACATATATTTTAATGTAGTAAACATATATTGTTAATTTACCTGTAACTGGATTTATCATCTTAATTGAAAAATGATAGCCGTCTTCACCTTGCCAAAATAGGATAGGATATTGTAAGGCATCATATGATCGATGTGTTTCAGACACACGCTGAAGTTGATCGTTCCGCCGATGTAAAACAATGTCTCGGTTTTCTAAATTTTCTCCTACGACGACAATAGCCACTTCATCAATTGTTGGCGCATTAAAACGTCCAGCATGTTGTCCTGCAGGCGCCTTATCGGCTCTGATGACAATTTTATGATTATCTGATGGCATGCGGTCTAATGCAGTTGTGAATAATGCAACTAATTCATTATGTTGATGGAAAAATGTTTGAAGTTGTTCCACAATGGATCTTTTCACTGAGTTGTTGTGTGCGCAACGCTGATCGACTTCTCTTGCTGAATTGCCCATAAAATATATTTGCAAAAATTTATAGTCTTCATCAGGCACTGGCAATAAGGAACCTGTTCTATGATATATTTGACCCTGAATCTGCAAGAATATAAATATGTATTTAGGTAATTGTATAGCAAATTATTTGTACCACCATTTGGCTCGCAAAATACTGCCACAATACTTTACATCATTTCAAATTAAAACTACTTTAAACCTCGACATTAAACAGCAGCTTTCCATGGCAGCTGTAGGTAGTAGGCTTTACCAAGTATTGGAACACCTTGCTCATGCCATTATGAAATACAACATGTTATAAAATGTTGCTGATTAACTCTTTTTTTTTTTTTAACATGGGGAAATCCCTACGGATTCCCACCCTAGCCGGGCAGCTGAGAGCGCGGTATGTCCGACTTGCACGGACTAAAACCCCATGGTGCCTTCAATCACCTATAGGCCGAGGAGCAGGAGCTGCCGAACTGGCATTGCGTCTACTCCCCGGCAGGTGTCGGCCCCTCACCAGGGTCAACATATTATGCACCAGCTACATGGTTGTATAACTTATAAAATTGTTTGCCATTATACTTACTTACCTTGAAAGTAGGTATAAAATTGTCTCGAATAACTTTTTTTGCGCCAAATGACGTCATTTGAAAGCAATTATTGTATTGCTGGATATGAGTAAAAAAATGATTAGAATCTGGCCCATTTCTGGAAACCAATGAATGTAGTGGCTCTGGTGGTGGTACCAATGGCGTCAATTTGACTTTGCCGCTGGCGCAACACAATCCAGGGGCTTCATTTTTGAATTTCAATGCATTGCAATGTGGACACACAATATTCATTAGTCCAATAGCAACAATTTGCTCTGAACTGTAATCGATTGCCACATTATAACTGAATGCAACTCTGTGGGGATTAAAAACAACATTTCTATGTTGATTTCGATTCCGTTGAAGTTCATTTAGGTGAATCCTTGGGTGGTCTAACTCTATAAGACTGATTGTCTTTGTCTGGCTTCATATTACTATTCCTCGGGCAGTCTTTCATAAAATGTCCAGTCTTCTTGCACTTAAAGCATTTAGGTGTTTTTCTTGTTGTTGTGAATGCCATGGTATCTTCAGTTTTATTCCTGCGGTCACATTCATGTAATAATTTACCTTTGACTATGTCACTGGACAACTTTAGATTTGAATTTTCAAGCGCCATAATGAGTAAGCATGATGACAGTCAAAAACTCATCATCAAGGTATGAATTTATATCAATCAGTTGCTGTGACAACTCCTGCAACTTGGCAAGGTAGCTCTCCATGCTGTCATGCTCTGTCAATTTTGTGCTGAACAATTGTCTCAATAAGCTTAGTCTTCGGCATAGCCCTTTGTCTTCATGGCTTTGCTCAGATTGTTCCACGCCTCACGTGCATCTTTTGCGTTCCTGACATGAGGAAATGCACTTGGTTGTACTGACAAACATATTCTCGCAAGCGCCTTCTGCGTTTTTTTAATGTCTGAATCGCTCAATGTTCCTTTCTGCTCACCATCAATAATATCCCACAGGTGTTCATGGATTAAAATCATTTTCATGCAAAATTTCCATGTTGAATAATTATCCATACCTTTAAGTTTTTCAATGGTTTGCAATGTTGAAGCAATCTCCTGCCATTTTGTATCCACACGTACACTTTATAGTTTATTTTCTAAAAATTTTACGGTTATCGTGTAGATTACAAATCCTGGGTCCATAACCTAACATACTGAAGACATATGGGGAATGTCGGTAATGGTAGTGCAGTCCGTAATTATCAATATTTCACCATATTTTGCAAACATATTTAATAAGTGTATAGCACAAGGAACCTTCCCCAATCTAATGAAAATAAGTAAAGTAGTTCCTTTATTTAAATCAGGCTGTAGAAATAGTCTTGGAAATTATAGACCAATTTCTGTACTTCCATCGTTAAGCAAAATTTTTGAGAAGATTATGCTTAAGCAATTAGTAGGACCCAGTTCTACAAGATAACAGAGTATGCTACAAACGATCATTATTGGTGACCTACTTTATTTATAGCTTTGTGTTTATATATATACAAATAACCCTGTAAAATTAATACAATATGCATCAAAACATAAATAGATAAATAATGTCAAATTTAAGGTACATCACATAAAAACTTTATTTATACAGGTACCGAAATGGTTAATTTTGCTGCTTACGATTTCAATGTCATTATACGAATAGAAAGTATAATCAATTTACCATGGAACAATATCACAATGAACGATTACTATAGGCAACACCGATTTGTGATTACAGTCGAACACTATCGTAAAGTTAGTTCGCGTAAATTTCTTCCATAGCATTTCAGTTATGGACATTTTCACAATTTTCTTACTGATATAAAAATTTATAATAATGATTTAGTGAAAATGTAGTGCAAAAAAATATTCACTATTTTTAATAAAAGAATGTTCTTTTTAGCGTTGATAGTTTTCAAGATATTCAGTTTTTATTTGGTCCTGTAAAATTGGCAGTTTCCTATTACAATTTTGTTCGTCGGGGATTGCGATATACCTGATTGCGTTTTATTTTAGAATAATATTTAGGTGTATGGTATTATAGTTAACTTTACATTTTGTTGTTGTAGTTATGTCTGTAGTAGTGTCTGGTAGAAAATTTATATTTTTAAATACGGTTATTTCAAAAAGTAATAAACGGTGTGGAGGGAGGGTTTCGCCGTTGGAATTATCGATTGTGCGGATTTTTTGTAGTGACGAGGCTCATTTTTACTTAAACGGCCACGTCAACAAGCTAAACTGCCGTTACTGGTCTCCAAGAATCCGAAACTCTCGATTGAAACATCTAAAACCATTACATTGTCTCAGGGTAACTGTTTGGTGTGCTTTATACACGCATGAGATAATTGGACCATTTTGTTTCGAAAATTCTCGATGCTAGGAGAGGAATGTCAACGGTGAAAATTATCGACGCATTATTACGGAATTCTTTGCGAGCTCATCCATCGTACTCTTCACACGTGTGGTTTCAACAGGATGGGGCGACTGCACACACAGCTTCGATGAATTTGCCCCATCGATGAGGTCGCCCGATTTAACTCCCATGGTTTTTTTTATGGGGCTACCTAAAAGGGAGGGTTTATAATGTCAATTCCCAATCTCTTGTCCCTTTAAAGGAAAATATTCGTCGAAAGATCAGCTCAATTGCAAGTTTATTGCAGCGTGTGGCGCAGAACACAAGGCTCCGTTTTGAACAATGTGTTCAATTCGACGGAAGACATCTAGATGACATACGCTTTAATAAATAAAATCTGCATTGTGTCAATTATTACGTTTTTTATTTAAGTTTGAAAATATAAATCTGCTACCAGACACCCTGTATGTGTTGTAGTTATGTATAGAGTTATGTTTATAGTGCATATATTCGATAGTATAGTTTAAGAGTTGACAATGGTATCATAAGTTGTTAGTTGTAAGTACAATTGTAATTTCTCGTATATAAATAAAGAGAAAGCGAAGGGTTACTCATAGCAATACCGTCCCGCATGTATAATTAGTTAGGACGCGCTCTGACGCTTCGCACGCAACTGAGCGCTCTGATTAGCGGAGCGCCAGCGGCGTGCGTAAGCGCTTCTTTGTCCCAAAAACGTGTCCCGGAGCGGCCTTAAAAACAGGCGCGGGTGGCATAGATGTCCTGTTGTGATCAAGTCAACATACGGAATAATAGTTACGTTGCGATAAGGAGCGCCCTGCGCTTTCACTGCTCACTAGTATATGTCGGAGCATGAAATAGGGTGTGGCGGTGGCGGAGGCGCCATATAACTCTATTGCGCCATGATCCATCACAAAAATGATATAAATGAGAACTAAACTACCCCATCATAATAATATCGTCAGATTTCATCACATCTCAATATAAAATAATTAATTACTATTAATTCAGAATATCACCCCGTCATAATAATATTGTGACTCAACACCAAATAATAATCAATTCAGACTATGTGGTACAGTAGATAACCAATTAATTAGTTACAAATAATAACTAATTCGTTTGCACAAATTAATTATTCAGTGTCTAGGTTAAGCGACTCGCACGGTACGGGTGTACCGTACAACGCCAGAGCCAAGACTGACTTAACAACGGTCGATCCGCTCCTTTTATACTAAAACAAGTCGAGTAGTAGGGAGAGAGGCATGACCTGATGACACAATCAATGTGGGTAGGCGCCGATATATACGATCTTTTATTGAGAGAAAACCCTAATCGTTCTTCGAGTTTCAACTTCGGAATCAGCAAGTCATAGCTATAGTTGTGAATCATTCGGAGGTGGCTCATAATATGATGAACTGAAAAGAAAGAGTTACGAGAATGTGTGTATTTATCATTTCTATTAATTTTTAATTCGCCGGTAAATAATTATGCATATCTATCACGCAACAGAGGCGTCAAATGACGCTTTCGGAAAATTCATGGCCAAGGAGCTGTCCCTTGTGCATTTAGTTCGTTATGTACGAAATTATTGGTGTTTGAAAATAGCACTATTATACCGCTTATAAACAAAAAAAAAACTATTGTTATATGAATTCAAGCTACATAAATATTATTGCTAAACTGAATAAAAAGCTCCAACAAATTAACGTACCTGACTTGTCCGTGTATACACTGACTGCATTATTATTTTAATTTTTGTACTATTGTTACATTTTACCAAAAAATAAAGAATTAATGAACTATAAATTGCTCTGCAATTTCCATCGAATATTTTTGTAGAAAATTAAATGCTCTATAAAAAAGTTCTGGTATCATTTTTCGAAGAATCAACTCAGTCAAAAGTTAATCGAGGTCAAAGTTAAATTCATTATTACCGCAGAATACTGAGTGATCAAAATAAATTCTACAGATATGTGCAGCCACAGACGATGGACGCGGGTGAGATACCAGAACAAGAACAAATAGTCTCCTTTTGGAGAAATAGTTGGTCCCAACACGTCATACACCAGGAAGGCCTTTGGATAGCAGTAGTTGAGAAAGCATGTACTCATATTGCTCCAATGTATCCTATAACTATCACTGTGGATGACGTAACACGTGCCATAAACAAAACATCTAACTCGAAGACACCAGGTTGCGACGGGCTGCATCACTACTGGTTCAAAGGATCCACATCATGTCATGCTACTCTGGCGCATGAATTTCAAAAGGCTTTCGAGACACGTGACTAGGCAATATTCGTGATTACTGGAATTACTCACTTATTAAGTTGGGATTGGGGGAGAGGACTTGGGCTTCCGGCACTCTCATTGACCGAACGAAACGCAACAATGCAAGCACTGTTATTTCACGTCGGTGTTTCCGTGAGAAAGTGGTACTACCCCCGGGTGAGCCGACCCATTCATGCTGAAACTACTAATAGCTTCAGTGTGGCTCTACCACCTACAAAACCTACCTGTGCGGCAGTCACTTAACCTGGATACCGGAAACTAGGTGATAGACAATCAACTGGCGCTGCCCGACATGCAAAACAAGCTCTTCACTTCACCAGTTCCTAACCCACCACCACTAGTCCTGCGCTGACCGCCACAGTGAGCGGATCACTTTTAAGCCGCTCCGCGCACGAAAAATCGAGAAAATAGGTTTTTGTGACCGGAAAACCAAGTGCGATATACCGTTAGATGCGCGTAGTGAACAGCTACACGGTGGCATTTTTAAAAAAAATCGAAGAGACAAAAAAGTTACAGCGATAAAACTAAAATTTGCAACATAAAAGTGCGTGCGCCGGGTGAACACGATCTTTGACACCCACTTTTTCAAGTGCAGGAATACAGAGGATATCCGTCCCCAGGTGCATACCAAAGCACGGATTTTTGGTGTTCAAAACGGCCGAGATACGACCAGGTACGTTATTTAACCTTAAAAACACGTGGCACGTGGTCGCTCCAGAAGCTGCGTAGACGCTTTTGGAGGACACGATACGAAAGCCCGGGCCCAGGAGCACTAGAATCCACTCTCGAAAATTATAAAAGTGTTTTGGAAAAGAAGTAAATACAGTTACAAAAGATTGGAATTATTTGCGGTCAAAAATTGGATCAAAATTTGGATTAATTGATATCAAATAAAAACTAGATCAGTGACAATAACATTAAAATTCAGTTTTGAGCAGCTTAATATATATACAGTGAAATGTTAAAAAATCAGAATTTACAATTAATAAATGACTATAATATAAAATTTTTAAAATTAGCAAAACTTTTCTTAACAATAAATTAAAGTGGTCGACCTATAAAAAAATTTAATACTTAACCTACAATTATGAGACTTTCTGGAAGTCATTTATTAGTGATCCCCTACACTTGTGTTTTGGAATAAAATTAAAAAAGCCTAAGATAAAAAAGTTTTTTTCGGAATCAAATTACGTAATTGAAAATTGGATTTTAATAACTCAGCAATTACCGGAGGCGCGTGGGCGTGATTTTGCAGGATGCAGGAGAGTTCCAGGGACAGAACAATAGGACAAAAAATTTAAGTACAAATTGATTACTTTTTAAGATAAATAGACTTCAAAATTTGGGAAAAGTGGGAACATTTTATTAAAATTGTTGGAAAATTATTAGATATCTGGATAGCCCTCTTCCCAGGGTATACAACGCACCCCCCTTCTTGAAGTCCTGGGACAACCCTAGGGAAAACCCTCCTTTTCATACAAACTAAATAGCTTGGAATATTAATTAAATTCGGATGGTAGCCGCGTGGGGGCAGATAGCGGAACTACACCAAAAACCATCTAGCTAGCTGAAATTACGTATTTTAGCCAGGTTCTGCTACCCACCGATAGATGCTGACCGGAAATTAATATGTTTTTAAAATAAATATTCTAAACGACCAATTCTCATACAAAAAAAATTCAGGAACTCGAAAGTTCTGGAAGTTTCCATAGGAATCGAGCTAATCCACCTATGGACCATTAGAGGAACTAATTTGGTAACAGTAAAGTTGCCACATAACCTGCTTTCAAGTACGAGAATCTACCACTAGAGCTAACTCGGAAATAGGGGTGTGAAAATTGGTCGGCTTAAATTTATAAATATTAAATCTGGATCAATAATATCCTGGAACATCCCTAGTGTCAACGAGATTCTGTCAACAGACTGTCAGAAGGTTGACAGGAGACGTCAATCGGAGTTTTGTAAACGAAAGGTGGGCGGAGCCAGTTTAGAACTCAGGGGTGGAGCTAGAGGGTCAACGGGGAGGAGTAGAAGACGCCCAGTCCATTCATTGACCTTCCCACCTCCCCCTCTTTATTTCCCAACACTCCCCCCTCCCCCTTTATACTCCACATCGACCCTCCCCCTCCCCTCCCCCCATTTTATGTGCGTCACTTTTTCCCCTGAATACATCTTTCTAAACTACAATACTTTCTACCATTCTTCTATTAAAAATTTTATATACAACTAATACAATAACAATATTAACAATTATTGCTTAAAATTATATACAAGTTTATAAATTACATACAAATTAAAACAAATTCCTTGTAATATTGACTAGAGGTTATAGATAAGTAGTATTGTCATAAAATATATACACACTTGCCAGAACACATACTTACATAGGCATAGGTAATTGACACAGAGGATTAAAATCTCTTAAAACAAAATTGACTAGATTCTACTCCTACAAACATACATTATACACTTATATTTACACTTTTACATAGACCCTTATACAGTCTCAATTATACTTATACATTAATTCCCTATCCAAACTAGAACGCCTCAATTTATAAATTTTAACACAATTAGTAGTAAGAATTAAGGCAATCAGACAGAATCCACATCGCACACTAGTAAACCATGCCTCCAAAGAAAGTACCTGCGGGGGACAAAGATGAATTACAGAAGGACTCAGGGGACCAGTTGCTGAAGCTCAAAAAACAACGCGGCGTAGCCCGCCGCTGTAGCGACTCTGAGGAAGGACTCAGAACAACAGTTTTACGTCGCAATAAGGCCGCGGCGGGCTTAACAGCACAAGAGTCAAAGACTCCCGATCCAGCTCCCATTAAGTCGACAACACCCACTCCTACAACGACCTTGGAGACTCCACCAGGGGGGTCGCC
>MU159012.1:228782-241514 GCA_015888305.1 Antheraea pernyi
GAAGTCTCAGTGAGGACCTGGCAGGAACGCTATGAGACCTCCGTCACGGGGGAGCTGACGCGGGCGTTCTTCCCTTCTGTGTTGGAAGCCCACAAGCTTCTAAGGAAGATCAGCCTTGCTCCCTCCCACGTGCAGGTGTTAACCGGTCACGGGGGTTTCGCGGCTTACTTGCACAGGTTTAAGCTGAAAGACAGCCCTGCATGCGTCTGCGACCCGGATATCGCCGAGACAGTCCTCCATCTTCTCATGGACTGTCCTCGATTCGGCTCGTTCCGAAATGACCTCGAAGTCAGGACCGGGATGAGGTTGAGTACTTTAAATCTCCCCGTATTCCTAACATTAGAATACATTGAAGCCACTCTAAAATTCCTAGCTGAAGTGGTCAAAGTGGCTAGTTTTAGAAATAGATAACCACAATAGCCAAAGTAGATAACACCATACAATGTACACACGGAATACGGGGAGATACGAGAAACACGCACAACATCTGGCAATGGCATATACAAATTGGATAAAAATTGGAAATAAAAAATTGTAAATAACAACTTGTTTTTATATAATAAAGATATATTATTTTAAATTGATTATCAACGAATGTAATGGAATTATATATATATATATATATATATATATATATATAGATAGAGAGTGCAGACAACAATCTTGTGTTATTTGATTATATATTTTGTAATTATTGGTGGTGTTTTAAGTAATATAGTTTGGTAGTTGTGACAAGCGAAGTGAATATGAAATAAAATCACGGAGCATGGATTTATGATAGAATAAGCTGTAATAAAAGACAAATAAAAAATTTACCTAACAAATAATGTATTAGAATTAAGGAAGCAAAAAATTATGGCTAAATTTGAATTAAAAGAGATAAATGAAAAAAATATTAAAGTAAAAAATGTCTCGGATTTGTGTCTGAGGATACGGGGACGTAAAAAAAAAACCCTCCACCACTGCATACTGCACTGACTAAGACAAACGCGGCGGCGGCGGACATCGGTAATACACCATCCGGCTCGACACCCAGAAAGCAAACGTCAACGACCTCGCCAATACCAGGCGAGGCGACAGTAATATCGGTGACGTCCACTACACATGGCTGAGCCTCAAAAATCCACCTGAGAGTACAATAAACATCTACTCCCAGGTTCAGGCGCACCCCGAGGTATCTGAGGATAACCTCGGGGACATATCGTTGGGGGCTGAGTCGGGCATAGAGAGCAGGGCAAGCATGCTCCCTTCCCTCATGGACCGCACTGGCACCTCAAGGGGCATGGCAAAGACGCGAGCTACTCAGTTCTTTCAGGTCGGGAAGACGGCACTGGAGGCCTCGGAAAACATTAGACGGGAGATCAGGCGGCATGTGTCTTCGGCGCTCCAGGCGCTGTAGGACACAACCCTGGAGCTGAAGGACTCCCGTGATCGCCAAAAGATTGCGGAGAAGAGGGCGCGCGCACAGTGCGCTCGGGTGTTGGCCCTTGCTGAGCGCACCCGCTTCCGCCAACTCGTGACCCTTGTGAGGGGCCACGAGCGTAGTGTCTCCGCGCTGACATCATACATTGAGAAGTTGGTCAGCGAGGTGGAGGCACTGCGCTCGTGGGTCGAATACGAGGTATCCGAGCCCTTGAAGGCGGCGCGGGGGATACGCGAAGGAGTGTAGGAGCTCTGTCGTCGACCGGCTCCCGCCGCAGTTTCCCAGTTGCCGGTAAAGTGGCATCTACACCCGGACGACCTGGAAAAGATAGTTGGCGGCGCGGGCCGACTCCAAAGCACGCAGACGCGCCTCGAGGTCAAGCTGGAGGAACTCCCTGGGCTCGTTGCAGAGCAGATACCGGTTGCGGTGGGGCACGATAGATCACTATCACCGTCTCTGCCGTTCTTGCCCTGCCCAGATCTAGCCCCCCGGATTAACAAACTCGAAGAGACCATTGACGGCCTCAACAACACCATCATGGAGGCCGTCACGTGACAGGGGGAGAAGAGGTTGTGTGCTAGAGATGGGGCAATGCGTGACCTCCTGGGGCCAGTAATGTCTAAACTGGACACATTGCTCCTGGAGGTCCGCGATATGACTGTCCCCACGCTCGCGCTCCCCTCGCTTCCCACCCTGGCCGAGGAAAAGGGCTCTTCAAATGCACCATTTCCCCTCGAGGTCACGAAACTCCCCCTAACAAGACTCGCCCTGTACTCTGAAGCCGGAGATATGCCCCGCACCTTGCAAACAAGTGCCTGGAGCACCAACACTTCCCAAGAGCCTGGAAGACCACGTGTGTGTGCATACTCCGGAAGCCGGGCAGGGTCCTCCCACACAACCCCCCGGTCATTCCGCCCAATCGGCCTACTCTCGGTGCTGAGCAAATTCCTGGAAAAGCTCCTGGTCCAACATCTTCGGTGGCACCTGCTGCCCAAACTCAGCGTGCGGCAATATGGGTTCGTACCACAGCGCGGGACGGAGGACACCCTCTATGATCTGATAACGCACATCACATGACTTTCAGTGTTGAAACAAATGTTCATTGAACTTAGACTTGGTCTAGAAAATTTTTACAATAACATTAACTCTTATCGTATACGGCAACCAACGTTACAATAATTTACTCCCGAAAATTCAGTTTATTTTCAAAAATGTATACGTATTTTAGGATTAATAGACGGTAACGGAGTTAATGTAAATAGTCTACTCGTTGACATACGATAGACACAAATCTCTAAAAGGAACTAAATAGTACCAAGGTCTATAATAATCAAACATTATTACAGACTTCTCAAATGCGCAAACGTCCTTACAACCGGTTATTAAGTCCTTCTTGTAGCGAGCTATTAGTTAGTCAATGGTCAGTTTGAAGACTTTTTTTTATTAATTCATTGTTATGTATAAGATCTCTATCTCTATCTCTTTGCAACCACTGAGGTCTCATTTACCCCCAGGGTTGCAGCGTGACATTGGCGCCCTCGTAGAATAACCATCAAGGCATTTTTATACCCCGGCTCGTTGGAGTCAAAAAATTATTAATTAAAAGAAAGAGTTCACATTAGCTTAATTTTAGTTTAAGCGTAATTTAAGTTTTAGTGTACCGTAAAACCTGGTAACTTTGCCGCCGAATGTTCTATTTGCCATTTATTTTCATAAAAAATATTGTTATTGTCAGGAAATTGATTGTACGAGACGTAAATTGGAGCCGATCATACAAAAATTAATTCGCAAGACATGTTAGATATAGCGGTAGGTCTGGTTCACGGGAAGGTTTTGAGGTAGAAAAACAATTTCACATACCAAGGCGAAACATCGAAAACAAAGTTAAAAATAAACATTGCAAAAAACCAGGAAACCAACAGCGGCTTTTCGCTACAGAAGAACAACAAATTGTAAAGAAGAATAAAAACTTTGTTATCGTTTTTTTGTGTTTTGTTATAATAATAGTACGATTCCACCAGTGTGAACTGCGTGGTACAGTAATGCACTGCGTTCGACACAAATGTTCACTCTGGTGGACACACTGAGATAAACAAAAACAAATTTACGATAAACATTTGTAAAATGTTCGCGCACACCTGTATACTTTTATGCGCGCACACATAAAGCAGTGGACTCGCGTCGACGCGTACACACTTGTTGTTCGCGAACTCAGTCCTGCTTCCGCTACCGGAGTGAAAACATTTATTTGTACGCGCACATTGTTAAATATGGAATGGACGAATGATACAATTATAAAATGTATTCAGGCATTTGAAACTTATCCTTTGCTATGGGATTCCAGTCACAATGATTATAAAAATAGAAACAAAAAACACGACGCCACTCAAGAGTTGGCTCAAAGTTTCAATTGTGTGACTCGACAGATGTAATGAGAAAATGGAAGATTATTTTGCCTCAATACCGAAGAGAAAAAAAGAAAATGGCGGATTCAAAATCTTCTGGCTCTGGGATTTCAGATATATACAAGCCAAAATGGTTTGGTTATACATATTTGAATTTCTTTCATGGAAGGGACGAACCGAACACCAGCTTGAGCTCTAACGAGGAAATAAATGAACAGGTATATTTTATATCTTTATTATCAAACATCTTTTCCTACTTATCCTTTTTACGCTGCTAGTGTTTCTTGCCATAGCACCATTCCAATGTTGTCAGTTTGGAAATAATGTGCAAATTCTTCTCTTATGTCTTTCGCATCGCGCCTCCAACTTCCGTCGATAGTGTTGAGTAATTTGATTCACAGTATCAAAACAGCCAAGAGAAGTATAAAGTAGTGAAGACCACTTTTGGGTCATCAAAAAATTATGCAAGTAATAACAAGTCAGTGTTATTAATTATGCCTTTTCTGGAGTTAACAAAATAGGTTTCCTAGGTACGCGAAATACAGCCGATAAAATCCCGAATACATTTTCCACAATACGTCTCGCTCTGCTCAATCGATAATTAAATATTCTTTCTTTTGATGTTTTGTCATGTTGACCTGGATATGGTTTCATTAAATTTATATCTAATGCAAAAGCATCATCTGCCACAATGACATGTGGAATTGGTTTGTTCCTTCCGGGTAGCGCATAAGGTTGAGGCAAATTGAATTTTCCTTCTGAAGATTACCATAGAAACTAGTATTTTTTTAGACACCACCATCCGATATTCTTCCTTTACAACCAACATCTACGTACATAAATTTATAATTTGCATCAACTAGTGCTAAAAGTGCAATGCTGAAATCACCTTTGTAGTTGAAAAAGTCACTTCCAGTATCATTTGGAGCTTGAATAATAACATGTTTGCCATCCATAGCCCCAATGCAATGAGGAAAATTCCAAAGATGGTTAAATTGTGCTCTACCATCATCCATTCTTCTAAAGTGTTAGGTATCTGAAAAAGGAAATCTTATTATTATTTCAGCTAATACAAGATATTCAGGAACACACAGTAAATGAAGATCAAGAATCTTCTGATGAAAAGCCAGTCGAAAAGTTTAAAACTCCGAAGAACTCGCTAAAACGTCGTACTGTAGATGAAGAGAATTGCCCATGCTTTATCCATTATGGATAACGTAAACAAGCAGATGGAAGCAAAAAAACCTGATGAGGACGACAGTTTTGCTGCAGCCGTCTCAATGAAATTAAGAAAAATTAAAGATTGGAGAACGAAGATTTTAGTACAAAGGGATATTGATAATTTATTATATGACGCTATTATTGGTACTGGGAATTATGCTACGACTCCAATGGCTTCACCGTATTCAGATTCGACGAATTCCCAGAGTCAAGGACCGGCTTCAAGTATTCAGGTCCGTGATAATGATTACTCAGATATTTTAAGGCAGAATGACTGTGAAATATTAACTTGGCATGATATGTAATGCAATAAAATTAACTAAAATTAAATGTGATTTTATTTTATAATTTTTTACCTTAATATTTTCTTTCAAGACGCTGATCAACGCCTTACAGTCCTCAGGTACAATCCGAGCAATAAGTTCTTTTGAAACTTTAAATAAATACATTAAACTTGCAAAAGAATCTCCAGTAGCAAGATATTTTAAGGTAATTGCAAGCCTTATTGAAACAGGGACACATTTTCTGTGATTGGTATCTTGCTTAGCAATAAGAGGACTAACTGCATTGACCAGCAACTCAAAATCTTCGTCAGGTCTTCAACAACGTGCACTAACACAATACAAGGTCGGCAACCCAACTAACGGGTGGCCCAAATAAGACCAGCTGATGTGAAACACAAATAACTTTTTTATTTTTTAACATAATTTATTTTTTCTTTTTGCAGATTATAACCGAACTCTTGAAAATTTTAAATGAATACGTACAGTCCACAACAACGCATTAAAATTATCGATTTTTATTATTCTTCTCAACGATCAATTGTTCTGACGCAGCGAAATTATCGCCGTTTTTTTAACGTAAGATCAGCGCCCACATCTTCCATGATTACAAGTTTAGTTCGCCGTTTTGAGGAACTGGGTTCAGTTGCCGACCGTCCAAGAAGAGGTGCTCATCGAAATATTTGTATTGTAGATAACATGGTAGCTGTACAGCAGTGTTGCAAATGATCCATATGTCTCAACTCGTCGCCGTTCCGGCCAATTGGGTATACCCAGAACAACATTACAGAGAATTTTAAAGTTGGATCTTAAGGTGTATCCATACAAAGTTCAAATTGTGCAACAGCTTCTACCGCAAGACCCCCAACAACGACTACAATACGCTATTCGCTTTACACAATTAGCCACACAAAATATTTTTTTTAAATAATCTTTTGTTTATTTATTTATTTATTTAGAAATACCAACAAGATTTACACTAGAATAGTACATAACATGCATTTTTAATGACTCTATATAAGTGCAATCTTAATTATAGGTGTTTAATAAAAAAAGAAAAAGTAAAAACATACATTCCAATTTTCTTTTTATTTTAAGTTACTTAAATAAATTTGTTTATACTGGCCGAGACTATTTGTGAATATATCTAGATTAGAGCTTTTAGATTTAGAATTATAAATTGATATCATTCTATTTAGTGGAGAGTAAAGGCCTAAATTTCTTCGAAAATACTTCGTAGCGAATATATTAAAACCTTTAATTTAGACACTTTAAAAGATCGCAGAGGATTACTTGATCTTACTTTTCTGTACAAACTAATGAATGGAATCTTGGACGCACCTGAACTACTAAGCAGAGTTGATATAACGGTTCCTGCGAAACTGCCTAGAGCCTCACGTTTTAATATATTCGCTACGAAGTATTTTCGAAGAAATTTAGGCCTTTACTCTCCACTAAATAGAATGATATCAATTTATAATTCTAAATCTAAAAGCTCTAATCTAGATATATTCACAAATAGTCTCGGCCAGTATAAACAAATTTATTTAAGTAACTTAAAATAAAAAGAAAATTGGAATGTATGTTTTTACTTTTTCTTTTTTTATTAAACACCTATAATTAAGATTGCACTTATATAGAGTCATTAAAAATGCATGTTATGTACTATTCTAGTGTAAATCTTGTTGGTGTTTCTAAATAAATAAAGCACTTGTACAATAAATCTTTTAATATATATTACAATTGGGTTAATGGTTTTTTTTATTGCGGGAGAAGTTAACTACATAACATTTATTGGCATTCAACACCATTCCGTTTGTGTCACACCATTCAAGCAAAGTATTTAAGTCACTTTGCAGTAACAATACGTCATTAGGACGCTTAATCTGGCGAAGAAATTTTAAGTCATCGGCAAAGAGGTAACACTTCGTATTATGAAGTTGTAAACAGATGTCGTTGATGAATATATTGAATAGTATAGGCCCCAAATTGGAGCCCTATGGCACTCCTGATAGCGTTTCGAATGGTTGTGAAGTATATCCTTCAACAACAACCTGAGACGTGCGATTAGAAAGATAAGATTTACACCACTTTAATAGGTTACCTGCAATGCCAATGGAAGCTAATTTTTTAATTAAAATGCTATGATTGACTTTATCGAAAGCTTTACTGAAATCACGTCGACACAGGTTTTTTGGTCGAGGAGGGTAGATAATTGATTAATGAAACTTGTAAGGTTTGTAGAAGTTGACGGCTGAAGCGCATTTCCATTTAAGTGGTTATGTGAATAAACAAAACTGTAGATTTTGGGGCTCCGAAAATCCAAGGGCAATACATCAGCATCAGTCACACCCAATCAGATGCACTGTTTGGTGCGGTGTTATGACCACAAAAATCATCGGCCCATATTTCTTTGAGAATGAGGATGAAACGCCAGAAACAGTCTCCGGGACTTCTTACAGAACAATGATCGACAACTTTTTGCGGACAATGGTGGAGCAACATCCTAATTTGTGGTTTCAACAAGATGGAGCCACAGCGCATACTGTTAGGCAAACTATGGACATGCTGCGTGAAATTTTTGGTGAACGCATAATTTCAAGAAATTCAGATTTCCCTTGGCCTACTCGTTCACCAGATTTAACTGCGCCCGATATTTTTATGGGGATATTTAAAAGACAAAGTGTATGTTAAGAAACCACAGACACTTGGACAGCTCAAGCAGAATATTCGAGGCGAAATACGGCGCCTGCAACCAGAAACATTACGCCCTGTAATACAAAATGTCACGCACGTGGCATGTGTGACAGAGATAGACACTGCCGATGCGTTAATTCCCCCGCGGCTTGCCGAGTACGTCGCGCGTTCGTCTCTTGTTCTTACTCTAATTAGATAAGTCATTCAGTGAATTGTGTGTTACGCTAATGAGAGGTAATAAGTAATTTGAGAATAATGGATCGTAATAACTCAGCAAATGAGAGTAGTACAGACAGACGAAAGAAGAAAAAGTACTATTGTTCTTTCAATGACCTGTGGTTAAAAGAACACACGTGGTTATCGAAAAAAGACCAGTTCACAGCAAAATGTAACATATGTTAACATTTATTTTCGGTCAAGTATGACGGTTTAGGACCTGTGAAAGCAGTATTATGTATTCTTTATTTTATGCAAAATATAATGCAAGTATTTTAGAACGCCATTAAATTACTGGAATCCGACAGAGTAACAGGCACTGAAATTCAAGACATAATTTATTGATCTGAAAACGAAGCAACAAAACATATAGGCGGACTAATTTTATGGTAAATCTGCCATGGATTTACTAAAGCAGTTTGATGAACCGCAAAAATCAAATCTCAAAACTGCGATCAAGAACCTTTTTACGCGATGTTTGACATATTTCAAAAAATGGTATAACTTTGAAGATTTAGAATACCAAGCAATAAAAAATTTATCTTTAAAAGAACCAGTCACATGGACTGGCTTTACTAGACTCCAGGAATTATCAAATATTGACATAGATAGTGACAAATTATACGATAAGGTTGGGCTTTTGCGTGAGATGCAACCACATCTTGTTGAAGAAAATCGAATGGATTTACGCTGGGTTGACTTCTTTACGAAATCGAAAGACGTGAATGTCCTGTCTTGAATTGAAAAAGATGGACATTTTTGTCCTTTCCATCCCTGTCTCTAATACTTCATGCGAGCGGGTATTCAGCGCGATGGAACAGGTATGGATTTAATATTTAGTAAAAGCAGAGTTACAAGTACTAACAAACTTCGATTTTTCATGTAAAATCTTTTATGATTTTGTGATGAAAAACCAACAAATATTAGATGCTGCTCGAAAATAAAATAAATTTAAAAATTAATTAATAATTTTCTTTCCACCCAAAACTGTCTTAAACATACAATTCTCCCGGGTTCTTATGGGGGATAGTTATTGAAACTAATTTACAGTTTCGATAGTAACTTATTTGGTTGGCTATGGATATGTAACTTTGTTGAAATGTCATAAAAATATTGTTATTATTTTCAGGAAATGGATCGCACGAGACGTAAATTGTGGAGCAGATCATATAAATTCGCAAGACATGTTAAATATAGCGGTAGGTCTGGTTCACGGGAAGAAGGTTTTGAAACAGTAAAACAATTTCACGTACGAAGGCGAAACATCAAAAACAAAGTTAAAAATAAACATTACAAAAAACCAGGAACCCAACAGCGGCTTCCCGATACAGAAGAGCAAAACAATTTCACGTACGAAGGCGAAACATCAAAAACAAAGTTAAAAATAAACATTGCAAAAAACCAGGAACCCAACAGCGGCTTCCCGATACAGAAGAGCAACAAATTGTAAATAAAAATAAAAACTTTGTTATCGTTCGATCAGAACCAAGTCTGTGCAGCACCCTTATGTTTTGTTTGTGCTGGGTCTAGTTAGCGATAAAAGAACTTTTAATTTTTTATTATATATTTGAATTGTCACAAAACAAATTTACTCACTAAACGGTAAACCATGA
Source organism: Antheraea pernyi (assembly GCA_015888305.1). Classification (NCBI taxonomy): domain Eukaryota; kingdom Metazoa; phylum Arthropoda; class Insecta; order Lepidoptera; family Saturniidae; genus Antheraea; species Antheraea pernyi. Next base: position 238,639 of record MU159012.1, read on the forward strand.
AGGAAAATAGACATTATTTTAAATCATGCACAATATATATTGGGTTGCCAACAAAAACATATTGAATAATTTGGGAATCGAGGATGTGGAAGTTGTCGATGATTTTATTATATTGATGGGTTACAATAAGCCTTACAACAGATTGGAGACGAGACACGAAAAGGGAATACGTTTAAAGGAGTAAACGTGAGTCGGTCAGCTATAGAGGACGCTTGTAGAAGTTTAAGGGATTCTTGGCAAGAAGTCTTTAAATCTTTGGAAGCGACGGTAATACTTTTAAATTTAGAAAAGCTGGAAATATCAGTGTTGAGTGTTTTTCTTTTTTTATATAAACAAATTAAATATTCAAATTCAGACTTGCATTGTAATATTTTACAATCGGTATACTTTCCGAACAAGCTGGTGAGTCTAGAAACAAATTTTGGCATTACGATCGAAAGCACCACAAACGAAAATGAAACCGTAAAACTAGTGCTTAACCTGTTTCACAGAGCGTTGCAATCTTATATCAAGTGTGTGTATTGGAAGCAGACAAAAGAAAACTAAACTATCTGTTCTTTCTGAAAAATTCTTATTACTTTTAGAATCCTTAATGGAATATGTTACCAGTAAAGAAATACTAATGAAGAAAATAAAACTCTTTTTAATCAGAAGAAATTTTTATTTTGTCTGATGACAATAATTGAGAATAATGTTATAATCTATATTTTTTCAATATGACAAGTTGACGATCCTATTTCCATAGAAATATTTATAATATTAAGAAACGCCTTATCTCCTTTGCCGCGCGGTTGTCGTTTGTGCTATTTTAGATTATAATGAACAATATTTTTACTACGCATGTTTATGACAAAAAATAAAATGCTACAAAATTTATAATTAAATTAAGATATTCTATCTTCATTCACCTTTCACAAAAAAAAAAAACCTCTAAAACTAAACACAATTATACTGTCGGTATTTCTGTGAAGTATTACTAGACGCATCAAATAGATACATAAACCATACGTGTCGCCATCTCGGCTCTAAAATATTGTGTAAAGGCTTAACATGATTAGCCAATTTTTGTAATCGAACCGTCAATATACAACACTTTCCTGTACGTATCCAAAGTAAATGTAGGTGAAGGAGGTGATCAAACATCGGAAGTTGGCAGTGTTTCAAGACACTGTCGGTACTGTGTACGGCTTAATAAGTGTAATAATAAAGTCCCGCGCTGACCGCCACCGCGAGCGGATCGTTCTAAAGCCGCTCCGCGCTCGAAAATTCGCGAAACTAGGATTTTGTGCTCGAAAACTAGTGAGTGATATACCAAACGGTGCGCGCTTCAGAGATCTACGCGGTGGCATATTTCGTTTTTTGAAATTTTGAAAACTCAAAAAGTTGTAGCCGAAAAACTAAAATTCAAGACATAAAAGTGCGTGCGCTGACGTAATAAGATCTGTGAGGATACGTTTTTTGAGTGCAGTTGTACGCAGGTAAGGAGAGGTGCAGGTGCACTCCAAAATCTGGATTTTTAATGTGAAAAACAAAGGAGATACAACACAAATTGGTATTTAACCTCAAATCCGTGAGGCACGAGGTCGCTCCAGAAGCATCGTAGATGATTCTGGAGGACTCGAGCAGAAAGCCCTGGATCTGGAGGTCTCAATACTACTTTAGAATAAAAAAAATTTCCAAAAAAAAATAAACCGCCTTCGATGTGAAACACAAATTGGGCACTAAAAAGCGAAAAATAACTGAATTATTAAATTAACCAAATTAAATAAAAAATATTGATATTCGCGCTACAGAATATTATATTAGAAGTCGATGCCAACCTAAATTCATATCATCTACATACAAAGTTTTCGTCCACTTTCGTGTCCCATGATGTATATCTGTATAGTATATATACATATTTTATTACCTGCAACAAATTTGAAATTTAGGTTGGCATCGACTTCTAATATAATATTCTGTAGCGCGAATATCAATATTTTTTATTTAATTTGGTTAATTTAATAATTCAGTTATTTTTCGCTTTTTAGTGCCCAATTTGTGTTTCACATCGAAGGCGGTTTATTTTTTTTTGGAAATTTTTTTTATTTTAGTAGTTTATTGTCTGCCACTTATATTGGACGTACTAAACAATACCAAAATACTACCAGAACCATAGCAATATCGAAAATACAAATCCCAAACTAACTATAACCAGTAAAGACCTACGTATATACATTTTTTACAGGTCGTGGACACGCGATCGTGTCACTCGGCGCTAGACACCCGCGTTCATGTCGAGACAGTTATTATTTATTTTAATGTCAGAGATATAGGAGCTATTTGACGACAGGTCCGTCCGCTGACGCGTCACGTAATACAGGTGCGAAGAAACTGATGGAATTTTCGCAATACGTCGATCCGCTGATGGGCATAAACATACCCAAGTACGCAAACATTTGCCTGGAACACCCAATCATTCTCGACCATTCTGCGAAGGACATCGCTTCATCTAGCAGTCTTAAACCACACAATCACGGTCTTCATTAAAGAAGTCTGTTACGACAGAGTATTTACCTTTTTGTTACCTTGTATTACCTTGTTGTTCGCTTTCAGAAAGAGAAAAACATTACTCAGTGGCGGGTTTATGTTTGATGTTACTATAAGCGCCCCGCAAGGTATGCCGTCCTTTTTTCTTTGCGAGAGAGTAATTATCTATATATTAATACGTGAAGCCTAATCTTTGTATCCCTTTTTAACGGAATTGGGCGAACGGATGAACATGAAATTTGGCATAGTTAAAGTTTATATGGAGGAGAAGTGCAGAAAGCTATTTATTTTATATAAAATGCATTAGAAGTACATTAAATTAATTAAAATATGCATTACTCACACTA
>MU159012.1:241776-253225 GCA_015888305.1 Antheraea pernyi
CTCAATAGTTATGTTATGGGCGGGTATTATGAAGAACAGGCGAACTGAGCTCGTTTTTGTAAATGGAAACATGAATGCTGAAAATTACATTGAGGATATTCTCAGACCTTATGTCTACCCATTTGCACAAACCTTTGGCTCCGATTTTAGGTTAATGCATGACAATGCGCGTTCACATACAGCTCGGCGAATCAGTGAATACTTTGCAACGGAGAACATCCGGGTATTGCCCTGGCCTGCACAATCGGCAGATCTCAACCCCATCGAGCACGCACGGGACATGCTTCAGAGGCGTGTTTTGTAGGACTTGGACGGAGCGACAACAACCCAACAGCTGAAGGATTTCCTACAATTGCATTGGGAGCGAATACCGCAAGATGACACGAACAGTCTCATTAATTCAATGAATAATCGTTGCCGACAAGTTCTGAATAGCAGAGGAGACCATATTTTGTATTAAATTGTTCTATTCTTTCACAATAAATACATTTTCTTTAGAATTTTCATTTTGTAAGAAAAAAGTTTAGTTTCTTATGTATCTTAGTTTCTACAGTATATTCTAATATTGTTCATTTCTGTTATTAAAAGAACTTATAAAGACAACAGCTCTTATTTTTACATCATAGAACCCTAAAGATATTATTTTAAAAATAAAATACAACGTTATAATGTGAAGAACCATCCTAAAATTTAAATTAGTACATGTTGCTTAGACTTTTTTGATGAGCGTATATCTGGTTTCTACTGGGTATAATAAATCGGTTCCAATTTCACGAAAATACGTAAATATGAAGTGTATGAAAATCAAATAAACGATTTTTCACCCCCTTAGGGGTTGAATATTTTCTTCAAATTTATATGGGACCCCCTCTGAATATAATCGATTCAAATAAAAAAAGAATCATTAAAATCGGTTCATAATTGACGGAGATATCGATTAACATACATAAAAAAAAAAAAAATACACACAACCGAACGTAGTAACCTCCTCCTTTTTCGAAGTCGGTTAAAAAGTGATCAGTGCAAAAACAAAAACGCAGGAGTAATTACAAAAAATCGGAATAATTTGCGGTCGAATTATATACAATAGTTATTTAAAATACTAATAAGTTAAAAAGTAGCCGAGTGACCCTAACATTAAAAATCAGAATCATATACAATAATAGATAAAGAGTGAAGTGCCAAAAATTTGGATTTTATAATTGACGGAAAAAGTTTTTATTGATTTTTAAAAATACACGAAAATTTTACAGACTTAAAATTATCTTTGCTCTCCATTTAAAAATTCAATTTTAAATACATTTATCCAGGTTTTCCTGGGGGACATTTTTTAGGGTTTTTACACATATTTCGCAAATAATATATTAAAAATTAATTAAGTTGAGAAAGTTTTTTTCCGTTTGAAATTACGTCGTGAAAATTAAAAAATTAATACCGTTGGTGTTATTGGTGGCGCGTGGGTGTGGTGGCGGCAGGAAGAACGGGAGCTGTCCACAGACCAGAATACAGGTTTTAAATTACAAATATATTTATTAATTCTCTGGATATTGCAACCTCAAAATAGAGGAAAATAGAGTACATTTTTATTAAAATACAGGAATTTTATTATATATCTGGATAACGCAGAGTCTAGGGAGCCAGACGAACCCTTTTTTAAAGTTCTAGGAGGCCCCTAGACAAAATCAACTTTTTCATACAAAATAAATATTAAAAAATATTGAAATTTTAACACTAGCCACCTAGCGGTCAGCAGTAGAACTTAGCAGAAATAACAATATTATCAAAAATCACTAGTTTAGCTATCGACCGCTAGAGTTTTTCATCTTTAATAAATAATTCGAGCCGGAACAATAGGAATAGAAGAATCTGGAAGCTTCTGGTACTTTCTTAGGAAAATTGAGATATCCACCTGGCGGAGAGAAGTGGCGAAAATTGTACAAATTAAGGGAATTAGTTACTAAATCCACCAATAGGTCAGAACTTTCCGGAATTCTCTGGAAGCTTCGAGAAGGTTCTCGAACATTCAAGAAACATCATCTCCGGACACGAGGTGAGCGGAGTCTTCTATCCTTAGGGGAGGAGTCGGATCGGAAGGCGGAGCAAGAATTGCTCTGATATATCCATCCTCCTCTCCTTCCCTCTCCCTCACACAGCCCCCTTACCTTCCCCTCCCCCTCCCCTCTTACCTTTATGGGGAGCATCCAAATAAATCAAATTACTTACCTTCACCTCACATATTATTACGGGCACGCTCCTGTAATAAATATAAACATCTTACCTGGGACAGCGTCTTGCGGGGGTTAGTTTCTCAGCCTCCTGGCCAAGACACATACAACAAATATAGCATTACTACTGGCCAGGTAGTTGGGCAATCGCCAACTCGCACTACTCTGGCCTGAATCAGTGTACCAAACAGCTCCACGGAGAAGTGTCACGGGAGGCGAGGCGGCGGAGGGATCACTCCGCGCGACCACGAGCGTTAGGAGGACGAGGACGGGTACTGTTCGCGCGGACTGAGTCCACCATCGCAAGGACCGACCTGCACTTCGGGCTTGTAGGCGCCCACAACCACGACTCTGCGGAGCTGCGACGAACCTGTAAACAAGACAAGCCATATTCGGAGGCGTGGCCGAAATAGTAAGCACACAACTAGGATATAACAATTATCAAGATACACAATTGAGACTGCTACAGAACAAGCCGGACTATTAAATATAGAAATAACCTCTAGTCAATTACAATTATTGTATTTAAAATCAGGAACAGGAAGAGCATAGATTAATACTACATATATATACCTATTCTAAACTTCTCTTCTATTCTTACAATTAAATAACAAATTTAAATTTATATTTTAAATTATATGATATTAAACAATTATAAAACTAATAATAATAAACTGCTCTCCTTAAATTGACATAATAAAACTCTTAAGATAATTTAAACAATTAATGATAAAATACTTAATTAATACAATTATATACAGTTTTAATGAAATATCAGATTATTGACTAGAGGAATAAGTAGAATAAGACTAGTTTAACTTATAAAACACATTGCCAGTACAATAAACGTTTATACATAAATATTAAATAAGATAACTTACATGACTAATTACAATATTGACTGACAGAATTATTATAAATTATACAATTTTACATATACAATTACAATCACAGACCCATTTACAGTCTCAATTAGTTTTAAAATTATAATTATATTGACAAGTTCCCTGTCCATTATAGTATTATAAGTGTAATTAAGTTTAAATTGAAAACTTAGTCATCAGCGGTCGGATACATCAGAGACGACATTGTATAGACTATACACCAAACACAACAACACATAATGTCAAAAAAGGCACTCACGAACGCAATACTTGTATATGATAAAGCTTACCTTATAAAATCACATGGAAACGTTTAATCTGTGGATATACTTATAAAAGGTTTCAGTTGTTTATTGTTAAACAAATAAGGGGTCGCCGACGGGGACGCAGTGGTTTACACCAGAGTCAACTGCTGATCCCGAAACGCCAATTACAAGTCCGTCCCCCGCCCCCTCGCCGGACCATGCGCACCCCGAGGAGTCATACGACAACTCGGAAAACGAGCCGCTAGGGGAGGAGACAGGAAGTGTGGGATCGTCAAGGATCAGTATCCTTCCCCCCTTCATGGGACGCCCTGGGGTTGCGATGGATAGGGCAAAGTCTCGCGCCACCGAACTCTTTCTTGTAGGGAAGACGGCCCTGGAATCGTCTAGGAACTTGAGGACTGACCTCAGGGAGGTGATCTGCACCGCCCTCCAGGGTCTCTATGAGACTACCTTGGAGCTTGTAGACTCCCGTGCGCGTCATAAGATCGACGCGGAGAAAGCGCGAGCACTCCGGCCAGATCGCGAACCTAGTGTCTGGCTACGAGAAGAGTGTCGAATCGCTCACCGCCCATATTGAGAGGCTGGTCAGCGAGGTCGAGACACTCCGATCGAAGCTAGAATACGAAGTGACCGAACCACTAAAGGCAGTACGGGTGATACAGCAGGGCGTTGAAGATCTCCGCCGACGACCAGCGAGCACTCCCAAGGTTCCAGACCGGTTCCACCTAGAACCCGAGGAACTGCAGAAGATTCTGGGTGACGCAAATAGGCTTCAAAGCTCCCTGACCCGCATCGAGGTTGAGCTGGAGCAGCTGCCTCAGCGGGTCGAGGAGCGGCTCCCAGCGCCGTCGCAGCCCTCACGGCCCCCATCGCCACGAACACCTGGCGCTAACTTAACCCCGCGACTGGATAGGATGGAGGAGACCATTAACGACCTCTGCAATACCATCAAGGAGGTCGTATCCCGCCAGGAGACAAGGAGCGAGTGCGGGGAGTGGGGATGATGCGTGACCTCATGGGACCGGTGGCTGCAAAGCTAGATACCGTGCTCCATGAGGTCCGCGACATCGGAGCTCCCCAATCCGCACAAAGCTCGGGTCCGTCCTTGGCTGAGGAATTGGCCGCCTCCATCAAAGCGCAGACTGTACAGACTAAGGTCCCCCCAACGATTCGTGCTCGGGACCAAAAATCAGACTCCTACGCGCACGTTGCATCGCTACCAAAGCGCACGCCACCCTCTGCGACGATAATAGTATCGTCGAAGGACCCCCGCGAGACTAGCGAAGGGGTCCTCAACATCATACAGAGGGTGGCTAACACCCAGGTGACCGGAGCAAGGGTCGATGCGGTCAGGAAGGTTAGAGACCAAAAGGTCGTCTTGAGGTGTAGAGGGGAGGAGGACGCCAAAAAGATGGCCAAACAGTTAAAATCCGCCTCTGCCGACCTGACCGTATCGACCCCTACCAACAAGAACCCCCTCGTGGAAGTCCGGGACGTCCTGTCAGCTTACACTGATAAGGAGGTCCTGGACACCATAAAACAACAAAACGAGGAGTTGTTCCGGGACTTGGGGGTTAAAGACCAACTTATGGTGGTCAGATTTAGGAAACGGGCGCGAAACCCGTTGGAATGTCACCCAGTGCTGGAGGTAGCTCCATTACTCTGGCAGCGATTGGTGACAGCGGGCCGTATTTATATCGGCATCAGATTCCGCACAGTCAGGGATCAATCACCCTTGGTGCAGTGTTCGCATTGCCTTGGATTTGGCCACCCTAGACGGTTGTGCCAGCAGTCCGAGGAGGCGTGCGCACACTGCACCAAAACCCATCGCAGGGGCGAGTGTCCCAGGCGAGCGGAAGGTGCCGGGCCCGTGTGCACGAACTGCCATCGAGACAAGAGGCCTGCCGCGGAGTCAAACCACTCAGCGCTGGACCGGGAGTGCCCGGTAGCGCAGAAGTGGGACTCGATAGCGCGGTCACGGGTGGCATACTGCTAAGGGCACCCCAACGCAGAACATCGCGAGAGACACGGAGCGAAAGACCAGGACATCACGCCTCGCGTTTATACAAGCAAACTTGCGGCGCTCAAAACTGGCCCTAGCCGAGCTGCAGGGCTGGGCCGCCCAAGGGGGAGCAGCCGTGGCCTTGGTCCAAGAACCCTACACGGGGAGGACAGGAGCCATGGCACAAGCTCCGAATACCAGGGTGGTCCAAAGCACAGCAGCAGGAGCTGGGCCGGTAAAGGCGGCGATTGTTGTCTATAGCGGGCTAGCGAGGGTCACTGTGGACCCTCAGCTCGTGGACGACAACATCGCCGCTGCAGTGCTGCATGTGGGCAGTATGACGCTAGGAGTTGTCTCGGTCTACTTCGAGCCGGATGAACCTATAGAACCGTACATTGTAAGACTCGAAAGTGTCTGTGCCGGACTAAGCGCACAGACCCTGGTAATTGGAGGCGACATCAATGGAAAGAGTCTGTGGTGGGGAGGTCAAACCAGCGACTACAGAGGGGAGGCATATGCTTCCTTCCTAGACGCGGCTGGCCTTGAAATCCTGAACGTCGGAGACAAACCCACCTTCCAGGTAGTTAGAGGGGGCCGCCTATGCACAAGCAGTGTTGACGTCACTGCATGCAGCCCCGCTCTTCTCGGCAGGATCGAAGACTGGAAAGTTGAGGAAAATATAACATCTTCCGACCATAACGCCATAACCTTCTCGATACGGTTAGACGAACCCCTGGTTAGCCAGAGGCCGTCAACTACCCGTATCTATAACACAAAGAAGGTAGTGTGGTCGGAGTTCGAATCAACTCTACAGGAGATAATGACCGAGAAGGGTATAACTGCTGGTAGGATTGGGGAGGTCCGAGACGTAGAGGGACTAGAGGCGGTCGTGTCCGAGTACCTAGCCTGCATTGGAGATACCTGTTCCCAGGTGGTCCCTAAAGCAGGCGGGGGAAAGGCTGTGAAGCGCCCCCCCTGGTGGACGCAGGAACTTGACCAACTCAAACGGGAGGTAGCGCGAAGGAAGCGGAGGCTTCGGTGCGCAGCCCCCGGCCGCAGACCTTATGTCGTCGAAGATTACCTGATAGCTCTCGAGGATTATAAGAGAAAGGCAGCAGACGCGCAGACTAAGAGCTGGAAGGAGTTTTGCTCTACACAGGATAGGGAGAGTCTCTGGGACGGGATCTACAGAGTCCTTAGGAGAACGGAGAGGAGGCGAGAGGAAATATTACTCGCCGATTCTAGTGGGCGGACCCTATGCCCGCAGGAATCGGCTGAGCTCCTCGCTTCCACTCTTTTCCCTTCGGACGAAGTAGATTCGGAAACAGATGACCAGAGGGCCACGAGGACGGTGACGGAGGGGATTCCCCGGGCCGAGCTTCTTGGACTGTCCGGAGATGATCCACCCTTCACTCGGGAAGAGGTCCTGAGGGTTCTCAAAGACCTCAACCCTAGGAAGGCTCCCGGTGGAGATGGATTAACTTCGGACATATGTACACATGCGATCAACGGCGGGGGGGAGGGGGTGTTCTTGGAAATTGTTAACAAGTGCCTGGAACTAACCCACTTCCCCAAACCCTGGAAAGTCGCATGTGCCTGCATAATCCGGAAGCCTGGCAAGGAGAATTACACAACCCCGAAGTCGTATCGACCCATCGGCCTACTCCCGGTGTTAGGTAAGATTCTGGAGAAGCTCTTAGTCCGACGTATTCGCTGGCATCTGCTGCCCAAACTCAGCGTGCGGCAATATGGGTTCGTTCCACAGCGCGGGACGGAGGACGCCCTATATGACCTCGTGACTGAGATCAGGACCCGTATCACGGCCAAACAGGTCGTAGTCCTGGTGTCACTGGACATAGAAGGCGCCTTCGATAACGCATGGTGGCCGGCTTTGAAGTCGCAGCTCGTGACTCATGGATGCCCTAGCAATTTGTATGGTATGGTTTTGTCGTACCTCCAAGACCGGAGGGTTGAGCTCAGTTATGCCGGAGCTAGGTTGAGTCGAGAAAGTTCTAAGGGTTGTGTGCAAGGCTCTATAGCCGGCCCAACTTTTTGGAACGTAATCCTTGATTCCCTATTGGTGGAGCTCGAATCCGGAGGAGCGTACTGCCAAGCCTTCGCGGATGACGTTGTCCTGATGTTCTCCGGGTCGAAAGTCGGGCCCTTGCAGGAAGAGGCTAATAGGACACTGCAGACCGTGGTCGACTGGGCGGTCCGAAGTAAGCTGTCGCTTGCTCCACACAAGACCAAGGTCATGGTCTTGACGCGACGGCTTAAGTACGATACCCCGGTGATTACCATGGACGGAGTCCAGCTGTCAATGGAGAAATCCATCCGCCTGCTGGGTCTGACTATAGACGAGAAGCTGACCTTCCAGGAGCACACCACTGCGGCGTGCCTTAAGGCAGCCACCATTTATAAGCAGTTGGTGTGCGCCGCAAAGGTCAGCTGGGGTCTAAACCCGGAAGTAATTAGGACAATGTATAAATCAGTCATCGAGCCGATCGTTCTATATGCCGCGAACGTGTGGGGCCCAGCAGCAAGTAAACTATCCATCCGTAAAAAGTTGGACGGGTTGCAGCGGGGCTTCGCACAGAAAATCTGCAAAGCGTATAGAACAGTGTCTCTGACTGCCGCGTTGGTACTGGCAGACTTGCTTCCCCTGGACATCCGGGCAGGCGAGGTGCACAAGCTGTACCGTATAAAGCGAGGGGAGCTTCTGGACGAGATCGCGGTCGGCCGTGGGTTGGAGCGCCCCGTACGCTACACTGAGTATCCGCATCCGACCCAGTGCGAGGGCGAAGTGTATGAGTGCTTGGAAGCCCTTCCTGAACCGATCTCAGGCGGCTCCGGAATCTTCACAGATGGCTCAAAGATTGCCGGTGGAGTAGGAGCCGCTCTGACCTGGTGGAAGGAAGGGCGTGAATACAAGTACTCCACATTTCGCCTTGAACCCTTCTGCACGGTCTTCCAAGCGGAGATGCTGGCGCTGCTGAGGGCGATCCAGACGGTCCAAAAGGCTGGAACCTTGGATGCCAGCATTTTCAAAGATCTTCGCTGGAGATGCTGGCAAACCCGAATCCGCCTCACCGTCTGGCCTTGGCGGCCCAGAGGTCTCTGAGGGAGATTCGTGCAGCAGGAGGGACTGTCCGCCTGAACTGGGTGCGGGCTCACGTCGGCACGGTCGGTAACGAGCGTGCTGACGAATTAGCGAAACGGGCCGCACACAAGAAAACTGCAGCTGACTACGATCGGTTTCCGGTGTCGTACGCAAAACGCATGATAAGGGAGGTCTCAGTGAGGACCTGGCAGGAACGCTATGAGACCTCTGCCACGGGGGAGCTGACGCGGGCGTTCTTCCCTTCTGTTCTGGAAGCCCACAAGCTTCTAGGGAAGATCAGCCTTGCTCCCTCCCACGTGCAGGTATTAACCGGTCACGGGGGTTTCGCGGCTTACCTGCACAGGTTCAAGCTGAAAGACAGCCCAGCATGCGTCTGCCACCCGGATATTGCCGAGACAGTTCTCCACCTTCTTATGGACTGTCCACGATTCGGCTCGTCCAGACACGATCTAGAGGTCAGGACCGGAATGAGGCTGAGTGCCTTGAATCTCCCCGCATTCCTTCAAACTGAACACTCTGAGGCCACACTGACATTTTTCGCGGAGATAGCGAAAGTGGCCGGTTTTAGAAATAAATAGAAGGAATTGATTGGAAGTAAATTGATCTCACCTTAAAAGGAATTAATCAATAAATAGATAGAAAAATTAAATCATATGAATAATATTTAGAATTACTTCACAAAATTACTATGAATGCGGGGAGAAAGACCGATACAAACATATCACCTGGCACTACACACAAAAAATGTAAAACGGAAATAAATTGTATGTTGTATCCTGATTAGTGTTTAAGTGTTTTTACTGTATAGGAAATTTTTAAATGTAATCAACATTAAAGATGACAATTAATAGATGTAAGTTTAAAAAAAAAAAAACTAGTCGTATAATAATAAGAAAACAAAAATAACATCAAATGTAATAGTATAAGACGCATATAATATAATATTCACGTAATAATTTAAGACTATAACTTTTAAAATAAAGTAAATGAAAAAATTAATTATGAAAAAGATCTCGGATTGTGTCTGAGGACAAGGGGACAAAAAAAAAAAAGTGTAATAAAATTAGCAGCAACACACTGGTCCGAGTGGCAGGGCAACCTCCCACTTCGTACCCTCTGGCCATTTAAACAGGTACCCGATGGCTTCACGGGTCGAGCAACGTGAGACGATACGGCGGGTGACTCTTGCCGCGCGATCTAGAAGAAAAGACGAGACTGGTACGCTTGGACGGAGTCCACCGCCGTGGTGACCAGCCGGTGCGCAGAAGCGTGCAGGCACCCGCAATTGCGAACCGGTGAAGTCGGCGGATCCCTGAAAAAACTCCCATAGCATCTCGAAGGTTAACTGGAGTGGGTGACCGGAGTAGCAGTCAGCCAGTGACCAGCAATACCGCTGACCCCTGGGGCTCTGAATCGCAGTCTGCACTTAAAAGAAACGGGGCTTTTAATTAAGTTAAGTTTTAAAATTCATAACCTCTAGTCAATTGAACGTAAATAGTATAGAGTAGTAATCATTGAGCAAAATCTAAAATATAAATTAAAACTGTTAAATTTCTTCACTTAATCTACAATTGTCTTCTAAATTTAAAATTCATATAATAATACAACTAAACACTAATCATAGCTCAATTTCACCTAAATAAAATATAATAAAGATTTTAATATTAGAATAAAATTGACTAGAGGAATCACATTAAGACATTAGTATAAAATTGTAACATAGGTTGACTAGGTAATAGACATTGCCAGGAGTTCCGATCGGACCGTTGACGTGAGCGGTCGTCCATTCTGCTGCCCGCTCTAGGCTCGATCTCGATACTCGCGAGTTAATGACGTTCGTTATTACTTCGTGAGTGTTCGGTTTTCGTCATTTGCACACCTGCGCTTCGCACCTGCGCTTGACACCTGCGCTCCACACCTGCGTTCTTTTTCCTGAAATTGAGTGAGACCTTTCCTTTGTATTTATTTATTGCTCTATTTATTTCTTGGTACATTTATTTGTTTACTCACTTATTCATTATTCATTTATCTATTTATTTACATATTTCTCATTTCGGTTCTTTATATATTTATTCACTTTTTTGTTTATTTATGTAGTCTTATATTATTTTTCCCGTCTCGCTCACGTATTTATTTACTTCTTTTTTTTCCTAATTTGTTTCGTTTTAATCAGCTCTTTTGATCCGGACTCGGGATAGTCCCGAAGTTTTTCGTTTGGCGTGCCCCCCTGTCTTTAGGGAGGTTAGTTCGCGTCCCCCTTAGGCTAGAGAATGGCCCGCAATAATAGTTTTATAAGACTCCGTGACGATTTGTTGGCTATTGGCGTCGACGAAAACGCCGTCGACGCTATTCTTGCGCGACATTGTTTCCCGTCCACGAAGGACGTACAATATGTGCCCCACGTGGCCACGTCGAATGCGTTTGCGGCTCTCGAGTCCGACTCGGAGTCGTCATTGGATTCACCGGATTCACCACTGAATCCGGCGGATGGAGCGCCTGCTCCCGCGTCAGGCTCCAGCTCGAAGGCCGGCTCCGAGATGGAGCGAGATGAGGCGGCACCCGCCGTGTCGACCGTGATCCCCGCGTCGACCGCGACCCCCGCGTCACCCGCGACCTCTGCGCACGACAGTGACGATTACAAGACCGTCGCTCATTCGAAACGCACCCGCGGTGCGCGCTCACCGGACTCCGGGTCCAACTCGGGTTCCGGACATAAAGATAAGGTAGTCCGTACCGAAAAACCGAAACCGTGGCGCTCGGGTGCCTAAACTTTAAAATCAGATCTCACTACTCCGATGCCTCCTCTCGGCCTCTCCCGCGTTCGATAGCATAGATAAAGCGGAATGTCTTGCCGCGGGTTTAGAAAAACAGTGTTCACCGAACACTGACAACACTGACCCTATCCATATTGGGTCGATCGAATTGTCGGTAGAGCATGCACTAGCGTCCCC
>MU159012.1:253333-267765 GCA_015888305.1 Antheraea pernyi
ACGTATGCCCAGATAGAAGGCATCTCTAGGTCCCTATGTAGATCAACTCTCCGGATGTACCACGGGGCACCGGTCACTTTACGTAAAACGCGGTTTTGAAGAACCTGCAACTTATGAAAATTATCTTTCGACATATGCGCAAAAACGGGACTGCTATATGTCATCACGGGACGGATACACGTCTTATACGAAGTGAGCTTGTGTCTGAGGGACATCTTACTCCTATGACAAAGCAACGGATGGAGGCGACCCAAAACCATAGCGGCTTTGTTTCGTACTCTATCTATATGTGACTCGAAATTTAAATGTTTATCTAATGTAACGCCGAGATATTTGACCTCGTCGGCCCAAGGTATATCGGTTCCGTATAGCCTGAGTAGAAGAGTAGAAGTAGTCGAAGAGTATCGCGGCGCTCTTATCAGGATTAACTTCTATGCGCCATCGACGAAACCATTCACCGAGTGTGCAAACGGCCTTTTCGATGCGCTTCCTAAGAAAGTCTGACCGCAAGCTGGAAGTGTAAATAACGGTATCGTCAGCATAGCAACCTACTTCGAACCATTTAGACCGAGGTAGGTCACTGATGTACAGATTGAAAACCGAGGGCGCGAGTATGGAGCCCTGTGGCACACCTGAGCGTATCGGATGGGGCCGGGATAGCCCCATCCACTCTAAAGCGGAAAGTCCTATCAGTGAGATAATTGTGGATAATATGAATTAACTTATCGGGTACGTGAGATTTACATATTTTATGGATGAGCCCTCCATGCCAGACCTTATCGAAGGCTTTGACGACATCGAAGAAGACTGCAATTGTGCGTTTCGGGTCGGCATTAAAATTAGAGAAAATGTACTCCGTGAGGCGGTGTACTTGATTCGTGCAAGAGTGTTCGGCACGAAATCCGAACTGCTCAGGTGGTATTAATTTTAAATCTGTAATCGAGACCTGGAGGTCGATCTTGTGACGGACACGGGAGTCTACAAGCTCCAAGGTCGTCTCATACAGACCCTGGAGTGCGCTTCCGATCACCTCCCTGAGGTCTCGCCTCAAGTTCCCAGGCGCCTCCAGAGCTGTCTTCCCTACAAGGGAGAGTTCGGTGGCGCGAGACTTCGCCCTATCCATCGCCTCCCCCGGACGCCCCATGAAGGGGGGAAGGATACTGATCCTCGATCTGCCTCCACTTTCTACCTCCACCCCTTGCGTCTCGTCTCCCGAGTTGTCATAAGACTCCTTGGGGCGCGCATAGTCCGGCGATAGAGCGGGGGATTCCGGTTCAGTCGGAGTCTCCAGCGTGAACCACTGCGTCCCAGACGGTGACCCCCTGGTGGTGTCTCCGTGGTCTTTGGTGGAGAAGTGTTGAGCTGCTGCCGAGGGGGGCCTAGTCTGGTGTGCGGGAGCGAAACTTCTCCACCAAAGACCACGGAGACACCACCAGGGGGTCACCGTCTGGGACGCAGTGGTTCACGCTGGAGACTCCGACTGAACCGGAATCCCCCGCTCTATCGCCGGACTATGCGCGCCCCAAGGAGTCTTATGACAACTCGGGAGACGAGACGCAAGGGGTGGAGGTAGAAAGTGGAGGCAGATCGAGGATCAGTATCCTTCCCCCCTTCATGGGGCGTCCGGGGGAGGCGATGGATAGGGCGAAGTCTCGCGCCACCGAACTCTCCCTTGTAGGGAAGACAGCTCTGGAGGCGCCTGGGAACTTGAGGCGAGACCTCAGGGAGGTGATCGGAAGCGCACTCCAGGGTCTGTATGAGACGACCTTGGAGCTTGTAGACTCCCGTGTCCGTCACAAGATCGACGCGGAGAAAGCGCGCGCCGATGGCGCCCGAGAATTGGCTCGAGCGGAGCGCACGCACTCCGGCCAACTCGCGAGCCTGGTGTCTGACTACGAGAGGAGCGTTGACGCGCTGACCACCCATATTGAGAGGTTGGTCAGCGAGGTCGAGACACTCCAATCGCGGCTAGACTATGAGGTGACGGTGCGGGAGATACAAAATGGCGTTGAAGATCTCCGCCGACGTCCAGAGAGTAATTCCAAGGTCCCCGACAGGTTCCATCTGGAACCCGAGGAACTGCAGAAGATTTTGGGCGGCGCTAGCAGACTGCAAAGCTCCTTGACTCGCATCGAGGTTAAGCTAGAGCAGCTCCCACAGCGAGTCGAGGAGCGACTCCCGGTTCCGTCACAGCCCTCACAACCCTCATCGCCAAGAGCACCTGGCGCTGACATTACCCCGCGACTCGATAAAATGGAGGAGATCGCAGTTTTTCCGACGGTTTCACACTCAGGACGTCTAAGACTATCCCTGAGAGTGAAAAAGTCCGGGAAATTGTGAAAATTTTGACAGATTATAAATGTTTTAAATTTTAATAAACTTTTGAATTTTTCAGATCCCGGAGAATTCCCTCGACGGTGCCGGCGGGGGCGGCATGTGAGGGGTAGTACTCCCACTCTAATACTTCGGAATCTGGATGAAAAACTTGGTAAGTTTGTGGAAAATTTTGAAATTTATGTAATTAATAAAAAAATTATGTTTCAGATCGCGGGGGCGTTTCTCGACTTTTCCGGCGAATGCGGCGAGCGAGGGGATACGCTCCGGGTCTGATGCTATCCAGAAAATGTAAAATTTGACTAGAACCTTGTGAAAAATGTTGTTTCTATAGAAAATATTGAAAAAATACAGTTTTTTGAGATTTCACTAATGGTGCGTATTTTATTTATGTATATTATCTATATATTAGTGTAGCTCGGGTCGTGACGAACACACCGATATGCGACACTTGTGCGTAGGTGGGATATTTATATAGATATTAGTAAAATTGGGCAGCGATCTCAGCTACTTCTAAAACTATTGAGGAATTAATAAAAAATTTGAGAAACTAGCGTTTACCAAAGAATTCTTTTATAACCATGCAGACACAATTACAAAATATACAACAAGGCTCAGACTCTATTGAAAAGTATGGTACGGAAATATAAACATTATTTACTGAGTTGATTATTTCCCAATCAGATGGTCATACAAGTAAGTTAAACATTTTAAAGTCCTTCAATGAAACAATTGCTATTGACGGTTTTCAAGTGGTCTACGCAGCGCTAGGCTAAGCACGATTATCTCAGCTCGTAATTTTATCTATGCCATCAAACTGCGAATGACGAAGATATCTAAAGGAAGCAATCGCCTAGAAGCGGTCAGGTTTGCCCAATAGGAAAGGAATCGTGTTCCATCAAGATAACGCCAGGTGACACACATTTAAAGTGACTCGCCAGAAGCTCTGAGTGCTAGTTTGGGAGGTTCTTATGAATCCACCTTATAGAGTGGATTTGGCAGCAGGTGATTACCACCTGTTCCTATCTATGGCGATCAGTATTTCTGATTAAAAAAAGTTTTTAATTTATTAATGATGTGATTATTATAAAACATTTTACATAAGTTACTTTCATTAATTTCCTTCAAACAATTGTAGGGATATAATGTAGGCATGTAAGGCAGAGTGCAAGGTAAGCAAATAATTGTATGAGAGCGCGACGTATGAACGGCGAGCTAGTTTCTGCGCGCTGGCCCGCACGAAAGGTCGTAGATACGGGGAACATTAAAACTACGCAAGCGAACAAATGCTCTTTTTAATTAAATAACCCAATGGTGCTAGTGTCAAGTTTTCTTCTGATGTCCTTAAAAATTTAAAATTTAAATTATAATTACTCTTTCTTCTGTATATAAATGATGTTGCAACTAAGCAACATTCATTGTTATGCGGACGCTAGTACTGGGGACGCTTTATACACTGGCCATGCTATTTCTCTGGAACGCGTTGTTGAGTGCCGGAATCAATGAAATGAAGACCACACTTCACCACGTCTTGTATTGGGGTAGACAGAATTTGGTCCAATATAACCCCACAAAGACACAAGTTTGCGACTTTACCGCAAAATGACTAAATTTGACGTAATGCTTAACTTTGAGGGAGTTCCCTTAGTCGCCAAACTCAGTATCGGTATCCTCGGCGTTGACATACCGAGTGTCGTCCAGTTTGGCGGTCATTTCGAAAGCAAAGCTATGTTGGCCTCCAAAAAACCAGGTGTCCTTAATAGGTCAAGACAGTATTTCACACCAAAACATCGTTTACTACTTTATAAAGCGCAAGTGCGCCCACATATGGAATACTGTTCTCACTTTAGGGCTGGAGCGTCCTAATATCAGCTGGTTTTGTTTGACCGCATCGACTTATACCTGCCGTTACATTCTATTTTCGTATACAATCCGCCTGAAACTGTAATTTCATCCACACCATCTGGAAGGGTCGAGGCCTTCCACGGTGAGGGTTTCAAGATCATTTCTGCCTCGTACTTCGATTCTATGGAATCGGCTCCCAGCGGCTGTATTTCCAAACAATTACGACTTACAAGCCTTCAAAAAACGAGCGTACACTTCTTTAAAAGGCCGGCAACGCACTTGCGACTCCCCTGGTGTTGCTAGTGTCTATGGACAGCGGTAATCATTTACCATACCCGCCTGCTCGTTTACCCCGTATAATATATATTTTAAAAAAAACGAGACCGACGGCAAACAACTCTGTTCGTATTCAAAAGAATGATAGAAAATTCAAAGAATACGGGCAGTTAAAAAAGTCGGCAAACTCTTCAGCAAAACAATAACGATTTTGATCTAAATGTTTTAGAAGCATCGAAGCATTTCCGAAAGCTTTAAGCAGAGAAGCTGCCGAAGTAATTGGAACAACCCACACTCGCGTACTTAAAGTGCTGAAAAAGTATAAGTTTAAATGTTATCGTGATGGTTGGTTGGTGCAAAAATTGCATCCTGGGGATTATAAGAGACGACTACAATTTTGTCAAAGCACGCTGAGAGAAATTGACCGTAACCCTAATTTTTTGAGCAACATTGTTTGGTCTGACGAAACCGACTTCAGCAATAATGGTACGTACAATCGACGCAATAACTACTAATTGATCTCGAGTGAATCCTGTTCGTGTTTATGAAACTAATAGTCAAGTAAGATTTTCTTTTAACGTTTGGTTGCGGAATTATGAGAAATGTGGTTGTTTTAGTTCACATGTACGAAGGTCATTTAAACACTATCAAGTATCTTGAAATACTGAACCTCTTGAGAAATGAGTTACATGGTTTCCCGGTGAAGAGCGAAACCAAATAATTATACAACAAGAAGTACACAGCAGAATCAGTACTTCCTACATTAATAACCATTTTAATTGGTACAATTGGTACAAACGGCACAATCAGATGGCCTGCGAGATCAGCAGATCTCACTCCTTTAGATTTCTTATTTGGGGATTCGTAAAAAATAAAATTTAAATTAAATCTTATACGAGTGTAAACGAGTTGAGAGACGAAGTTCAGAATACGATTTATAATATTGACCACAACACGTTATTAAAGGTTACTAGAACTGAATTTGTTAAAAGAATAAATTTGTGTTTCCAAGAAAATGGAGCCCATTTCGAACAAATAATTAGTTAGTTTACTCTTTTTTGTAAATAATTACATATTTTCCTTACATTAAATTTACCATGTATATGGATGACTCAAATAAAAATGTTTTATTTTAGAGGCAAAGAAAGTTGATACTCACTATCACTCTGAGATGGATGCATATAATTTTGAAAAAATAGTTCAGCCATATTATAAAATTCTGTGGTTGTCATGGCCAATTCACAATACCATTCAAGATGAAAAAAAATCTAACTTCACCAAATAAAAGAAAACGAATTGCAGGCATGGTTAAGAGAAAAAAAACATATCCTTTGACGAAAACGAGCATAAAACAAAACTTCTTTTAAAAAATAAGGAGTGTCAAGGAATATTATCAAACATATGTTGTAGATGAAATGGCCCATGAAAAGGAATCACAATGGTGACGCTCCCACCTTACTTCTAGGTAATTTGCATGTACTGTAAAGTACATACCACATTTTATTTTTGTATTGCAATCATAGAAAATTACATATTTTTTTCTATAGATTACCAAGCGCATTCATACCGACTCCACATCCGCGCAGCCCAGATCAACGTACTGGACGGTTTTAACAATTTTACTGTACTTTAATTTTTTTAATTGTATAAATTGAAATCACAGTAAATTTTTATCTTTTGGTACAGTGTTAATCTTTATGAATAGTACAGGAAACCACAGTGCCGGTGTATAGCCGGAAGTATCAGGGGAAGTCATCTTTGAGGGTACACGATGTTTTTGTCTTGACGAATAAAGGGTGGCGACGAGGCGATCTTATTCTTGAAGTGTCTTTAGACGATGACGTTTCGGCACCGAGAGATATAATTAATGAATTTGACGCATCCCAACAAGTTTCAATAAGTTACGAGGAGACGGAACGTAATAACAAGGAAGATGATTTTTAATGCTGGAAAATGACAGCGGAACTGTTGTATCATGGTGATAGTTTAACGTTACAATTTTATTGGTCAACTATGGTTACACTTTAGGGTAGAATTTTTTCTTGCCTATCAACGGCACTACATATACAGCACTTATAGTATTGTCTAATACTGGAATTATGACATTTTAGAGCTCATTGTTAGGGCAACCAACTCCTATCTTACAGAATGAAGTTTTTCATCACCACTATTTGGTAATGGTTTAAATCACCATTGCTTGCGAGTGTTTTGAAACGTTTTTGGTACGTTTCGGAAATGTCATCAACATGTACCATTTTTAATAAAATATGCAAAAATTATATATAAGTACAAATTACTGATATATTCGTGATGACAGTAAAAGAAAAAATTCAAATAACACTTATTATTTGCCCCAAAATGAAAGTCACCTTCGAGTTTGCAAAACGTTTCTCATGCACATTCTTGCGATTTCTGAGAAGTTTATCAGAACCGTTGAAAAAAAAAATTTTCTAATCCCATAGGAACTCAAACTAAAGACGAAAGAGGAAGGCATGGCAGCCACAACGAGACGGATATTGATTTAATTATTGGTATTAGAGCGCATATTAACTCAATTCCACGGATTGGGAGTCATTACTGCCGTGCAACTATGAGAAAGTTATAAAAATGTAGAAGATAATCTACCCAAATTGTATACACACTTGTATACTATAATTCGATAATACCATACCATGAAAAATAAAAAGATAACTCAGTTTCAAATGTAATACACAGACATTGACTTTAGTGAAAACGGCAGTCCTTAATTATGGAATAAAAGTGCAGGCATCTTCAATTTTGACTAAGTCATCAATAGGATTGTTTACATATTGATGTAATTTATACCTTTGATTATTATTGTAGTGTCATTAGCGATACCCATGTAATACTTAAGATATGATGCTTCAACCATAATAGCCCAACCTGCTGCCGATGATATGACATGTTATAGACAAAAAAACATTATATACTCGTAGACATCATCCATTTCCAATCAGATTCACAAAGACTACAAAATCGCAATAAATATAACTTCTATATAATATAAGTTCTTTCCACGGATAAAACAATAACCTGGAATTATAGTGAAGCTAGACGCGACAAAGGGGACTCAGTTGGGTTTAGAGCAATCTTAAAAAGGACTGCAGATAAGCTGTTACATTTGCTAAAAAAGTAAGTACGAATATAAGTACTCTAGTCTTCATATATTAATATTGGCCCAGAATTTGGTCATTCGAACCATGAAATGTCGATGAAATTCGACATCATTTTCCTTGTTCAAGTTCTGATTATTTTTTTCCACTAATTTGGTAGTGCTGATCACGAAATTATACCTCATTTTATCGTATCACATCAGGTTTTTAAAAAAGTTAAGACATTGGCTATTTTAAATTTTTTGATTAAAATAAATTAAATTTCAGATTTTGGCGCTCTTTTCTCGAATCGTGCGACCTCTCGTGAGGAAATATATTAGTTGCAACCACGAAACACCCATTCGAAACAGGTTACATGCAAATAAACCTCTACAGTTACTTTGTTTAAAAACTTTTTACTAAAATTTAAAATGTTTATTTAAAAAAAATTCTTACGTTTTACTGTGTTCAATAAATTTTATATATGATTTGTTGTTGAAAACCTGTTAAAACAACAGAATGTCTTCAAGAAAGTGTCATAATAATGCGGATAGATTTTGTTATATTTGTGGAAACTTTAGGACTTTAAAGCAAAAACAGAAAATCACTGAATTTGTTGAAAATTCGTATAATGCTTATTTTGGCTTCAAAATACAACTAAAATCGTGGACTCTGCAAGTAGTTTGTACTATTTGTGTTGAACAATTACGACAGTGAACATACCGCAAAAGACAATCTTTACCTTTCGGTAGACCTATGATATGGAGAGAGCAGACAAATCATATTGATGATTGTTATTTTTGCTGAACAAATGTGAAAGGTTTCAATGCTAAAAATAAAATAGTCTACGCAAATGTATCTTCAGTTACACGGCCGATTCCACATGATCCAGACATGCCAATGCCCCTTCCAAGCTCAATATCTGATCTTAGTTCAACATCATCATAACAAAATTTACAGCGTTAAGAGTCGACGGAAGTTTATGAACCAATTTTAAATCAACCACAGAAATTTACTCAAGGTGAATTGAATGATTTAGTTAGAGATCTAAATCTTTCTACAGAATCTGCTCAACTTCTTGGATCTAGACTTCATTCAAAATATCTGTTAGATCCAAATACATATTTTGCATGGTATAGAAAACGCGAAGAAGAATTTGTACCTTTTTTTAGTCAAGAAGAATCATTAGTTTATTGTAAGAATATCCCCGATCTTATTGAAAAGTTAGGAGGAAAATATAATCCTGGAGATTGGAGACTTTTTATAGATTCTTCGAAGCGGAGTCTAAAAGGTGTTCTTTTACACAACACTAATCAGTATGCTTCTGTTCCAGTCGCTCATTCTGTTCATTTGAAAGAGACTTATGAAAATTTAGAAACATTTTTAGATAAAATTGGATATGAAAAACACGGTTGGCAGCTTTGTGGAGATCTAAAAATTATAACCATGATATTAGGCCAGCAGTCAGGATATACAAAATTTCCATGCTTCTTGTGCGAGTGGGACAGTAGAGCACGAGACAAGCACTATGTACAAAAACAATGGAATCCTCGTAAAAATCTCAAAGTAGGAACAAAAAACGTTATACGAAAAAATTTAATTAGTCCTGAAAAAATTTGACTACCTCCGCTTCATATCAAACTCGGTATGATGAAAGAGTTCGTTAAAGCATTGGATAAAACAATGCTAGCTTTGAATACCTGTGTAGAAAAATTCCAAGATTATTTGATGCAAAAATTAAAGGAATGTTCAATGGACCGCAAATCAGATCTTTGATGGCTGATGAAAAATTTCATGCCACAATGAATAACACTGAATCAGATGCTTGGCTGGCGTTCAAAGATGTTGTCAACAATTTTCTAGGAAATAATAAACATCCCGACTATAAAAATAAGGTTGCAAACTTATTGGATAAGTATCAAAAATTGGGGTGTAATATGAGCATAAAACTCCAGTTTCTAAATTCACATGTGGACTTTTTTCCTGATAATCTTGGTGATTACAGTGAAGAGCAGGGAGAAAGGTTTCATCAGGACATAAAAACAATGGAGACAAGGTACCAAGGTTGATGGAATGTGAATATGATGGCTGATTACTGCTGGTCACTGACACGTGATATTACTCAAGATACTCACAAAAAACTACACCCAGACGTAATTTTGTCGCGAAACGTAAAAGATGTCACTCTAAATAGTCCTGTAGCATTGTTAAGACTCAATGTTTTCTTTGTAAATGTTCAAATATATGTTTTTGTAATATGATTATTGATTTTTTCTTTAAATTTTGAAAAAAATGCTTAAAAAAAATCTGATGTGATAGGGCAAATATGTAGTAGGTGTTTTTGTGTTTAAAATAGTATAAATTGGTGATATTTATGGCTCAAATACAAACAACTTTCACAAAATTTTCATTTGTCGGCCGGTGTTACACATACAATATTATTGTTAGATTCCACTTATACACAACAAAATTATAAAAATAAGTAAGAAAATAACATTAAAATCTGCAGTCAAATTTTTTAACTGTTGATATATTATGATAATTTTAGACAAGCATTCTACATTTATATGATTAACAGGCATTAAAGTTAAGACACACTTCAGTATAAACAAACCAACCTCTACAATAAAATGGTTGAGGAGAGTATGTACAATGACCAGAGTATATAAAAAAAGATCTCTACTATCTATAAGATCAACCATATATGTACAGACCACTCGTTAACTAGCATACAGAGACTGCAGTCTCATTTGAAGAATTTAAAACTAAAAGTTAACAAACATCTTATACTTCTATTACACAAGTCATTGGAATCCATTGCAATAAGGTAAACAGACAAATTGTAAGAAAATATATGACACATATTTCATAATTTGATCCTTTGACTATTCAACAACATAGTGGTCTGGACCTCTTGGAAAAAGATCAGTACGAAGACAAAAGAAGAGATGGGCGGATGACATATTTAAAATAGCAGGTAAAAACTGGTTGAGTATTACCAAGGGAAATCCAAAACAGATGGAGAAGTTTTTTACCCTAGAAGGAGCTGTACGATAAAACTGAAAACCAACACTAATATAATTCATACAGGAATAATACTAACCTACTAACTTAAAAAAAAATTAGAAAATAATAAAGACTTGTATGGATAATCAAAACTTTAATAAATAATTCCATAAATTATAAAATACTTTTGTCAGACATCTGAGATTAGTCCTGTGGGGACATGCAGACCTATGTAAGTTGTTATTTATAAGAGCTATGTATGTACTTAATAAATTACAGTTGGCATTGGACTCTCCTGTGTATAATTTATCGTCTCTGTAGAGAACCCTACAGTACTAAGGGTCGTGTTAATTGTTTTCACATATTTTATTTAGCATGAGCCCACTCCATATTGCACCAGTGTACTAACGAAGAAAATAAAACCAAATCTTGCCTTTATAGTATAACCATTTAATAAAAAAAAATGAAACAGAACAACCTAATATCAGTCTGTCAATATGTTTGTAATTTTTTTCTTTTTTAATTTATGGCAGTGTGTGTAAGTAATACACAATTCCGTCAATGTCATGCAATTACAGAGTGTGCGCTGTCTTTGGCAGATAGCGTCATACATTAAAGA
This sequence comes from Antheraea pernyi, assembly GCA_015888305.1. Lineage (NCBI taxonomy): Eukaryota > Metazoa > Arthropoda > Insecta > Lepidoptera > Saturniidae > Antheraea > Antheraea pernyi. The sequence continues at coordinate 264,527 of MU159012.1, forward strand.
GGATGATAAAAAAATATAATTAAAAAAAGAGGATACTCAATCTGTGTTCAGGCAGAGTTATTGTATGTTTCCCCACAAATATACATACAGGCAGAGTTAGGTGCATATTGTTAGGTTATATATACAATAAAGTTAGGTTAGTTTCACTCATTTTTTTAAGGATATTTAGTCTCCCAAACTTTTCACTGTTCCATATGATTTTTTAAAACATTGTCTTTTGTCCATTGTCCTTTTTTTTTTTATTAATGTGGAAAGAAATCCCTTAAAACACCACGGTGTACCAACAGACCGTATTTGTTGGGAAGGCAAGGGTTCGTATTTGTCCATTGTCCTGACAATTATAAACACAACAAAAAAAGAATTAGCCAAATAGGTGAAGCTATTCTGGAGTAATGCACTTACAGACATGGGGCAATTGATATAGCTAAATAGCTAGAAAGTTGTGTATCATGACATTATCAACAGTCGAATTTTGACAATATAAATCCAAAAATTAGCAATTAGACCAAGTCATCCACAACATTAATATTCTGCGAGTTTAATTCATTAATGCATTATATTTCAAATATAAGAAACAAAAGCTGTTATACACACAATCTCTAAGGATCAATTAAGTAATTATTATGCATAATATTTTGACAAATTACTTATTCAAATACATTTCAACACCTGTGTAGTTACATACATTGCACGTTACCCCATATATTATGTGTGCATCAGCACAGTTGAATTAAAACAATATTTATGAATTCATTGAATGGTTGGTCACTGAATTGTTGCACTATTGTGACAACAACAACAAATAAATTGTGACTTAACCAACAACTTTATTCCCACAAATGGGCGTCTCAAGAACATATGTAAGGCGCAGACTTGCTCGTCACCCCTACAAAAGGATATAAACAAAATGCAACAAGGAATATTCTACTAACAGTTAGGTGACAGTATGGATGGTGATGACCTTTTTGTTATTTTTCACAGGTTCATTTTTGACTCGAATCTCACCTAATAGTAAAAACTAGGGAGACCAATGTTGGCAATATGCATCTAGAGACAATTGACACTTAAATGCAGCTGCCAGAATATAACACATAGACAAATGACAAATATTTAACATGAAGGTTGTAACAGGCCCGATGAGCATTAAAAGGAGAATAGACTGATAGAACAATAGAAAATAAACGAATACACATGTTATTGGAGAGCAGACCATAATTACAAGTTGTTCAGGAGTTAACGGAAAACACACTGACTTCACAACCATGTCAATGTAGAAACTATTTGCTTCCTTATTAATATGGATATGGCTTAAAGACTCAAAAGAACTCAGCAATATTAATATAACAGTATTATTATAACTAATTTACAACACATGTTATTTTGTTCAAAATATAACAACAATGCAACAGATAAGACACCAGAAAACAAAATACAACAAGTTCAGACAAACCAACAACTTCGACTTTAAGTACCATAACTACCTATTTGTGTATTTACCAGACTTTATTGAAATAGGTAACAGAAAAAAAAGTTACGAGCGATTATTATGAATAACCATCATGGCGTCTCAATTGTTACGATTATATTTGTACGGCTAGTATTCTGTGATTTATGTACCGACCTTTAAAATAAAAGTAATATATCGATCATTTAACAAGATAAAAATATACACATTGATTATAATACAAAATATACCAATATCATCAACGTAGAATAGATAGTCGGTGTTTGCCGACCTAATGGGCCACAATTTAAATGTATAATATAACAATCAAATTATCCATGGTCATTAATTCGCGAGAAATCGTCTGTTAATCGGGTAGTCATACCTTTCAAAACACAAACAAACTATAATATTTAGGTGAAATTATTGATAATTGAAGATGGTCACAAACTATTTTTGATAATCCACAAACAAAAGAATGATGAAATAATATTACTAGGACAGTTTTTTTAAAGTACTGTGGGACACAGGGTAAATGAAATTTATATAACGTGCCTACTCTATAAAATCTAAAAGAATATAAAAACAAGATAAAATTGTAAAATAGGGATGACGAGACATTTCCTATAATACAAAGTAGGACTGTTGATAAAATATCGATATATCTAAATATCGATATTTTTAATTTTAAATAACGAATTTAATAACGAATTTTTTGGACGATATAACTAGTTCGACATTAAAATATGGATATCGGTGAAGTTATACTTCTTTTGGCGCGTTAGGGAAAAATGATGAGAGTACATTTTAACGATGCGCGCGCACACCGTCACGAAAGACCGACACCCTGAAGTTATTACAATGTGTGCGCACACCGTCACGAAAAACCAACACCCTGAAGTTGGCTATAGTCAACTTTTTCTATTGCTAGTGTTGTTTTTTCTACAAACGTAGAATAAGGCGAGAGATAAAAATTTTGCAAAGATTTTATCTTGTTACGCCAAAGAAGTATAATTTCTAACGCGTGTACATTAATACACACACACATTTTATTTTATTATATATGTCATCATCTTCTTACCCTTATCCAATGTAGGTTGAGTCGATAAAACATGTTTTCTTTTTCCACTCTCGTATGTATGTCGTATGTTCATATTTAAAACTATTCCAGTTATATGTCTTTCATCTCTCTTTATGGCATGTCCGTATCATGCTAACCTATTACTACTCAACTTCTCTGTCACTGGTGATATTTTCAAACTTCATCTGATATATTCATTTTTATTATATTAATTCTAATTCACCACACATCTTAACAATCGCATCTCTCCCTCGCATCTCTCGTAACCCATTACTCAAATGCATACAATATGACTGGTCTTATAATAGTTTTATATACCTTCCCTTTGAGTATCACGGATATTCGTGGATCGCAAGATACCCCAAACATCTTTCGCTATTTCCTGCATCCTGCATTTATTCTATTCCTCACGTCATTGTCTACTCTGCTGTCGTTTTCGATCACTGAACCGAGGTACTGGAATTTGGAGCAAGCTGGTAATAGTAATCCTAGTAGTGAAACAGCTGAATATATAAAGTAACGAGTATTTTTTCAAACTCTTACAGTAAAATACTCATATCATCATCTTCAGTCTGTAAGTAGGTACTGCAGGGCCATAGGTCTCTTCTCGAAGGAAGATATGGGCATAATCATCACGTCAACACGCGACGTATTGGCGATTTCAAACTCTGAGAAATCCACAGCTGTATGTTTTCCCACATATACTAATAACTA
>MU159012.1:267776-342343 GCA_015888305.1 Antheraea pernyi
AGGTTCAGCTTTCCCTACGATATTTTCCTACACCGTCACACGATAGTGTTACCAATTTAAATTACGTAAATGTATGCGAATTTTGAAAAATTCGTTGGTACCTGCCAGGGTTCGAACCTACGGACATCGAAATGATATGCCCCGGTCTATCCGGTCGGTCCATCAGACCACCACGACTTAATAAACTTAGAAACTGGTGGACTGAAAAATATTGGTACACATAATTATCTTATTTAGATATAACAATAATGATGACAATTAAGATCAATATGCTTGAATAATGTTTGTGCAAGTGGCCCTTAGAACTGTTACATTTTAAAACATTTATGGTATAAATTGTCTGTCAAATATACTGGATTAAAAAATGTAAATCACTGTTAAGCTAAATTACAATTATTTTTTAATAAAGCCAATCCGATTGAAAATCCGATATTAAAAAAAAAATACCAACAGCCCTAATACAAAGTATTCTGTGATCTGAGATCCATTAACTAATAGACGATTTTTTGACATAGAAAAATCGATATTAAAAACTTGTACGAAGCATTCAATCCATCTTTGAGACTATAAAAACGTAATACAACTTTTGTCCATATAGATAAAAATAAAACCATACAATAAAGAATAATTAAAAAAAAGTCACCAAATAAAAAAAAAATGAAAAAAAAAATTGATAATCAATCCTCAAGAACACAATTTTTCATGAAATGATTTGATAAACAATTCGGATCGATTTAAAATCGGTTTCTGTGCGCTACACCCTTACAATAGGGATTGTAAATTCTACGCTGTGAATAAAGCATGTCTCTAATTTATTAAGGCTACTGGATACAAGTTTTTTGAGTAGTGAATATCGAATGTGAGCAGTGCTACCAACAATTATAATTGTAGCTAGACAGGAGGTTCAAGAGTCACTATATGTGACTAAAAAAATTAACATGGGTGTACAAAATTAAATATATAACAATTTAATATCTTCTTATTGGATAGTCCATATTTAAGTTTAAGTATATATTTTCGATAGATAAGAAACCAAAAATAAAACTAGAGATTATTTTATTAGACGTTGTCGTTGGATTTGTCAAACCGGCACAAAAATGTCGCCCAGACGTGAAATCAGGCACATTTTTTAAATAGTATTTTTGTGTCACTCATAGGCTTCACGATTTACATTTTTTAATAATATTTATGTGAATATTTATGACGTACAAATAAAATGTCTCTTTCGATATTAAAATGTCGTTTAATGTTGCGACAAAGATGTTACTTTGTTGTCCCTGTGAGAAAATATATACAAAACACTGTTGTTAAGGCATTGTCAAGCCAATAGCGTAGTCAGTTAAAAAAAATGGATAAAGATGACAATTAAAATTAAAAATTAAGTTTAGATATATATTGTTTTTTTATTCAATATAAGTATCTTATCATTTAATTTCACAAATTACGTAAACTTTATTTTGAAAACCTATTTACTTTTGATATTATATTTTATTTACTCTTTTTTCTTCATCTGGCGACACTGGTCAAGAACAAATAACTTTTATTGGCGTCAGGAGTATTTTTATTCTGTGTTGTACAGATTCTCCCTTTATTTTCCGAGTGGATAAGTAAACTACATTTAATTTACTGATTTATATGATTAAGTTAAGTAATGTTTTATATTATGTAATAGAGAGCAATAAATAAATTACGAAATAACTGCTTAATAACGTAATAAAGTATAAAAACTTTGGTTGAGAAAATTGAGGTAAGATTGTCAATTAAAAAAAAACGTTTTTAAATATATATCATATTTTCAAATTATGCCGTTTTATTTCCTTCGTAGATTAATTATCACGTTTGTCGATCTGTTTTTTCGTATGGTTTTCTAAAATACAATGAGACTGGCAAATGTTTAAATCATGCTTTCAGAGAAAGTTTTGTTCATAGTTGTCTCAAGTTTTCAATAGATGGCAATACAGTCCACGAAAGTTAACTTACATTAACCCAAATTCATAAAAAATGTCTTTTATATAAAAACTTTAAAGCTGTTTAACATGAAACTTTGGATCTTAAGGTCAGGATTAACTGTATAATGTATGGATTAGGTGCGGTAAACCAAAGTTAAGCATGATAGTATGCATAAATGCATTAATTACACGGACAAAAAGTGTTTACATTTTTCTACGAATAACCGACTGTATTCTAAGATTAATTCCCTTTTAAAGAATGTAGGTCCACGAATTTGTCTTTAAATTATGTGTTAAAGGAAATGTACTGCGATTTAAAATATTTGCTACATTTGCTGCGTACGGGTCAGATGGTTAGACTGGGAATTTCTGATTAATGCTTGAATTATTTTTGCTGTTAAATTATTCCACTATTATTGAAATATTATTATTATATACTGAATTATTGAAATCAAACAATAGTACGCCTATTATCCCGGTCATGCAAAAAAAGAATTACGTTTTTACAAGTACATTTGCTATTCTTTTTATGTAACCTAAACAGCTTAATGAATATGTGCGAGGTGCGGTTAAATTTTACTAATTATGGGAATATGATTTTTTTTTTATTGTAGTTTAGTGACTGTACTGTGTCTGATGGTGAGCACAGTACAACCCAGAAACAATGGCGACTACCGAGAGATTTCTACGATTTCTACGATTTCTTTGAATAAAAACCTTAGGTGTTGTAGTCGAGATATCTGTTATGTTCATTAATAACTGTAATTGCCTCAAACTGTAATGTCTCTTATTTGATATAATTTAAAAAACAGTCTATATAAATGAAATTGGTTTATGGAATGTGTCTTGGCTTTTAAGTCCTAAAGACGGCCAAGTTAGACTATTAGCAATTGCCTATTTAATTAAAAACTCTAAATCTGCTCGCATCCTGTAAAATAAGTCACAAAGTAATCGCAAATACTTTGAATTTGATAAACCGCTGATTTTTTTTTCTCGAACTCACTACTCTATTGACCTTTTTTTTTTTTTTATTAACGTGGAGAAATCCCTTTTGAATACGCCACCCTCCCCTTATGTCCGACTCGCACGGACTAAAACCCCACGGTGTACCGACAGACCGTGATTGTTGGGGCGGTAAGGGATCGTACAATGGTAATAACGGTCCGCCTGGTGGAAGGTCACCGCTGGGCTCCTACCTATAGAGAGGCAGACTGGGTACACACCAGCTGCCTCCCCTCGTCCGCCGGACCTGTGCAATGAGGTTATGGCCCCCCCGTCCCAACCCCTCAGGTCCGACTACAACTACTCTATTGACCTAGCAAGGCCTTAACAGCTTCACCGGACTACGATAAACCGCTGACGATAATAGCAAGACACCACATAATTAAAATGTTGTAAATACTGCCATCTAGTGCATATATACTAAACTAAATACCATGTATAGTTAGATTGTTGAATACCTAATGATTTTTTTTCGCAATATTCTTAAACCTTTTTTATTTTGAACCGATTAATACTAATACAAATTATTAAATATTTATACAATTACCTTGGTTATAAGCCCGGTCCTATTACAGGTCAAGCAGAATGTCTGCGCGGTAATGGTGCTTCGATAGTAAAGAAAAATAAGGAGGAATATTTTTTTTTAACATTTCGGTATTTTTTTTTTACCAGGTTGTGGCTGCTATAACGAAGGAGACATGAATCCCATAGATAAGATACTATATACTGAGAATGAATCCCGTAGGATCATATCCGCTATGGAATTAACAAAAAGATTAAACTCTTTTGTAAAGAATGTAGATGGCGTTAAAAACAAATTGGCTGATAAAATAGAAAATTGTTACATGTTTACAATCTATACATATAATAAGAATGAAAATGTAACGTGTACGTATTTTTTAAATTTTTGTAAAAAAAAAAATGTTGCAAGTGCCTTGGAATCATTACATAGTATAAAACAAAGTCCCCTACCGCGTCTGTCTGTCTGTTCGCGATAAACTCAAAAACTACTGAACGGATTTTAAAGCGGTTTTCACCAGTGGATAATGTGGTTTCGGTCAGTGAGAGCGCCGGAGGCCCGCCCACCTCTCCTCCCCTATCCTCTCTCCTCTCCAGCTCTCCCTCATCTAACCCTTCCCCCCAAAGGCCATAGACGGTGGTGATCACTTAACATCAGGTGATCCATCTGTTCGTTTGCCACCCATGACATAAAAAAATCGGTTTACTCTATAAAAAGTTATTGGAATTTTAATGACGACGCATTAAAATACATACGCAATACATTCAAATGATTTTATTAGTCATTGTTTTTCTTTACATTAGCTTCCACGCGGACGGAGTCGCGGGTACAGCTAGTTAATAATATAGTCAATAGGGCGAAAATTCCTATCTTTATCTGTTTGCTCATAACCATAGCTACGATTTACAGTAACAAATTTCTACACCTCCACAGACGTGCACGCATACACGCTTACACATGCAAGTGGGTTTTACTTTTTCCCTTATCAAACTGAAATAGTTTAGAATATTATCCGATAGGAAATATATATAAGGGTTGTTGAGGTATGTATGCTTGGTACACATATATGTTTCAACAACTCATATATGTATGAATAGTTAGCTTAGCTTAGGTTAGCTCACATAGGTCGCGAATTGCATGTATCAGGCAACAGCCAAAGGCCGTTACCCTCGTGGTCGGGCGCATACGAAGGCTGGGCCTCGAGGTGGCCCTCAATAAGACCGAGGCCCTAATGTTTCATGGGCCTCGACGGGGGCCACCTCCGGGGGCCCACATTTATGTGGAGGGTGTCCGAATCAGGGTGGGGACCCAGATGAAGTATCTGGGCCTCACCCTGGACGGACGCTGGCGGTTCGAGCCCCACTTCAAGGGGCTCGGACCGCGCATTGTCGGGGCGGCGGCGGCGCTCGGACGACTCCTTCCCAACACGGGGGGGCCGGGTGCCGCCTGCCGGCGCCTCTACATGGGGGTTGTGCAGTCCATGGCCGCCTATGGAGCACCGTTGTGGGCGGACGCCCTCAGCGCCTCCAATGTACGTGCGCTGCGAGCTGCGCAGCGCACCGTGACGCTGAGGGTGATACGAGGTTACCGGACGGTGTCCTCGGCGGCGGCCATGGTGCTCGCCGGCTCCCTTCCTTGGGAGCTAGAGGCTGAGGTGCTTTCCGCCGTATATCAATATACGGCGGTCAAGAAACAGATGGGGGAGCCTGTAGCTCCCGAGGAAATAGAGGACAGGAGAAAGATGGAGAGAGAGGGGCAGATGGAGAGGTGGAGGCAGGACTTGGTGGACGCGCGGTACGGTAGAACGACTATCGGCGCCGTCCGCCCAGTTCTGCCGGATTGGTGTCGTCGGAAGTGGGGCTCCCTGACGTTCCGTCTGGTGCAGGTGCTAACCGGGCACGGGTGTTTCGGCTGGTACTTGCACCGGATAGCTCGCAGGGAGCCAACCGCCGTATGCCATCAGTGCGGCGCTGATCCGGACACCGCGCAGCACACTCTTTCTGAGTGTGCAGCGTGGGAGGAGCAACGTCGCACTCTGGCTGCGGCGGTAGGACGGGATCTGTCGCTGCCGAGCGTGGTTGCGGCCATGCTCGGCAGTGAGAATGTATGGAATATTGTGGCCTCCTTCTGCGAGGAAGTCGTCTCGCAGAAGGAGGCGGCGGAGAGGGTCCGCGAGGAGGACCCTCTGAGCGGTCGTCTCCGCCAACGGAGGACCGGCAGGAGGAGGCGGCAGTTCGATCGCCTCCTCCCGCTATCGTAGTCGGGCCTAGGGAAGATGGACCGGTCGGGAGGACCCATCTTCCCCTTGCACAGGCTCCGGCGGATGGAGGAGACGGCCGGTAATCACATAGTCGTCTCCTTCCATGAAGGAGGCCTGGCGGCGCTTGTTAGACGCTGGGCCATCCGCTTGGGGCGACACGATGAAGTCAAATGAGATCTCGTGTCGCTCCAACCAAAGCGGAAGGTAGGGAAAAAAAAAAAAAAGTTAGTAGTCCGGTGAAGCTGTTAAGACCTTGCTTGGTATATAGCGTAGACAGTCCGAAAAAAAATCAAATTTCTAGTTCGCTGTTGGCAGTTCGGAGTTAACAACATAATAACAAGGGAACAGGCTAGTAAAAAGTATTGTATAGAGTTTCTTGTAATTCATGTAGTAGGGTTATAGTAGTAGAGTGGGGCATGCTAAAAGTTTACATAGTTAATAAAAAAAACATACTATTGGCCAGTAGGTCAGGTATACCAGTCAGAGATGAAGTTATTGCTTCTCAAAATATTCACTTTTAGCTTTAATTCGCTTTTTCATATAATAAACCAGAGGTTCCTAAACATTTTTTCTTATAGACCACTTTCAAAATATAGCTGGTTCCGGTGGACCCCCTGCATTTCTGCATTTCAACAACAACAACAAGAAATATGAAGATTAGACTTAACTATGGAAATTTGCGAGTCTCGACACGTACTGAATATGGAATAGGCAAGTTTTTGCAAGTAACAGTCGCTGTGTCAAGTCAAGCTATCCTTTTAGTTCTCCACTATAGAAAGCAGATAAATTTTCGTGGACCCCCGTTTACGTATTGTGAACCCCCATTGTTATGTCACGCCAACGTAGACCCCCGTCCAGTCTACCGTGGACCACTTTGGGACCTAAGGCAATAAACCAATTTTGAAAGTTGTAAGATTAATCGCATAATTGCTGTGGAACAATCTCCCGGCTAGTGTGTTCCCTCCTTCCTATAACATGGGGTCCTTCAAGCGTAACGTGAAGAGACATTTACGCAGGCCGGCATGACAGCGACGACCGCCGGAGGAGGCGTATCTCTCGGTGGTCGTTGTTGTTTTTGGATTGTATTGTGCTTACCATCAGGCACAGTGCAGTCACTTTGCCGTGCTACAATAAAAAAAAAACTTTTTGAAGGGATATTTGTTATTCCTAAACTGGAATTGAACTGGAATTCTCAGGGTATGCAGAGATGTGTTCGACCTAGACAGATCTGGTGAAGATATTCTCTATTCTCACAGCCTTCTAAGATTGCATTTACTTGGAGTGAGGTGAAGCGTGAAGTCATCGACAGAACGGCATGGAAAAGCATTGTGTCTGCCCTCTGTGAGTTTGGAGATATAGGATCTAAAGCGTAAATTACATTTGATACATGACTATGGGTGTGCTAATCCCATGGTAGATCTGTTGCTCGCCTGTTTCGAACATAGGCGTACAGTATCGAGGTCGTCGTTATCCACAGCGATAGATAGCGATAGATAGATGGGATTTTGGGGTGTAAGGGGTGTCTAATAACATCTAAGACATGAGACATCCAAGCCAACGTCACCTGCACGTGGTGCACCTTGCTGAATAACGAACGAGGTAATGGCGAAAGCGGGGTGGTAGGGTTTTACAGCCTGACTGGGTCGCAACCACCATGTATATGGCGAAAAAGCCCGTCATAGTGATTCGCTTCTGCGGGTCACGTTTCGGGATTAGCCTGTGCATATCCAGCTTTTCGCAGGTCGGCATGACAGTGGCGACCGGCGATGGATAGTGTGTCACTCGGTGGTCACCGTTGTTTTTGGATTGTACTGTACTTACCATCAGGTACAGTGCAGTCATTGTGCCGTGCTACAATAAAAAAAATGGACGACAATAACGAATTTTCTCACAGAGAATTACCACGACCGCTGGAATTCTGCATACAGGCCATAAACAGTCCACTTTAACTTTGGTATATTTTAATTATCTTTTTGAAGTTAAACTTAAGTAAAGCTATTCTGATCGGTAACCTCTTTGTGTGAGGAAAAGTCGTGGGGCTAAACACTGTGTCGGATAGAGTGTTGAAAACACCGGTTCTCCGATCGTCGAAGTTAAGCAACGTCGAGCGCGGTCAATACTTGGATGGGTAACCGCCTGGGTACACCGCGTGATGTCGGCTTATTGTATTTTTTGAGTTAAAATTTTTCCCTGTAATACAAAAGTCTCACTTACACAAAAAAAACAAAATAAACAAAACAACAAAATATGCTACCATAACAACCCTAAATAGATATAAGAATACTGCTAGCACGAGTGTTACATCTGAATACATAACTGTGTCTGTCTTTTTATTATTCTTTTACGACTGTCTCTGAACGGATCTCATTAAAATTTGCTACAGAAGTAGTCTGAGGGTTGAATAAAGTTATAAGTAAGTTTTCTGAAAATCTCGAAAATAGGTTGAATCTTCGTTAATCATATATTTCTTTATTAAGCGTTTTAAATTACTCTTTTCTCAATGATTACTAAAGATTTTTCGTATCCTACGAGAAAAGTTGTTAAGATAGAATTGCAAACGAACCGTAACCGGAGAGCGTCATACAAATTATAGTTATTTGAACAAGTGTCTAATTTTACAGTGAGACGAGTATGTGTGATAAGTGTATTTTGAGTCGTCAAAAGAAAATTGTGATTATATAGCGGCGTTAAGTTTTATTATCAGCGGTAGCGTGTTCAGACCTTGAGACACTATGTCAATTGACGTAAGTTATTTATTTATTTGATCGTATGTCTAAATACAGTATCTAACTTTTACTATCGCACGATTGATTAATCTATTTATCACTGCGAGATTCAATTTATATGGCACAGTGCAACGGCCAAAAATATGTTACCCTTTAGCAGTACCCGCGGAGCACCTGCAGGGGTATGAGAGGTACACTTTGGTACGCGATTAACGTCAGCCCCAAGTAGGATATTGCAGTGAAACTATGTTTTCCGTGTAGGAAAACATCGCTGCACGTCGGCATGACTTATTTAGGATACAGGAATGTCGTACTGAAACACATTTAAATACAGCCCTCATTCATAGGCTTCGACGTCGTAACGTTGGTACAGTTCCCACTAATCGACATATTTGCCTGTGAGTGGAAAGATTTGTGCGTTGCTTTTAAGATTTTTTGTGAGTGACTACATTTTTTTTAAATATTATAGGAGGCAAACGAACATGTGTGTCACCTGATGTTAAGTGATCACCACCGTCCATAAACACTTGCAACACCAGGGGAGTCGCAAGTGCTTTTCCAGCCTGAGTTTGGGGGAGGTGGAGTGGGGAGAGGAGAGGGGAAGGGGAAAGGGGAAGGGAGGTGGTCTTCCGGCGCTCTCACTGACCGAACGAAACGCAACAATGCAAGCACTGTTACTTCACGTCGGTTTTCTGTGGGTTGGGTGGTACTACCCCGGACGAGCTGACCCATTCATGCTGAAACCAGTAATAGCTTCAGCTATATATATATATATATATATATTGTTACATGCTACAGAATGCATGCATTCGCTTTATTTATGGACTTAAAAACTTTGATCATGTGTCTGAATACTGCTCAAAGCATACATATATAAATAGCATAAAATCGTTACTGTGAAAAAATATAGATAAAATAATATGTCTGACTACAGATTCAGTGAAATATTATCAAGCTATAGTTCACCATAAAATAGGGATGTGTATTTTAAATGTACACTAGTTAGCTATACTAGCTGCCTGTTTTAGCTTCGTACGTGTATACTAATGAATAAAATTAATCAATTCCGTCAGTATTTTTAAAGATCTCCGTATTGTCTTCTGTCTCATATTTCATCAATTTTTTTCACTTTCTCGTATGATATATCAAACATTTTTTTTCATACAAATCTTGTCCCGACAATTACAACAGAACAAAGAAATAATAATCTAAATAGGGGTAAAGTGATGCGATTCGGCAATTGATTTTATATATAGATGAAAATGTCGTCATCAGCCGTTTTAACTCGATATTTTACTAAACCAAACACAGCAACAGAAGTAATGAATTAAAATGTAAATGGAATAATCTGGAGAGAACAAATTGGACAATCTTTTTCCCGGCAACAAATACCGGTATCACTTGACAGTTGCTCTGACCTTTAAGAAAAATTATTCGGCTATTACTGATTTGCTGGTGACAGTTAAATATCTCTTGGTTATATCATTGCAGGAGGTATAAATATATTGTATAATTAGAATGCGGCAGAAATTGGAGTTGAAATTGTGATAATTTAAAAATGTAATAATATATTTAGCATTTTCGTATGTTGATACAATCGTTTCTTCAATTTTATTATATCGTTATAACAATCGATATATGTATAACGATATTTTCTTTATTATCGGTTTATGAAGTGATCACCACCGTCCATAGACACTTGCAACACCAGAAGATAAGCAAGTGCGTTGCCAGCCTGTGTTTGGGTGATCGGGACGGAGAGAAGGGACTGGTGGGTTATTCGGCGTTCTCACTGACCGAACGAGCACTGTTACTTCACGTTTCTGTGTGTCGGGTGGTAGTACCCCGGGCGAGCCGACCCATTCATACTGAAACCAGTAATAGCTTCAGTGTGGCTCTACCACCCATATGTTATATTAATGGTCTTTTTTGTACTGAACTCTTTTAGCGTACACCAGGATTTTTTTTTTCTTTTTATCTGCAGACTCTCGGTCCGCACCATTTTTTTGCTATAGTTTTATTTAATATGTAAGTTAAAAATCGTATTTGTGAGCATCTATTGGGTAGTTTTTTTTTTAAATATATATATATATATATATTTAGCTGTTTTAGACGTTATTGCATTTATGGCGGTTTCATTCCGGTCCCCTATCGCCATCTTTAAGTTATAATCCACAATATGCCGCGCCGGAGCGTCCATGGCCCGATGGATGAACCTACTAACCGCGTCATCAGTCACGTCGGTATAGTAGACACAGGTGTGAGTGTGTCTGGATATTGCCACTATAGCATGTGAAACACTATCGTGGATTTGCATCCTTCTGCCCTTTGTTTGCAGGATCACCACCGATTTGAAGGTCAATCCCTGAGATTCGTGGACTGTCAGAACACGCGATCCTTCCCCTGCCCCGTAGCCCTTGTTTATCAGGGCTTTTTTCTCTTCTTGTGTGTGTACCAGGAAGAGAGTGTCGGGGGTGTGTGAGGATATTTGTTCGCCCTGATAGCCCTTTATGCTCAGAGATCTCACTATCGGTTGCGGTGAGTATATACCGTCGTATACTTGACTCAGTGCATAGGCTACATCCATCGGGTTCCTGTATTAACAAGTGAGCTGTTTGTCAATACCAGCTACGGCCGTTGGTCTGCTATAAGCCATCCGAAATAAGTTTTGCCGGTCAATGTAGGGTAGTTGGTTGAAATCTCCGATGAGGAGAATTTCGCTTGCTTCCGCCAGCCGGCCGGCAGTCAGGATGGTCCCGAAATGGTTCATGAAGGCCACCAGGATTAGAACTGATATTAAGCAATGGTGCGGTCTAAGTTGATAAGCACACTAAAGATAAAGAAATTAGCTCTCAACTGCAGCTGCCGCTACACACTCATAGATGCTTGGTGATAGGTTTTCAACTTGGCGGTTTGTAGCTAGCCAGACGGGCTTAGAAAAAGACCTACCACCATAGCCTTTCATTCCGATATACACGTATTCATTTGTGAATCATGCAATTTCGATTGTATGGTTCACAAATGTATATATGTATATTCATACATATATACTTAGCTTAGAATAGTTAGCTAGGTCAGACGCGTCTTTTTCCAGGTAACAGCCCAAGCCGAGGTGTGCCCTTGTGTATGTTACCTAAAACCCAAATCGGTTGAGTGCCTTAAACGCCAACCTTAGTAGTCCGGTGAAGCTGTGAAGACCCTGCCAGGTCAATAGCGTAGTCAGTTCGAGAAAAAAAAAGACCTACCACCATGGTATGATTTTATCATGATCTTTTCCTTCACCGAAAGTTCCGAGTCAGTTGCTAGGATTCGGACCTACGTCAATCCGCCCCCGAACACGCTATCAACGAAGCAATTACTGCAACCTATTCTTTATTATTCAACAAGTTAAAACAATTACAGGTCAGACGTAACAGATTCAAATAACGTTTAACGAGATAGCATGATCGAATAGGAGGGAAGTCGTTGTTTTCCGTGAGAAAAACTTTTTATGGCAAAACGTGTTATGGTGGTATAACGCTTACCTATATGTTCTGTTTACTATCATTTAAAAAACTAGGCAGTCATAAGGACCGCCGACAGCAGGAAAACTGAATACAATAGAACAACTTGGATATTTGAATATTTAAATTATTTATAGTGTGAATTATTAAAATTTCGTAATTTGTTAATTGAGATTATTATTAATTTGATTTTCACATCTATTGGTACTCCCAAGAATAATTGTATAAATTTTTGTACAGTTTATAATGAGTCACGCTTACTAGCATTATGACGCGAAATTAAAATTATTTTCAGCCAAAAAAAATTCCATTTTCCATTTTAATTCCATTTCCAAAATTGTACCTAAATGTGGTTTAAAATTCTCGCTGTTATTTAAAACAATTTACTTATTTCAAGTCACGTACGTAAGTACACTTTTAACCCCGTATGCTAAATCAGAGAACGAGGGGCGCGTCTGCCGTTTTTTGCAATGTTGAATTGTAAAATGTATGCAGAAAAAGGTAAAAATGCGCAACAAATAGTATTTCTTTTTTAGTTCCTGTTCCCAAATCACCATTAATAAAAAAATAGATTGTCTGTAAAGTCGGTTTACGGACGATAATTTTACGTGATAACGAACTCTGACGCATCGGCCGATGGAGTGAAAGAGACATAGATGCGTCACAAGCCGAACGCTTAGGTCGATCGCGCCTATCTATCGCTTGCTCCGCGCTCTCGCTTACACGCTCGGCTCAGGCGAAACGTGACAATGAGTCATGCTTTTTCATGCGTGCAGCCGGCGTTCATCGATTTATAAGACGTTCTCACGTCAAAAATTATAAACGTACAGTCCTCGCCAATACTTTTTACAGTCCTGGATATAAATGCACAGAACCCAAATGTAGGTATAAATATGTATTAGAGAGATACTTCTTAAGGAAATGTATAAAATTGAATGAATGAAAGAATGAATGTTGACTATATTACGCGCAAGCCTGAACTTAGAGCTATATACAGGATATATGTTACAAGACTTTCCGTTTTTTTTTGCGATTTGAGTGTTGGCTGGATACCTCATTTTATTTACGGCAAGAGTATATACATCTTTACATATATGTTAGAATAGCTGTGCCCGCAACTTTGTCAGAGTGGAAATCAATGCAAAAAACAGTCTTTCGTTTACTATGTCTTAAATATTATATATTTCTCGTAGGTACTTAGTCGCCCCGTCATTCAAATTACAAAAACTTTTGATAGAGTGCACCGATTTTAATTAAACAAAGATTAAATGTTACTCCATGACATGCTTTATGATTTTCTCGGTGACGTTCTATCGTGAATGCAGTACCTTAGCAGTGATACATCCTCACACAAATAGATAGACAGACATATTTAAGAATTATTTAAATGTATTTTATTACTTACTCCAAGACACCTGCAACAATTTTTTTCACAAAATTCTTAAAAAGTACAGCAACGTTAGATTTACATTATTATTATACGTATTTTTTTTTATGGCATAGGTGGCAAACGAACAGGTGGGTCACCTGATGTTAAGTGATCACCACCGTCCATGGAGTGCACAACACCAGAGGAGTTGCAAGTGCGTTGCCGCCCTTTGGGGGAAGGGTTAGGGGAGGGAGAGGGAGAGACGAGAGGAGAGGGAGAGGGGGGCGGGAGGTGGGCCTTCGGCGCTCTCACTGACCGAACGAAACGCAACAATGCAAGCACTGTTACTTCACGTCGGTTTTCTATGAGAGGGTGGTACTACCCCGGACGAGCCGACCCATTCATGCTGAAACCAGTAATAGTTTCAGCGTGGCTCTACCACCATTAAAATGTATGAGAACGTATGTTTTTCGTGAACGTAATACTTTAGCAGCGATGCGTATCCAAACAAACAGATGGGCATTCGTAAAAGTGATTGAAATGTATTGTATTCCTTATTCCTAGTATAAATAAAACTGCAGACACGTTACATTTTCTATCTTATTATATGTATAGATTTAATACTTCTGGTTTGTCTGGCCGGCACATAGTTGAATCGTTTATGATGAGACTTTTAACGAAAGTCTGGAGACATTCCGGCGTGGTATCATTACGCGTTTACCATATTAAATAAGCGATAAAAATAAATTTGAAAGGAATTTACACAAAATCTTTAAAAATATCGTGAGCGTTAAGCATAAATGACAAATTTATAATTCAGGCAAAAAATATTTAACCATTTCAATAAGAAAAATATCTTCAAGCAATCGAATCTCAATCACTTTACCTACACAATATTTTTTTTTTTTATGTCATAGGAGGCAAACGGACACAGGTGAGTAACCTGATGTTAAGTGATCACCACCGTCCATGGACACTAACAACACCAGAGGAGTCGCGAGTGCGTTGCCACCCTTTGGGGGAAGGGTTAGGGGAGGGAGAGGGAGAGAATGGTCGGGGGTCAATTGGTCGTTGGTCGGGCGGTCGTTCGTCTTTGCTTGGTCTGTGTCTGTCTTGTCTTATTTGTGTATTTGTGTTGGTCAGTCGGTCGTGGGTCGGTCGGTCGGTGTGTTCTCTTTTGTATGTCATTGGTTTGTTTGTGTCTTTTTTCTCTCTTTGTGTTTCTTTCTTACTTGTCTTTGTCTCTGTTAGGTACCGCTAAGTTGTACCTTCCCTCCCTAGGTACCGCTTAAGTTGTACCTTCCCGTTGTCGATGTGTGATTTCTTCCGTATCACACCTGTGGAGCAATTTCCCGACAGTGGATGGGGGCGCCCGCTGTCATTGATGGGAACCCGTGGAGCGAAGCACGGGCCACGGCCGCTGCTTCAGGAGGAAGCACGAGGGTGCTTGTCACCCTCGAAACGTAGGTCGACCCGTTGACCATCAGCGGTCGACTGGAGCGCGTGACCAGAGCGCGGAGAATGCTCGCGCAATCCAAACCCTGGCCACGTTTCGCGCCGTGCGGCCGGTGGGGTTTTTAGCCGGTACGAGTCGCGGCATCACCCTCCCGCTGTTGCCCCTTGTCCCCCGACAGCTGGAGGCATATCCTATGCAGGATTATTCCCATCAAAAAAAAAAAGGCAGAGCGGTGGGTCTCCGGCGCTTTCACTGACCGAACGAAACGCAACAATGGCAAGCACTGTTACTTTACGTCGGTTTTCTATGAGAGGGTGGTAGTACCCCGGACGAGCCGACCCATTCATGCTGAAACCAGTAATAGTTTCAGCGTGGCTCTACCACCATTATAATACTTATGTACTTATACTTTGGAGTGTAAGGGCTGTCAAATAACATCTAAAACTTGAGACATCCAAGCCAACCTCACCTGCACGTGGTGCACCCTGCTGAATAACGAACGAGGCAATGGCGAAAGCGGGGTGGTAGGTTTTTATAGCCTAACTGGGTCACAACCACCATGTATATGGCGAAAAAGCCCGTTCGTTTGCCACCTATGACATAAAAAAGATAAGTATATTGAATTTATGCAAAGGGGTAATCGATAGTATTAAAATAAAAAAAGTTTAATTGGCATCATTGTGGCCACGGTTACAAATGAACTCTCTAGAGCAATAGACATACCGGATCAAGAAAAAGGCACTTTGAAGTGAGTTACTATGTCGTAATTCTATCGCTGGTCCTTTATTGTTAGTTCTTTCCCGAATACCTCGTACACTTTTGTATCTAACGTGGACACGTTTGTGTAGGAAATTCTTTGACATCATTAGCAACAAAAGCAGCGATTCTCACTGTTAGGCAAAGAATCATACACCAAGTTTATGACCAGTAAGATGCTTTCCTTAGTTCAAGCTGATGCCGTTAATAAACCAGTAATATTAATTTGATTTCTGGAATTAATTATGGAATTTTAGTTAAAATACAACAAGCCAATTTTCAGCGGCAAAACTGATACCCATTTTCTTCATTTAGTTTCTGAATTGAACTAATAGATGGCGCCATTGTAACTAATTAGACATTTATAGTTGTGCATTATAGGTACAAGGAAAATCGGAAAATTCTTGGATTGCCGATAGAATTCTCTCCTTTAGAAACTGTCTTATGTTTGTTTGGATAAATCTGTCAAGATTTTCTCCTTTTATTGTGCTGGGAAGTAAAATGTCATAAAGTTAGCGAGTTCTTTACTATTGTTTTTTATTACAAAATTTGATTGTTTATATTTCTTACTAATATTATTTAGATAGATTTTATGAATTTCATTATTACATTTTTTACCCATTATGCGACGCACTTCATTTTGATAAAATTAGGGACAAGATTTAGCTATGTAAAGCAAGATCAATGGCAAAAACAATAATAGTTTTTTTTATACTACAGTACTGGCAAACAAGCATGCGGGCCGCCTGATGTTAAGCAGTCGCCGCAGCCTATGGACGCTTGCAAAATCAGAGGTATCACATACGCGTTGACAACCCTTCAATATCCTATTTACTTTCCCCTTGAAGAATGCCATACTGTAGCCCCCAGGAAAAAACTTAGCAGGAAGCAAAAATAAGGAAGTTTATTACATTTCATTATGTTTTTATTCCATACTACTATTATTAAATATGTTATTTTGATAAGTTTACACTACCATATGCAGCAAATAAAATTTTGACAAAAAAAATTACCCTACCATACGAAACTCATAAAATTTTGACAAAATTGAAAAAATGTATTCATTAACGAATCGACCTATAAAGTTGATTTTATAATACATTTTTATTTTACACAATAAAATATCTTTAAAATCGATATATCCGATCTTATAGTCGTAGAAATTTCTCAACCTTTGATCTTGAGATGCCCGCAACAAATTAACAGTCGATTCGTATTTAGATAAATTATCTATTCACATCTATATTTTATACGATGAAGAATTTAGTTTTGTAATATTTATAAATGTTATGTATTTCTTTAATTGAATAAGAATGTTAATTTGAATATTATATGTCGTGATTTCTCTCAGTTATATTATTTGTTTAAATTATAAAAAGAAACCTGTTTTCTTATGTACAATATTTTTTTTATATCATCGGAGGCAAACGAACAGACGGACTAGCAACACCAGAGGAGTCGAAAGTGCGTTGCCAGCCTTAGTATAGGGGAAGGGAAAGGGGGAGGAGGAGAGGAGAGGGGATGGGGATTAGATGGGGATGGGCACGAAACGCAACATTGCAAGCATTGTTACTTCACGTCGGTTTTCTGTGAGAGGGTGGTCCTACCCCGAGTGAGCCGACCCATTCATGCTGAAACTAGTAATAGCTTCAGCGTGGCTCTACCACCCAAATGTTTTCTATAACAACGAGTAATTAAATTAACAACAGATTTTTGTTATTCGTTTTATAATTGGAGTATCAGGTAATTTTGTTTAGGTGAAATAGTTAGCTAAGAAAACATGGGGAATAGGTTGTTTTTACCTTTTTCCTCATTGAGGTAATCTGTATTATTTTGAGATTGTTTTAATATATTTTATTTGTTTTCATCCGGACGAAGTGCTTTTCATTGTCATTTATTATGAGAACCATGAAGGAGTGGAATGGGCTGCCTGCGTCTGTTTTTCCTGAAGCGTATGATGAAGTGATCTTCAAAAGAAGAGTGAATGTGCTTTTACTGGTTGAACGCGTTACATCCTAGGCCTCGTCCTCACCTTCCATCGAGTGTGACTGAGGTCAAGCGTCACGCAGTGTATTATAAAAAATATTGAGGTATATATATGAGGTGTTATAAAAAAAGTATTCAGATACTGTTTCACTTAAGTTATTACAGTTTTCTAATTTTATATTTGCAATTTTTGTGAACTTAACGATAAACGCTCGTTATAATTACTGGATACATTAAGCTGAAAGTTGATCAGTGGTGCTGGAGAATTAGAGGAAATACATCCAGCAAATTCGTCACTGATGAAGCATCCGTTTCCGAGAACGGTCAATTTTACGTGACTGCAATCATGCCGTGTAATAATATTTAGCCACATTTTTCGTGCACGTATACCAGTTTCGGCTGCTGTCGGTACCGCTAGCGCGTTTACGCAGAGCTTTTAAGACGTAAACTGTATCGGGCCGGCGGCGTGGAGATAGCGCGGGTGCGCGTCACCTCAGTAGTTCAGTACCGCGCGAGTATTCGGCCCGTTCGGTCATGTAACGCCGTACGTTCGTGACTATGCGCGACGGAACACGCTCTCGGCAAACTAATTCGGGTAAATTGCCAACATGTGATCGGCAAACACGGAATACCATCGAGCAACAATAACCTCAAATTAATAAACGTTCCACCGGTTTAATTGTAAATGGGTTACGAATTTTCCGGTTAACGTTTTCCCGAACACGTTAGCCCGCGTACGAAAATCGCCGTATCGCCATTTGGCAGACGTGCCGGCGTTCAGCAGTTGCATAACAATGCACCGAAGGCCGCGTGGAAAAGTTGACTGTAGTCGCGGGACAGGTGAAAAGTTCTATGTTATGCGCATAGTTTATGTGATTTAGGATATGTGACGGTTTCAGTGCAATCGATTCGTGATCGAGATAGTACGTTACGAAACGTTTTCGATCGGGAGAAGTTCATGACGGAAAAGGTTTTTTTTTCTTCGTTTCGTCAGTCGCCAGTTATCTGTTAATTGCTCGACAAGATCTCTTTTGGCACGGATACGCGAGCCAGCGCCGCACTATTCACCACACTTCGAGCCAATTAAATGTGTAAACATTTTGCGGCCTTATGGCCTTTTATCGATTCTTGTAATTTTCTCTTATTGACATAATTTTTTTACCCATTTCATATTACTAACGTTTGATATTTGTTGCCCCATGGTAGTCCGTTGCCGAGTTTAGTGTAAGTTTAAAGTGCTATCTATATGTGCTACTTATTAATTAACGTGCGCGCTTTTCAGTTCACAGAGAAACGCGACTGTGGGAAATTTAAGTGGTGTACATTACGTTTCCTGTTTCAATACGATTTACACGAATACCAGTGTGTTCTGTTATATGAGTTAGAGTTACAATAACCACAAGTGAACTCGATATTGCTGGTCGGTAACTGAACGAAAGTGACCCGACGTTGTGAAACGGACGCGGTTTCGGTAAATTTTAATTCGGTTCTTGTGCAAACGAAAGTGCGATTTCGGCTTCGGTCGAGAGTTTTGCCGAAAGTGTTACTGCATTTTTCGGTTTCAGAAGGAAACAAGAGTAACGAAAGTGTTAACCTATTTTATAAAACAGGCGCTGTTTTATAAAACTTGAACAGGTGAGTTGAGTAATACATAATAATTCTATACAATGTCTTATGGAAAAAAAACCACATATTTTGTAAATCAAAACGAGCTCGTATCAATTAAACTCAATCTACAATTGCGTTTACCGTGTTTCAATACAAACAATGATAATTGATTATTGAAATTTTACTTACAAAACCAATATTATGGACTGACGTTTGTTTAATTAATTTTGGCGTAAAATTTATAAATTTATTTAAATGAAAACAATTAGTTTATTTGGAACTTATATTTATTATTAGATTTTTTCCTAAAATTACTTAAAATAGTATTTTTTAGTAACTGACACTAGCTTCATTTTCTTCAAACTTGTGGACAATATTTAATTTTTATCATTATAATATTCTCATTATGATATGAGTCCTATTACCTTTTTACTGATTATAAGGTAAATTCTATATTTACTTCATAACATCTATAATGGAAAAGTATAATGTAAGTAGTCAAGATAAAACACAGCAAACAATTAAATTTTATTTGTATTTAGCTCAAGTTTTTATATGTATAGCGGGCCTGTAACACCTTGACAAATTATATACCTAAACCTTCCCCATGAATCACTTTATTCACTGGTGAAAACTGCATGAAAATCCGTTCAGTACTTTCTGAGTTTATCGCGAGCAGACAGAGCGGGACAACGTTTGCCGAGCTCGCTAGTTTCAAAATATAGTGTCAAATATGTCACTACATGGCATCTAACCAAAAAGTCATATTCACTTTTATAAGCTAAACAGAGAATTTTAAATGTTTTTTCATTTTGTATTGCTCTATATATTTACGAAGTTCCCGTTAAAGGAGTTCGATAAAGCATTATAACAATTCAAATGCGTCTACGTAATAAAAGAAAGGATTATATTATAGGTTTTAAGTTAACCTATATACTATTTATATATAAAAATATCATATATATAAAAACCTAAATCAAATATTTAAAATTATTCCCAATCTAAACTACAGAATCACGTATGAATAAATCAATATTACAACAAACTGTATTTGGCAGACTCAATAGGTATAGGCAATTGTACTGCTATTGACCTTAATAACCAAAGTCAAGGCGTCATAAGAGAACTGCCGACAGAAGTGAAAACTCAAAACAGTGGAATATAAACTCTCTTTTGAATTTTTTAATTGATTATTTAAATTCCATAATTCGTAAACTGAAATTATTATCATTATTAACATAATTATATACTTTTTAATACAGTTTATTAATTTATCAATCATATGATGAGCTATACAATTTGAACACAAAATATCAATATTAGATGTACTCATGCTGTGCATACTACGCATGGCTAGTCTGACGCAAGCCAAGCGCAATACGGTCGGTCACGCTAACTAGCATGTCATGACGCGAAATACTAAATTTATCTCCTGCCAAAAAATACCGTTCAATGTGCCTAAAAAGATTTCACTTAAAAAAATATATCTGAATATATCAGAAAGCTGAAAATTTGGTATCGTATGTTTGAGAAATGGAAAAAAAAATTATAAAAAAATAGATGGTAAACTTAAAAAAAAATTAGTTTGCGATAAGATCGCTATTTAACGAAGTTAACTATAGCTATGAATCATCCAGATGAGCTTCATAAGTTTAAAGAAATGTCAACAAAATCGGTCAAGCAATTTAATACGAGAAGAATTGCGAATTACTTGCCAGATGACTTACATATAAAGTTGACCATAAAACATATTTTTTATAGCTGAAACTCCAAATATCTCGCATGTACTTACGTCTGTCTTGAGTAGGGTTGACACATTTTATTTTTGACCAATAATTGTGAGGGTTGGCACACCAGATCGTTTGTGGATAATGCTTTTCTTCCATTTTTCCTATCACTGAATTTAAGTGTATGCTGTATTGTTAACTTTAATATTGTAAATTAACACAGGCGAAGTCGCACGCTGTCGCTAGTTTAAATGTATGTGTCTCAAGTTTCCACTTCTCTTTCGAAACTGATTGAGTTCGTAAAGTTTTCATACCGTACCGCTTTGAGAGAACTTACCACTAGATGGAACTAGTGTCAAAATAATCCATAGAGTGTATGGTAATATATCAAATCGAACTATTGATAGTATTGGTTTTTTTTTCGTACTGACTACGCTATTGACCTAGCAAGGTCTTAACAGCTTCACCGGACTATTTAATAGTGTTGTTTGTTGTTGTAATCTAAATCTAGAAAAAAGTATTGTTCACAATGGTCAACCTTACATTAAAGCGATCAAAGTGGCGATCAAAAACTAGTTTTACATACAGTAAGTATTGTCCAGGAGACCGCATAAATAAAAATACATCATCCATACCGTTCAACCTCTTTAGAAATATAATTACTCATATCATGTAATATTTTGATAGATCTAGTCGAAGAGCTGTAGTGTATTCTACTGTTCGTAAGCGTTTACATTGAGTTAGTTCATTAAATCAGTATTGGTAATAGAAATTTAAGGCATATGTATTCCTAAAAACTAGTAGTAATAACTCTACGACGAGTCAAAACACTTTTATGCAAATTATAATGTGATTTAACATCAATAATAAAATTAATTGGCTATGCTATCGATGTTCAAAGGTAAATGTAGTCATAAGTGATATTTAGATAAACAATTTTATGCCTGCGTTTAACAAATTTATTAATTAAAAATCTTCAGTAATTAAATCGCAGCGTGCTATAACGAATACAGATTTCTAATAGTTCTAAGGTAAGCGATTCATGTCCGTATATCTATGTTATGAAAACTCAAAACTACTTAAAGCACGCGACTTCATTTTTGTTAAAATAGTTTTGCTGTTTCACGTGAACTAAGTATTTTAAAATTATATTCATTACGAGCTGTGTTAAACGTGTCAGTTTGGATTTACGCAAAGTACTTTTATTAATAAAATAAAATATTGGGTGTACCGCGAAGACACACGATATAAGTGAAACTATTATATTACAAACATTAAAAAAAAATACAACAAAAGCCCGACGCGTACTCCCAGGCGGTGATCATCCAAGTAGTTATTGCGCCCGACGTTACTAACTTCGGTGATCGGACGAGAACCGAGTTTTCGACACTGTACCCGACACAGTGCTTACCCCCACCACTTTTCATCACACCAATAAGTTGTCGATAAGAATTTGAAAGCCCGTCCATAAAAAGTTTCACTTTAAAACTTACGTGTTCGCGTTACCGATGACCTTGACATGGTCGTGACGTTGCGCTTATGCCAGACTAGCGATGCGTCTGCACATGTAACATTGAGATTTTGTATTGAATTCGTGCAAGCCATTATATGTTTAATTAACTAATAAACTCAATAAAATGTGTATAATTATTACTCGGAGTGTAGTCCGGTGAAGCTGTTAAGACCTTGCTAGGTAAATAGCGTAGTCAGTTCGAAAAAAAATTACTCTGAGTGCCAATAGATGTAAAAACTAGATAATCTTTATACGGGAATACAAAATCGGCTGAGTATCTTCAGAGGTCGCCTAATAGTTCGGTGAATCTGTCCAGGTCAACAGCGAAGTTAGTTTAACAAAAAAAAATAATACGGGAATCGTAGCCGGATTTTCGGATTGACTACCACTGCGCTATATAGTGTAACACATGAGATGCGCTAAGATCGTGACCATTTATCATATCTTATGGATTATGAACATACTGGTCGTTACTACTATATTATCACGTGCCTATGGATTGTAGTGTTTCGTATTTACATGCATATCTCAAAGAGGACAATGTGTTTTCTGAGCACGTCTGACCTACTTAGCACTAGCGGCTAATCACCTTTCTACCTAAAAAAAAAAAACAATTTAAAACACTAAATCCGCACTTTCATCGGTATTTTCTCTTTTGAATCCATTCCGTTTATTTATTTTTAATTTATGTTGTTTTTCTACATCGCGTACCGAGAAAATCTATTGTCAAATGTAAGTGTGCCACTTCTTATCGTTATTCTTTCTTATCGTATTTTTAATTGTCAAAACAAGGTTTGTAGAGAAAAAAAAAAACAATTGAAAAACTCGAGGAAATAGTAAAATTTTGTGATTAAAAAAATCTCCACATAAAAAAGTGAGTGAATGTGACCGAAACCAGTAGAGATCTTTAAATATATTAGAGATTCTGTAAAGAGAAGAGTTGGACTCAATTTCTTAAGTAAAGCCGGGGCGGATAGTTAGGAAATAAAAACTAAATATGAATACATAACTTTACACCATGTAATTTTAAACTAAGTATAGCTTATATTATGCTAAAAAAACAGCTGATGTTCACACATATATATGGTAGACATCTAAATCCTAGACAGAGCATAATTATTTTCATTTCGCAAAAGTAAATAATGTATTCAGAGCGAACCCGCGGCCTCTAGGTTGTATCTAAGTCTTTGGTAATTTAGCATTATTATGTCATTAATGGATAGAAATTGATGTGTTAACATATTTGATATTGACTCAAACATTCCGTGAAAGAATATAGCTAAATCCGAAATTTGCTCCCTAAATTCAGGTTTTGAAATTTTAGAGTGATTCTAGAGCAACGAAATAATTAGGGAATTTATGAACTGAACGGGTTTTTATAGAAGCGAAGATATGGTTATATGTAGAGCAGTGGTGATCAACCTTTTTCAAAATAAGTGAGCAATGTAAAATTTTTACAGTGCGATGGGCGTATTATTTTGTTCAAGGTCGAAATAAAACCCCCACCGTACATTTAAAAAATGTATTTTTAAAAATTAATATATTTTTTAATTGCTATGATTTGTCACCACTGATGTAGAGAACTTGTTATGTTTTTTTTATATAAAAATACATGAATTGTGTTTGAAAAAAAAATCGTTTTATTTCCAAAAGCTTTAGGAAGTTTTTGGGTAAGGTTTAGAGCGAGTGGGAGACATCTATCTGCAAGCAGACTTCAGACGACGCTTAGTAACAAATTAGTTTACAGTTAACCGTTACCTGATGTAAAAACGAATTAAATGGCTAGAGTATTTCATGTTCTATTTCTGTTCGTTCTTTTAATATTTAAAACATTGGCTCAGTTTTAAGGAATTTCTACTTTCTGTATAGAGAATGATTTTAAAAACTTATAAACACTGTTTTTACAGTTTCGTATTACAACATTTTTCGTACAATATTTTACGTTATTTTTCAATATCGTCAAATTATTTAAAATATGAAGATCATAAGAAAAAACTAAAAACCTTATGATCGACAAAAATTGAACTAATTCTCGGTGTAGAAAAACTGAAAATATTAAAAAAATAAATCATGTTCTATGAACGATTCAAATTGGATTTAGCTCGTTTTGAAATATAACGACAATTTTTTTGCATTGGATCAGAACAAGTTACCTTTATAATACTGACAAGATAAAAATATATATCCTCAAATCCAATAGCAGCGTCTCAAGATGGTCCAATTTTAAATCTAAATCAATTAGGGATGTGGGCAAACAAATGAAAAACATCAATATTGGTCCATCCATATAGGAGTTCAGTGAGGACACACGTACAGAAGAATAATGTATATAAAAATGGACTGCTTGATTTTTGTGATCCATAAAGGATTGTTCTGAGTTTATTAATTGTATGTTTGGAAATATCTTGAACCTTAGTGTAGGAACCGACCAATAAAAAACATAGAAATTCAAAATGCAAATACGTGGCAGTGGACAATCAATTCCAGACGGAATTTAACGTCCACTCTAATATTTAATCATGGATATCCGCAAAATAACGCCTTCATCAATAAAATAAATCCATCTATTTTGACACTGTAAGTTCTTTGTAAAAAATGTAATTTTTTTTTTATATCGTTAGCGGCAAACGAACAGCTGGGTCACCTGATGTTAAGTGATCACCACCGTCCATAGACACTTGTAACACCAGAGGAGTCGCAAGTGCGTTGCCAGCCTGTGTTTGGAGGGAGGGGGAGGGAGGTGGGTGAGAGGGGACGGGGAAGTGCGGAGCCGGCCTATAAAAAAACATAGAAATTCAAAATACAAATACGTGGCAGTGGATAATCAATTCCAGATGGAATTTAACGTCCACTCTAATATTTAATTATGGATATCCGCGAAATAACGTGTTCATCAATAAAATAAAATCCATCTATTTTGACACTGTAAGTTCTTTGCAAAAAATGTAATTTTTTTTTTTTATATAATAGGAGGCAAACGAACAGGTGGGTCACCTGATGTAAAGTGATCACCACCGTCCATAGACACTTGTAACACCAGAGGAGTCGCAAGTGCGTTGCCAGCCTGAGTTTGTGGGGAGGTGGAGGGAGGTGGGGGAGAGGGGACGGGGAAGTGGGCCTCCAGCGCTCTCGCTGACCGAACGAAATGCAACAATGCAAGCACTGTTACTTCACGTCGGTTTTCTGTGAGAGGGTGGTACTACCCCGAGCGAGCCGACCCATTCATGCTGAAACCAGTAATAGCTTCAGCGTGGCTCTACCACCTACAAAATTTCATTATTTAAAAAGTTTAAACGTTTTTTATTTAAATATTGAATCTTTAGTATGCGATTCATACAAGTGGAAGTACGAAAATAAACCATTACAAAACCCCACGATTTGATAATATATTCTCTTTTTCAATAAACTTAAAACAAATAATTAGTAGGTATTATTTACGTTTTGTAATTGAATTCTAAATTATTGTTTTTGAAATTAGTCAATTTCAATTATCTAAATAATTTGCTAAGTTCGTGTTTTTATGTAAGCGGATCGTTCTCCATTGAAAAAATAAATCTTAATAAATTTAAGTAAATCAGTATTTTATTATTTACTTCTTTATTTTAGCATTCTTTTTTAATATATATTCTTTCCGGTTGTTATATTTCATTTATTTAAATATATATTTTTGACTAACAACCACAGAGAAGTTTCCAGAAAACTAACTGAATTATTTTAGAAACAAGTTTGTTTATTGTATAAAGAGATGGCGCTAGGCTGTCTCATATTGCGGTCTCGGTTCAAAGTAACCGTTAAAACACGTAATTATTAGGCAACGCATCAGTGAAAATTAATTAAAACCTGTTCGCCGTCGTTTTTTTTATTGATCTTGAGGTAAACGAGTTTTAAATGGCATACATTATATTATAAAGCGGTGGGACGGTTAACACGAGTGGGTTTTATTAAATAAATCAGTAATTACTTCCCTAGGAGTCCCAGTTACTGTCTAAGTTACAGTTTCGGTAAGAATGCCACTTATTATCTGAAACTTGTATAGTAATAAAAAAACCGACTATAAGGACTGTCGACAGAAGTGAAAACTCATACAATAATTGTTTTCTATTTTGAATTTTCAAATTAAATACAGTGGGAATTGTTTTAAATTTCATAATTTATAAATTCAACTTATTAACATCTATTTGCACTCCGAGTAATAATTATATACATTTTATACAGTTCTTTAATTAATCAAATATAATTATGATAGACTACACAATCTCAATATAAAACAGTAATATTGGATGTACACAGACCTCTATATACTAAGCGTCGCTAGTCTGACGCAATCCGTACGGCCACGCTTACCATCATGTCATGACCCTAAATTATTAATTTATCTCCAGCCAAAAATACCGTTTAACACCCCAGAATAAGTTTTCAGTTCAAAAAAATAACGAAATTTTTGAAAATAATCACGTATTCGTTGAAGTTGCTGGGAAACTTCATAGGAAAATTTAAGTAAGCCTTGATACGTGAAAATGGTTAGGTTATTGTTTTAAACATAACGGGTGTCTACTAGGATGACAACCGTCATTTATTCCCAGGACTTTGTCTATGTTTTATTTCTAAATGTGTTTCGAAATTCGCTCATCGATTCTGTTTCTAAACTGCAGGGTTATCAGTCGACCCTGCGGGTTGTGTATGATAATTCCATTAAAAAATTAATTACTCGTAGTTTGATAGCCCGTTATCGATAGAGTCAAGATCAACACATTATTATTTGAATAAGATATACAGTTCAATGTTTTAATTAGATATGACCTTTTTACAGACAACGAAGGCCTGAATATTGAATATTATTAGCCTTATTTTTATACCAATATTTCCATCTTAGAATTTTGTTTTTTATATTGGGTAATAAGACATGAGGTTTCTTTATACAGATTACTATATACTAGTGCGATTCCCATTACAACAGTACGTGTACGTGTATCGCTTCAGGAGTCAGCCGGTGTATATTTACCCTTTTTTTATTAACGTGGGTACAATCCCTTGTGGATACGCCACCCCCTCGGGGGAGAGTAAGGATTAAGTTCAACTCAAAGACAAATATAATGACACTGGATTTTTATATATTTATTAAGATATAGATTATCATCATCATATATATTAATACGTGAAGCCTAAACGTTGTATCCCTTTTTAACTGAATTGGGCGAACGCATGAACGTGAAATTTGGCATAGTTAAAGTTTATATAGAGGAGAAGTGGAGAAAACTATTTATTTTATGTAAAATGCATTAGAAGTACATTAAATTAATTAAAATATGCATTACTCACACTAATGCTTCAATTTTACACAACATATACACACATGTAAATAAAAAAGACATTTTGACATCTGTCAATAAAGGACTTCAAAAAAGGTTGTGAAGGAGGTTGCTATGCTCGACTGTATGTATTGTTTCACTCTTACGTTCCAATTACTCTTTTTCATTCTACATCCAACAATGATATTAACCCTAATAAAATTCAAACTTAAAAAAATCAATGAACTATGGTCGAATGTCGACCACTGGGCGCCCACTAGTTAAATTTAAAGTTTAAGTGATAATGAATTTGTTATGGCGTCGCTTCTAAGTAAGAACAAATAAAAAAATCGATAAACACTGTCTGCCAGATATGTGTACATAGACATAAGTCTGGAATTACACAAACCTGAAATCGAGTGCTGTACAAACAGTCCTGTCTCGCCAGCATTATTCAGAAATTTGCTAATATATAACCATTGTGGTAAACGTTTACATTTCTATTGTTCACATGATTACGTTCTTTTGTGTGTTCTTTCAGCAGGCGGGTTACTATGCCACTTATTTAGATACTTTACCTACAACTATGCTTTCGTGTTCGGTGGATTCAATTTATGTTTTTAGAGGATTTATACGGAATATATCCTGTTATTTACTGGTCTTTTGCACATATCATCAAAAATTATTTGTGATATGTGGATCGTGAGTTTGCATCACTGTTATTTTTTGTTTGTTTGTTTGAAAGAATCTGTTATATTTTATCGAAGTAACTATGAATGTTAGCGCTATTGATAGGTTATTTATACTTGATTCGCGTATGAAACGACAGTGGGGGAACTGGAAAAAAAAGAAAAATGAATGAAGCACCTGTGATTTAAAAAAAAATCATTATTATTTAATTATGTCACAGTGAATATAATTTCCATGCCTAATTTAATTATAATTTAAAAAGAAGCGAATGTATCGCTCGTTTGATTTATTGATTTAGCTAATTAAGACAAAAATTTTAATTACATTAAAATACATGCGATAATAATGAAACTAACGATATAATTATCATTTGAAATGATTATTTTTAATGGTAAGGAATTTTAAATCGTAAAGCGCGAACAAACTATTACCACAAGATGTTAACAAAGTATATTTCCATATATGTTCATCAACAAACCATAAGCTATGGTTATTAATTTTCCGTTATGCTTATATGAAATCGAAAGTATTCTCTACCGAATTGCGGGGTCGACCGCCCGACGTGTTTAGCCCGATGTATCTATGGAATGGTTGTTTGGAAATGACATTTATCATTCAAGTTTTAGCTGTTAACATATCTTAGGGTCTACTATTCAAGACAGTAGTAACTGGTGTTCGTGATCTCAAGTTATGTTTGGTATGATAATAAATGTATACTAATATTATAAAAGGGTTTGTTTGTTTGGTTGAACGCGATAATCTCAGGAACTACTGGTATGATTAGAAAGAAGATTGTTTGGATGAAATTTCAGTTTCGGGCGGATTGTACGATGGTGGACTGCAGCAGCGGGTATCAGTCCAAACAATTCCTCTGTCGTGTTGTGTTTATTGGGTTTTTATAATAAAAATGTAATGTAATACAAAAGTGTCACTTCTATTGTGTCCAAACGACACACCCTGTTTTTCTAGAACGGTGTGTTATCCACAAATATATAATTGAAGCATCTTATTATAGATCGCCGATACGTGTTTGCACAGAAGGCCTGGCGTGACATATTATGTAAACTATGTTATACATGCATTATATTCATTTGCTTCTGAGACAAAACACATATTTACGCGGACCGCCGTCTGCCTGTTGCAATGACCTCGCTAGGAATTTTTTTTATAAACTAAAAATAATCGGCCGTGACGTTAGTAGGCGTATCGTTTCGTGTATTGTTATAGATTTATTACTGTCATTTATTTGCAAAGATCTATTCACGTAGATAATTATCTATGCCATCTATACTGATATTATAAAGCTGAAGAGTTTGTTTGCTTTAACGTGCTAAGCTCAGGAAATATTGGTCCGAATTTGAAAAAATATTTCAGTGTTAGATAGCTTACCGAGGAAGGCTATAGGCTATATATATATCATCATGCTAGGGCCAGTAGGAGCGGAGCACCAATGAAGAATGTTTCAAAATCGGGGCTAACGTACGTATTATTGATTAATATATTCACCTTTTACGTAAACGAAGTCGCGAGTTGAAGTTAGCGTTTGCCCAAAGTAACTATTCCACGCGGACAAATTCGCGAGCAGAAGCTAGTTTAAAATAAACAATGTGTGTACTTATGTCCACGCGTTAGAAGTTATACTTCTTTGGCGTAACAAGATAAAAATCTTTTCTAAATTTTTATCTTTCGCCTCGTTATACGTTTGTAGAAAAAACGACACTAACAATAGAAAAAAGGTATTTTAATACATTGAAAGTTTTAATACAAAGAAACAAAATGTTGACTATAGCTAACTACTTCAGGGTGTCGGTTTTTCATGACGGTGTGCGCGCGCTTCGTAAAAATTTACTCTCATCATTTTTCCCCTAACGCGCCAAAAGAAGTATAACTTCAAAAAAGTCGTGGCAGTTATAGACTGAATAGAAAACTCAAAACTATGGAGTAACTGTGTTCTATTTTGGATTTTTAAATTTGTATACTGAAATTATTAATATTAGTCTGGTTTTAACACTTACTGGCACTATGAAGAATAATTATATACGTTTCTATACAGTTTTTAATTAATCAAACATATGATACACAGAAGCTCAATACAACATATCGATGTGAGATGTACACAGGCTGCATACTTCGCGTTGCTAGTCTGCAAGCGCGTTACGGCCGGTCACGCTTTACTAATTTGTGTCGCTAACGCGAAACCATAAGTTTTTCTCCTGCCAAAAGCACCGCTCAACGCACCTAAAGAAGTTATCACTTCAAAAATTGTAGATTATTTCGACATTTGTCAAACGTATCCCAATGATTTTATCCAACAAACACTCAATTTAGCCCGTACAATAAAATACTAAAATCACTAAATATATATATTATATTGTACGAGGTAAACGAACAGGTGGGTCATTTGATATTAAGTGATCACCGCCGTCCATAGACTCTAGCAACACCAAGTGAGTCGCAAATGCGTTGCCAGCCTGTGTTTGGGAGGAGGGGGAGGTGGGCCTCCAGCGCTCTAACTGACCGAACGAAACGCAACAATACAAACATTGTTAATTCACTTGTGTGTTTCTATGGGTCGGGTTTTAGTACCCCGGTTGAGCCGACCCATTCATGCTGAAACCAGTAGTTGCTTCAGCGTGACTGTACCATCTACTAAAATTGATCCCGTTGTCCATAAATACCGTAAATCTTTATCAAAGACAACTTGACCTGTTTTTTTCTATAACGTACCGTTTTAAACAGATAAGTCTAAAAGTCTATAATTGTAGAATTAGCATAATCGTTTTATTATCATTTCGTGATATTTAATTCTAATATATTGCTAATATAATTTTCTATACAAGTTTTATCGATTTACTACAACCTCATTCTATGTTAGATAAATGTACCATTAATTGGTAACCAAATGAACCTAAAGGATTGTGTTTTAAATGCAGCTTCTGGAAGTATACAAACGATTGGGGATACATTTCAAGTTTCTTTCACTGAACAACTCACTATAGGGAGCCTTAATAAGGCCTTAATGGTTCAGAGCCATAATCGCATAAAAAAATATTTTGGCCACGAGAAAATATTGAAATGACAGGCCGATACTAGTAAACTTTTGGTACCAATAAAAGCCTAAAAAGTATTATTCATAGAGTGTTGCAAAAAAACCATATCTATTTATGAATAAAAAATGCTTTCTCCTCTTAAATTTTTAATATGATATAAATATATTTAAATATTTCATAAAAAGTTACGCGATTAAGTTGATTTTACAACGCCAGAATATCAACTCTTAAATATATAGATCCGAGGATATTTCTAAACTGGAGTTTAATACAAATAAAAGAAAAAGAACGAAGTGAGAATTAACAAAAATAATGCGTGCCTCAAGGTGTACACACGGAAGTAGTGAAATTTAGTATATATGTATTAAATGATTAAATCTATACTAATATTTTAAAGCAGAAGTATTTATTTGCTTGAACGTGCTATTCTCAGAAACTACTGACCTGATTTAGAAAATTCTTTCAGTGCAATATAGCTTATTTATCGAGGAAGGCTATATATAATCACGCTAAGTCTGACGGAGCACTAATGAAGAATGTTTCAAAATCGGAGTATTTTTCCCTTTGAGAGCTTCCACTGCACGTTACCCCAAAGTAACTATTTCACGCAGACGAAGCCGCGGGCAGAACCTAGTTGTATATAAAAGAGACTGGTCATAGACTATTTACTATATAATTTCCCGTGATGTAAATACTTAACTATAGATTTTAGTATACTACTAGACTCAGTTTGACTATAAAAACTCCTCCATCGTCTGAAAATTATTCGACGTGTATAGACGCGAATGTTACTTTTATCTGTCAGACCTAGGTTACGCCCACATGTATTTAGCGTATCTACGCACTGATTTGATAGCGATAAAACGAAAGTACACAATGTACGATAAATATTATACGATTTTAAATCTGTTATCGTGAATGTCCCGTTTCGCGTTATCTGAAACGAAAACGCGTCGGAAGTCTTTTCCTTTTCTACTCGAGTGTGATTGATTGTGACTTGATACAGGGGTACCCTCGGTGGCTTTGTGAGATACAGAGTTGCCATAGGATGAGTAGAATTACAAATGATGAAAATATATTAGATCGCTGGTTCATATCCGGCTCGAAGGACCAAAATGTTATCGCGAATATCTAAAGAGACTCGTCATGACCTTTTTTATGTGGAAAAGAATACTAAATGGTACAGTTAGAGACCTACATGGGGCATTCAGAGGACTCGGAGTGACCTCGTATAACCTAGTA
This sequence comes from Antheraea pernyi, assembly GCA_015888305.1. Lineage (NCBI taxonomy): Eukaryota > Metazoa > Arthropoda > Insecta > Lepidoptera > Saturniidae > Antheraea > Antheraea pernyi. Next base: position 300,422 of record MU159012.1, read on the forward strand.
CTTCCATACCGCACATACAAGGCTAACCACAGACCTGGCTGTTGTTGCACGCTCTTATAGTGCACCGTCACATACACGGTATCGCGATCTACCAATCTATCGATCTAATCTTAGTATACTATTTTAGTGAATTAAAAATATTTGTATTGGCTTCTTATGCACATATAAAGACTGTACAGAATAAATATACTTATTTACGCTCTAAGAAGGCACCTAAGAACGTCAAAACTACCAGTTCGGAAAACAGCCCGGTTATCAAGAAGAACCGGCAAGAAACTCGATCAGGTTTATCTTTTTAACATAATGTACGTAAAATACATCACACTTAACAACCGTTTTTAGTGGATGCACAGAGAGGAATTAATTACAGACATTATCATGATCCATATATTGATCCATTCTATAATAGTCTTTTGACACCAAAACCCGCTAGACATGGCACCTAAATTAGCATTTGTTACGTAACAAAAGTAGAAACGTTTATTGCTCCCTGATTTTCAAGATAAAATACAAGATATACCGATGCTGTAAATCTCATCCGCGATCATATAAGTAAAACAAATGATAACGTTATCAGTTTGTACGTCATATTGTAAAACGTGGTTTATTATTTTATTAACTCACCAATTGATCACCTTAGCAACAATTATTTGACATAGTGCGTAAAATATCTGTGTAAAAATTTGAAGAAACTCAACGAGTTTGCGGTTTATATGGTGATTCGATTAGCGCAACGAATGAATCAGTATGTGATCATAGCTGTATACATTTTTTTACACCGTCGTTGATGTACCAATGATATAGCAAAGCATGGAAGGCGCAAATTTTTCAGTTTATTTAGGATACAAATATAACAAATTAATAGTTGACAAATTGACACTTATGTTATTCGCTTGTGGTGCGGCGGTCTTTGTTCAAACAAATAATAATAGTTATGCATTGTTGCTACGCAGGGAATAACGAACCATTAAAGACATCATTATTCTGCTGTTGTATATTCGTTTTTCCGTTATTATTATTGTTAATGACAATGATCGGCTGGTAATATCGTAACGTGCAAACAAGAAAGCACAATTCAATAAAATACAGATGTGAAAAAGATACAAATAACATATAGTATAATTTTCGTGTAATTTTTATAATTAACAATACGCTACAAAACAGAAAATTACCTAATAGCAAAATAACTGACAGCAGATTATAATAACAATTGTTGCAAAATAACAGCATCGTACTTCAATATTGATATACAGCTGTTATAATATAACGGTGAAATTATGTTTTGATCATTGTTATTTCATAGATAATAAGTGAAATAGGTGCTATATTTAATATAAGTAAATGAAAAATAGCAGTGATACGTGAAATGCCATAGGTATCTAATTTGAAATGAACTATAAGAAATTCGAAGTCCTCAGTTGAAGTGCAGGTCGTGGTAACTGCGAATAATTTAGAAGGCACACCACCATTCAATATAATACAACTCTAGTAGTAATCTAGTAAGATACGAGTAGGTGTTAATGTATCTATGTACTTTTTTGTTCACGATATATAATTGTTTCTACGACAAAAACAGAACGAAATAAATCACTTAAGTTTCAAATCTTGTCAACAAAACGTGCATTTTAAACATCCATATTATTAATTGTGTTTATTTATTTATTAGGTTTATATTTGTCTAAAGTAATAATAAAATAAAATGCCCACTTAAGAATCGTTAGTTTATAAGTTGATATTACATTTGCATACCTTTAACCTGAATAATATGAACGTGAAATAAACGTTTGCTCACTTAGCGGTTAAATTTGTCTTATCTCGATTGATTAATGATTTTTAAATTAAACTGGACGGTGTGTGAAACTCTGACTGTATTTATGTCCCGATTTGATGGTTATTCTAACAAATAAACTCGATGTCAGTAACGACGGTCGAAATGTCAATTAACCTAAATATGGCGGATACTAAAATGTAGCTGCTTTCCGTTTGTTTCCGAAGGTTGGTAGATAACAGATCGGATCTATTATTGCGTTTTGTTATTGTTGGTTTTTTTATTACAGTTTATACCTTTTTTTACGTTTATTATATGAGATTTATCTTTTAATCTGTTTGATTTTATATTAAGTTAATCGGTTCAGTAAAAGCCTAATGTCATTGACCCTATATAATTTCTGAGAATCAGAAAAACTTGTTAGTGAATATTTTAAATTTGACCGCACGCATAAGATAATTGACATCACTGATTATAGCTTCAATAATAAACTATAGTTTGGAGAATTTACAAAATATACAATTATTTCCCTTTCTATGGATTCTAAAAAGAAAAGAGACTTGAATGTTCGTTAAGTTTTAGTATAAATAATATTTCATCATAATATTCTCTACTGTGACTTTATTAGATTAGTCAAAACTCACGGTTGATAGTGATTAAATACGCAAAACGAAAAAAAAACCACAAACTACAGGAAATGTGCTGCATCTTCTTATTCGGTCATACATATGCATTACATTGGAAATGTTAAATGGATAAATGATAAACTAGAGAAATAGCAGTTTCTGTAATTGTTTACAGATTTAAAAAAGTATCAACACATGGATGTGTACCGAATTGTGTTTAAAATAATAGGAGATTCTTATGGTAATATAGATTTTTCGGGCAAAGTAAATAGTGTTCATGAGGCCCCATTAAATATTCGAAGTATACACTTATCAATGTTAGAGACTATATTTTCCGTTTTGAAGTCAAACTAGATAATTTACTTAAAATTACATTCCTGGTTATATTGCAATAAAAGAAAATAATGTAAATACACGATTTTTATATTTGACTATGAAATTTATTAACCAAACTTTTTTAAATGTAAGAAAAACTTTTTATCTACAGTCTCATGGGAACTTTTTGAACCGATAAAAATAGAAGATTTTACCTTAAAAATCCGCCTGTAGTCCAAACATTTCTAGATTGCTAACTCATCATAGGTCTTTTGCACATTATTTTGCATACTTTTAAATATGTAGGTATTTTTATGAGTTTAGTGCTTACATTAATTAAACAACTGCTACAGCAGTCTTTACTTATTTTATTACATATTTTACGTTCACAAAACAAGAGTTACCAGATTGGAAGCCGCATAAATAATTTATTTATTTCTGTCACATCGTCCTTGTATTGATTGAATGTTAGTGATTCAACAAATAAAAGTTATAGCCAAGAATTATTATCACAACATTCGAGAGAATTCAAATGATGTCATTTGTAATAAAGGAATTATTAAATCAGTCTGCCTAGCGTAGATTATTAAGACAATGTAAATATGTCATATGTATATAAGTGAATGGAATAATATTTTTTATTGGGAAAAAACGTCGTTAGTGTAACATACGTGGTGGTAGTATATCTGAGTGTTTTATGTAAGTGATGTTAATAATGTTGAGATAATGTCTCTCTTGAACTCGGTAAGGAATGTTTTTATTTATGTATGTTTATAATAGGTGTAGTCCGGTGAAGCTGTTAAGACCTTGCTTGGTCAATAGCGTAGTTAGTTCGAAAAAAAAAAATGTTTATAATAGGGATGCTTGTACGTCTGAGATCGATAAACTGTAAAACCGTTTGACTTATCATCATGAAGGTTAATTTTTCATGTCTTTTATATTAACCTTTTTGCTATAACTTGCTACTAGGTTGCGTTGCAGTATATGAGGTAAACTATTGATTATAAATAATAATACCACTAAGTGACTACAAACACGTGTGAAACCGCGGTCATAGCCTGTATATTTTATTGCATTTATTTGTTCTTATTATTGTATTTAGAATTTAGACTTTTGTAAAGAATCAGTACCATATGTTTGGCGTGTAAATAGACGCAATAAACGGAGTAAATATTTGTATATTTTGTTTTCATGACACAAAAAACTATTTTCACGACCAGTATTTACATATGTGATCATCTGGTGAACAAAATTTGAAATGAATGAAAAATAAAGATTTTTTTTCAATTCTTTTATTGATAAAGCTCATAAATATCAAATAAATAAAATTAAAATAAAGAACATCAGTTGAGAAATAGAGGAAAGAGATATACTTAACTCTTTTGCCTCTGCCTACATATATGTAGGTTAATCAAAGCGACATTTTAGTTGCCCAAAATCTCGTAGAATACACGTGTACAACCAAAAACTTGCTGACAGATAACGTAGGAAAGTTACACCGATGTTTAAAAAACTAGTACTGTGGTTTAGTTTGAATAAAATTCGATAGTCGAGGGAATTTTCCGAGATGCGTGTGGTTCTTAAGAAATTATGTCAATTACGTTGTTTTTCTTCAATTTATTACCAACTGATAAGATCTCACATTTTACAGTTACGGGAACCGCATTTTTGTATAATTTAAAATGAAATTGTTTGTAATTATTCATTTAAAATTAATCAAGTTCAACTCTGGTAGAGTTGAAAACGTTATATTATGTAAAAAAAAGTTGGAACGAAAATAATGTAATTAAAATTTGAATACTACATCACAAAAAATGGTTAGTGGTATAGGCCATAATGTCACATAGACAATGGTCACATATTTTCGAAAATACTGCAACAGAAACACTGACAACACAGTGAACTGACAAACATTGAAAAACAAATTTTAAATTTGTTGAAAAGAAAAAGAGACAAACATATACATCCATAGGATTTAACGTGCGACAGAATGAGAAAGAATACATTATACAGTGTTTCTTACACTCGCACCCTCCTCGTTTTGTAATGTACTGCCTAGTAACTGTTCTGGTCTGAGTTTTGTATGTTTTTATGTGTGCACTTGCATATTATGCCTCGAGAAAATGTGTCATACATAACCAGCGTAGTGTATTGTTCGCGTGTATTATTTATATGAATATTTTATCATTGTGATAACACCTTATAAATCGATATCTTATATATATTCTTGATAATTTAATGTATATCCGCAAAAACTTATATATGCTGGATCTAGTAAAAGACCAGCATAATTTAAATACTAGAAACAGCAACAAATTGGTCATTCCATGCTTCAGGCTCACTAAGTCCAAAACCAGTTTTTCAGGTAATAGTGTTAGGTTTTATAACAAAATCTCAAAACACACTACCGATTTGCCGGATGGTGAGTTCAAGAACCATATCAAGCGGGTTTTAATATATAAAAGATATTATGAGGTGGATCAATATGTGAACGATTGTGACGTCTAGAAATTACGCCCCTCTCTGTGCATCCAATAATAACAAATGTAACTATTTATGTTTTGTAAAAAATATATAACATGAAAAGATAAACCAGATCGAGTTTCTTGTCGGTTCTTCTCGATGACTGGATTGTTTTCCGAACCGGTGGTAGCTTTGACGTTCATAAGCGCCTTCTCAGGGCCTAAATTGAATAGAGGATATGTTGATTTTGATGAACGCCGGTTGCACGCGCGATTAAGCATGACTCCTTGTCACGTTCCGCCTGAGCCGAGCGTGCAACCGAGCGCGGAACAAGCGATAGAGTGGCGCGTTCTGCTTGTTCGTTTCGCATTTATCTATATATAGAATAATTCAATTCAATTCATTAAAAATATGCAAGTTTTCATCAATGTTATCTTATGACGTTATCACATAAAATAATCGTCTGTAAGTCGACTTTACAGACAACCATTTTTTTTGACAATTGAACATTTTACTTTCTATGTCATGAGAATACAACTTTTTTTTATCTTTTTATGTCATAGCAGGCAAACAGGTGGTTTGCCTGACGTTAAGTGATCACCACCGTCCATAGACACTAACAACACCAGGGTAGTCAAAAGTGCGTTGCCAGCCTGTGTTTGGGGGAAAGGGAGGAGTGGGGAGAGGAGAGAGGAGATGGGTTCCGGCGCTCTCACTGACCTAACAAAACGCAAAAATGCAAGCACTGTTACTTCACGTCGGTTTTCTATGAGAGGGTTGTCCTACTCCGGGCGAGCTGGCCCATTCGTGCTGAAACCAATAATAGCTTCAGCGTGGCTCTACCACCTACCAAATTTAAAATACCAATTTTTTTATATACAAACCTCTTGTATATGCTCATCTGCTCTGTTTCAAATATTTTCACTCATATACACCATGGTAAACAATAAAAGGAGACAGAGACATAGTAGACGCGTAGACAGAACGTCTTTTTCTTACGTGACGATTTCTACCAGTAAACTCCTACAAGCTGCGTTAAGATACTTCGTTCCAAGAATGTGAAAATATTATTTAAATTATTTTTTTATGCATCATTACGTGTACAACGTTGTGTTATTGGATGGTTCAATGAAAGATACAAGGGTTCAATAAGCCGAATTTGCTTTTCGCATAATTTTATGAGTTATACAGTTTTGCGAGTCGCCGCCCGCCGGCTGTATTATGGAATATGAATACATGAGTATTTTCACTCGTATTATTTTGTTACGTTATTTTTGTTTTCTTATAATGGATGGTCAATTAATATGTACGGGATCAGTGAACTACTGGATACGCGTTTCTGAGAGACTTTTGATAGAACACTGAATTTTTTTATGTGCAAAAGTGTTAAATTATAAACAGATACCGTGTTGTTTTTTTGTAATAATGAAAACAGGTGTCAATCATTTTTTTTACATATAAAAAAATACTAAGATTTGGTTATCATCGCTCGATGATCGCGATGAGTAGTAGAAATGAACTAGCATCTGCTCCTGTCTCTGCCCACGTTAAATTACAACCCTAATAAAAATTACAAATAATAAGAAAGTGAATTTTAAAATAAGTATCAAAGTACAAGAAAAATCGTTTTTTTGAAATTCAATTGTCAAAACTCATTTATCTGCGATCAAGTGACAAGTGCCCACGTTAAAATACAACCCTAATTAAAATTACAAATAATAAGAAAGTGAATTTTAAAATAAGTTTTAAAATACATAAAAAATCGTTTGTTTTTTTAAAACCCAATTGTTAAAACTTATTGATCTGCGAACAAGTGACGAGGCAAGGAAACTGGTTAGACTATAATACTTTTAAAATAAGGTGGATCTCTGTTGTCTGGATATCTGTTCGCGATAAACTCATAAACTACGGTACGGATTATCATTCGGTATCACCAGTAGATAAAGTGATTTATAAGGAAGGTTTGGGTTATATCATTTGCCGACTCGACTCCCACAGTTCGCCAGGGGGGAGTAACACCCACTCCCCCTTGAGGGGTCTACCATCTTGACCCCTCAGGCCGCAATTAACCATACTTTTAAAATAAAGTACATTTTATATTATTTTATAATAATTTTTATAATTATATAATAATAATAAGTTGCTCGCGACTTTGTTCATGTGATTGTAAATCTAATGTATCCTCCCAGAACAGTATTTAATTTTTAGATGAAAGGTCACACCTTATATCCATGTCTGTACTCTTCACAAGGTATATGCAAAATATTATGATATTCGGTTGAGTAGTTAAAGCAAAAGCGAAACTAACAAACACACATTCAATACAACCAAAATCATATTTTCCGCGGTAAATTACAATATGACAACCTTACCTTACTCTTGAGGAAATAGGCTTAGTATGTCGTATACAAAACATGTAGATGACCAGTTGTGATATATTTTTATATATTTACTAGCGGGCCGGGTGGACGTGGACGGAACGGATTATCATTCGGTATCACCAGTAGATAAAGTGATTTATAAGGAAGGTTTGGGTTATATCATTTGCCGATTCGAATACCACAGTTCGTCAGAGGGGAGTAACACCCACTTCCCCTTGAGGGGTCTACCATCTTGACCCCTCAGGCCGCAATTAGGCCGCCTTAGGAGGGGACAACGCCTGTCGGAGGAGCAGACGTAGTGTCGAGCAGACAGTATCTGCTCCCCCGGGCAAAAGGTGTAAGAAAGTACCACGGGGTTTCAGTCCGTCCGACTCTGGCATATCCATCCTCTGCGGCCCAGAGAGATGGATATCCGTTAGGGATTTCCTCATGGAGGAAAAAAAAGGTATATCATTTGTCAAGGTTTTTTTATTATCAGGGTAGAACAACGTCCGCCGGGACCGTTAGTATATATATACCTATATACAATACTGTGTACTATATATATATATATATATATTTGTACGTGTGTATGTGGCTGAACTCCTAAACAGCTGGACAGAAGAATTATTTATATTACAGAACATAGATAGAGTCAAATAACATAAGTTTATGAACACAATATAAAAGCAAATTAGGATCCCGTCAAAACCTCTCTGTCTATAATTAAGTATTACGTGGAATTTAACACAAAATGATATACTGATGACCTTATTCTGAAAGTCGCACTCGGTAACCAACTCGACGACGTTTTAATAATAATGAAATCAAAAATGTCATCCGCCGCGCCGGTAATGAGCGTCCATTTCGGGGGTCAATCTTTGGAACATGCGAAACCGGGGCCGCCGGGCCCGGCAGACCTACCATGCCAGTTCAACTGGTTCCTTTAGTACGACTTTAAATATGTTTAAAAGTTTTTTCATTCATTGCCATTTGCGCGGGCTATCCGTACAGTTTTTATTAACACTATATCGGTGTTCGGTAGTACTGATTACAATGAATTAACTTCACGAGCGTCTCCGCTCGCGTGTGTCGCGTAAATATATTTGGATACTAACTGTACCCACGACTCCATCTGCATGGAACCTAATGTACAAAACAGTGACTTATAAAGACTTCTAAATGTATTAAGTCTAATTACTGCTTACTTTCTCTCGTACTTAACTCGCGTCGTCATTAAAATTACAATAACTTTTGATAGAGTGAACCGATTTTAATGAAGCCAAGACTTAAATGTTACTCAAAGATATGATTTTCTTGATGAGGTTTTATCGTGAATACAGTACTTTAGCAGTGATGCGTGCCAAAACAAACAGACAGACAGATCTTTCTAAAAATGATTGAAATGTAGTTTATAACTTATTCTAAGAACACCTGCATCATTTTTTTACACAAAATCTAAAAAGTACAGAGACGATTTATATTCTCATTATATGTATATAAGATATAGATTAGACAGTTTATTGTACTCATATCTTAATCTTAAAATTCTTAATCTTATAATCTTAACAAATACACAAGGAAAGTCATGTCTAAAAGCTAGTAATTTATAAGTTAGTTCGCGATGGGTATAATTATTGTATTGTAGTGAAATTGAAAGATATACTCGTATGTCGTATCAGTTACTTTGTAAATTTTCTGTGTCAATTGATGCATGCTACTTCTGAGAACGGTTACTACTGTAGACGTCAGGGATACTGCAATTGTTATATTTATCCGCTTGCAAATAGAACGATCTATTGCTTCACTGACGACAAACACTTCGGGTCTATCTATTCATAAACTAGTACTCTGGAAATTGCCGTTTCGCGTCTAATAACAATTATAATCCTTTCACTTGTACGTATGGTCATCAAAAATTCACAGTAAATGGACCAATAAGGAAGAAAGATTAAGCAACATGTTAATTGCAGCAAGTATACGGACAACAAAGTTATTCAAAAATTTAATTAAAAAGTGAAACAGCAAAACAACAACAAAAAAGAAGTCTTAAACACTACAAACAACATGTTATAATTATGCGATAGAACTGCTGTAAAGATGTGACCATTAATGAATGACCACAGAGTGTAAATAATACAAAACTTTGGCAATGAAAATCAAACTTTTAATGCGGTATTTCTCAAAGCATACAGACATTACAAATTACTAGTAGATATCTGCCCCTAAATGGCTAATTTAGATCATATAACAGTTATAAGTCTTAGTAACGCAAATTCAGTTCTATCTAAGTATACATGATACCAAAATCTCATTGATAATAAATTTATGGCAAAAATATTGCACCAATTCTGCTATAATATTGATTTTACGTAACATGTAATTCTAGGCAAAACTTTATTTCATAGAGTCAAGTTTGATAGTATTTTTGTTGTCTTTATAGCCCTTTTCACGTCTTATTATTGTGTTAATTTATTGTAACATTCGTTGTTAGATGCCATGCTTGATCAATCAAGTATCAAATACGAATTTCGACTAGATAAATTTTATTACTTAAATGACTATCCAAAACTGCAATCTACTGTTTCTTCACGGATACGATGACTTGGGAAAGATAAGCGAAAAACGAAGTACTAACGTCAGTCTCGAAATAAACAAATATAAAACAAGTTCATAATTAAAAACAAACATGGTAAATATATGAGCATTCGCTACCTTGCTTTGTTTTCTGATTTACCTAAACAACCTTGTTTAATGTCATGTCGGGAGAGTTAACAATCTCAATACTATAAACCTAAAAATGGACCAGCTTATAAAAAGTAGTTACCGGAACAGCACGATAGGGGAGTAGTTGATAGTTTTGGAACCATAATATGATGTATACTTGGATGTAAGTATACATAAATATAAAAAGATTAAGAAGTCCTCAGTTCTTCGCGATGGCAATGAAATATGCAACTATTCTATCTCTTTAAGACTCACTGAGATACCTAATGATAAATAGTATATTAAATTTCAATTTGCTATTACAGTAAACCCAGGCTCAAGCCCTGCTAGACCCTTGAGCTTGTTACCAAGCGGCGAAGTGCCTTAAGCGCTCTAGTCTTTAGTCCTGTGAAGCTATGAAGACTCGTCAGGCCAATAACGTAGGCGGTTCGAAAAAAAAACTATTACAGAGAACTCTGTAGGTAATGTTCTAGAAATACAAATGAATTAATACCATAATTTTATTGCATCTTCTTAGATAATAATCCCTGTGAAATCATTTTCCACACCAGATGTTAATCCGAATAAAGATACGTACAACTGAGACGCTCGTGTGTATTTATTTGTATTAACACCTTGCGAGTTCGTATACCCAAAGATAAATAAATATGTGATAATTGATAGGATTCAGTTGGGAAAAAAGTCGTGAATGAACATAACAAATAATGCGGAAACTCGAGCCGTTTTGAGGTCGATCGTGAAAGATTTTTTTTCTCTAAATAGATCCACGGATTCGAGAGTTTTGCTTATTTTACAATTCAAATTTGTGGACTCCGGGCAAACAACTTTATCTCTGGAATAGTTTCAATCAGATTAGAGGTTTTATATATTTTTTTGACTTGTTTGTTCTCAAATTAAGCTGCGAGAACAACCTACAAATAAGAGATTGGTTACAGCTTTTGATATTGAGGTCCAGGCAACCAGACATATACTAGAAGGAGATCGGCAATTATAGATTTTTTCTTATAATCTATATGTAGATTGGCAGGACGTTGTAACGAAATAGTTCCTTCTACATGCTGAATTTACAAGAAATAGAAAATGGACTGCGATAAAGTACAAATAGATTTATAATGAAGAAACCTTATAATTTTAAAGTTATTTGTATTCAATCGGAAATTGTAGAAATAGGTATCTGGTAGCCAGTTACGTAATGCGTAACACAGGTTTAGAGAATGTAGTATTTTGTTATGATTTCGTTTGATTAATTTTAGAGCGTGATTAAATTTTTCTCAACATCGGAGTCGTTTAATGTATCAAAATATACTTTATCTGAATTACTTCTATGACTGTTAGACCTATATAAGTACTAACAGTTAAATGGATTTCAAAATATGATATATTGTTATACAAGCTTCTGCTCGCTTGAAATAATTACATTCGGCTAACATTAACTTTAACTCGCGACTTTGTTTACGTAAAGGGTGAAAATATTTTTAAATACAACGTCCGTTAATCTCGATTTTGAAATAGTCTTCATTGGTGCTTCACTCTTATTAATCTTAGCGTGATGATATATAGCCTTCCTCGATAAAGGAGCTATCTAACACTAAAGTAATTTTTCAAATCGGACCAATAGTTCCTGAGATTAGTGCGTTCAACCAAAAACACTTGTCAGCTTTATAATATTACTATAGATTTCTTGTGATTGTGAGAATGACCTAGGTTGATATTTAAGTATTAGGTATGTGGTAAGTTTTTAGGTTTAGGTGGTACAGCCACGCTGAATCTATTACTGGTTTCAGCATGAATGGGTCGGCTAACCTACCATCCTCTCATAGAAAATCGACGTAAAGTAACAGTGCTTGCATTGTTACGTTTCGTTCGGTCAGTGAGTGCGCCAGAGGCATACCTCCCCTCCTCTCCATCTCCTCTCCCCCCTCCCCTTCTCCCGAAACTGGCTGGCAACGCACTTGCGACTCCCTTGGTGTTGTTAGTGTCTATGGACGGTGGTGATCACTTAATATCAGGTGACGCACCTGTTCAATTACCTCCCATGACATTAAAAAAACGTGGATTAAAAAATGAATGTTTTGCTGATGGGTCATTTATATTCGTTTATTTATAATTCTACCAGTCGCGTTAAATAGATTTGTTAAATATTAAAATAGTTTTAAATGATATAGAAAACGAAGAAATAAGTTTGCATTTCGCAAAATTGCATTAAATAGCTACTCCAATGTATGTGCAATAAGAAGTTTTTACACAATCTCAATATGCTTGAAGATTTATCTGGTTTTCTCACATTAAATCACATGGATATGTCCAGTATAGGAGCGCGGTGACATGACTGCCGGGTGTTTAGCATATTCGTATTGAATTCAATGGAACTTTCTATGTTATAGAGGCATAGGTTATGGGAACAAGTGTACGGAGTGCGCTGTGTACTGGACAGGATAGTCTAGGGTTGTCAACACAGTGAATATACAATTCGGCATAATAACGAATTGTTTGATGCGAATTTTTTTCGTAGATGGTTCTAGGTTACTTACATTTAGTTTCAATTGACCCTTTGCCATTTTTGTAGTAAATACTTTTTTAGTCGCGTTGACCGATTTTCTGAGTAAAGTTGTCAACACAATGAATATACAATTCGGCATAATAACGTATTGTTTGATGCGAAATTTTTTCGTAGATGGTTCTAGGCTACTTACATTTAGTTTCAATTGACCCTTTGCCATTTTTGTAGTAAATACTTTTTTAGTCGCGTTGACCGATTTTCTGAGTAAAATGTATTTAGTATGCAAAAAAACATATGGGTTTGCGTCACCGATGACCTCGACATGATCGTGACGTACTGCACTTGTGCCAGACACTACATACTCGCCTGTATCATATACGTCTATGAATGGATGGGTAAAATCTTGTGATTTCGCATCATCGACCGTCACCGTTGACTGTAACATGTTCATGACGTTATGCTTGCGTTAGACTAGCGTCACGTATTATAGCGGCCAGTATACATGTTATATCGATATTTTGTATTGCGATTATGCTGCCCATCATATTTTTAATCAATTAATAGACTTTATAAAAATGTATTGTTCCGAGCGCCAATAGTTATGAAAACCAGACTAATATAAAAAAATTCAATTTAAGAATTATAACATTTAAATAATTCAGAATATTATTGATTTTAATATACAAAAACGAACAGTTATTAAATTGTTTTCAGTTTCGATATCTGTCAATTCTTATGGCTGCCTCGACTTTTTTTTAACGCCTTACTAAGCGGCGGGTAAACCAATAGTAAATGCAGATCTATCGACGGTACGTTACCGTCAGCAAACCTCTAAATTTATCACGATATTGTATATATTCGTATATTGAGACAAGGTTTTTACTACGTGTTTGGTGTTTGCTGACGAGTCCCGCAAGAGAGAGGGTGGTAGAGCCACGCTGAAACTATTATTGGTTTCAGCATGAATGGGTCGGCTCGCCCGGGGTAGTACCACCCTCTCATTAGAAAACTGACGTGAAGTAACAGTGCTTGCATTGTTGCGTTTCGTTCGGTCAGTGAGAGCGCCGGAGACCCATCTCCCCTCCCCTCTCCCTTTCCCTCCCCTAACCCTTCCCTCCGAAAGATGGCAACGCACTTGCGACTCCTCTGGGGTTGTTAGTGTGTATGGATGGTGGTGATCACTTAACAGCAGGTGACCCACCTATTCGTTTACCACCTATAACATAAAAAAAAAGACTTAGGATTCACGTCAAAATTGTCTGAAATCGGGCTCATAGGAACTAGTTGATTCTGACTTACGCCTGAATATATTATTGCACTTTTCAGTTTGAATACTGACGAGTATAATGCATATGATATTTATTTCCAGCTATACAGCGGTATTGTAAAAAAAATATATTGTAAGTTGACGTTAAAAAAAGTGAAAGAAAAACAAATATAGCAAAAATTATAATAATATAAAATAAGTTTACCACTAAAGTATAGCTAAATTACAAATACTTAGAAAGAATTCATATACAACATAAACCTATTCATACATACAAAAGCGCTCATGTAAATCATGTAAATACATAAATATATAATCAAATTAAATATACACCCAACCAAAATACAAATTATAATATCTTTAACGCTTTCTCTTCTCTTTCTTGTAGTCGTCTATATGAATATATACTAATGTTATAAAGAGGTAAAGCTTGTGAGTTGGTAGGGGGTAATCTACTGCTCAGATTTGAAAAATTCTTTCAGTGTTAGAGAGCTCATTTGTCAAGAAAGGCTATATATCATCACACTAAGACCAATTAGGAGCGGAGCAACAATGAAGAATGTTTCAAAATCGTTTTTTTTCCTCTTGAGAGCTTCCGCTGCGTGTTAGCGTTAGCCTAAATTAACTATTCCACGCGAACGAAGTCGCGGACAGAAACTAGTATCATAAATAATGTTCTATATTATTAAGTATTGTATTGTAACAACCCTGATATCTCGTGGACAATTTATGGGTTTCGAAATAGTGAACTGAGAGCGGTGATAGTAGAAAACTATATCTTAATCTCGAAACTTCGATTGTGAATCTCGACTGTTAATGTATTCGTAAAGATGTAAGTAATATAATCATATATTTATGTTTGTGGATATTATCATAACTTATTAAATTATATATAAGATACGCGACATGAGTGTTGTGACAATTCATTAGCACCTGGAACGAAGAATGTATATATAAACTAGCGGACCCGGCAGACGTTGTCCCGCCCTGATTATGAAAAAATCATTGACAAATTATATACTATGATGTGCCTCATGAATCACCCTATCCATTGACGAAAACCGCATGAAAATCCGTTCGGTAGTTTTTGAGTTTATCGCGAACAGACAGACAGACAGACACGGTAGGGGACTTTGTTTTATACTATGTAATGAAGTAGCTATGCCCGTGACTCCGTCCGCAATAGTGACCAATAAAATAATCTGAATCTATTAAATCCAATTATTTATCTACTTTTCTCTCGTACTTAAGTCGCGTCGTTATTAAAATTACAATAACTTTTGATCGAACTGATAGACCGACGTTCTGACACCTCACCTCTTCACGTCTGGTGATGATATTTAATTGATGAGGACTGCGGAAATCCATCATTAAAAATGTGTGTGGACTTCTCACTTCCCTTTGGGATTGATTGACCGCTGTCATGTCTTATTCCAACAGATTTTTTCCTATTTAGTGTTGACTTGTTTTAATCATTGCCCTATACAATCAGTTGTCGCTTTGGGGCACTGACACGCACCGAAGTAGTGTTATCATGGCTGTATTCTACTCTGAATGTGTTCTGTGATATTTGGCAAATAACATTTATTTGCTAAAATAATATATTCCAAGTTTTTCTTAGTAAATATTCTAATTAATTAAAATAAAATGCACTAACAAGACAATACCTAATGCGACTTTAAGTTTCAATATACTGAATTTTTTGGAATCGTTAACTCAAAAGTGCCAAAAAGTAAGATTGCCATCTTTGATTCTATATGACTCATTTTATAGAGTATTAATCTTTTATTATCGTTGATTGATTGATTACTTTATTTGCCGTTGCGAGGTTCAATCTATGTGGAACGGTACAGCGGTCAATATTTTTTTACTCTTAAGTACTACCATTGGAACGCGTGTAAGGGGATGTTATTTGCCGTTGCGAGGTTCAATCTATGTGGAACGGTACAGCGGTCAATATTTTTTTACTCTTAAGTACTACCATTGGAACGCGTGTAAGGGGATGAGAGTTACACTTCCTGCGGATACGATTAATATCAGCCCATCAGCGAAATAAAAAATTGGTTGTGTGTGAAGTCGGTTTACGGATGATAATTTTACGTGATAAAAAAATCATATTTTTATGAATTGAATTATTCTATATACGTATAAATAGATGCGTATACAAGTTGAACGCTTATGCCGATTGCGCCTCTTAATCGCGTGTTCCGCGCTCTCGCTTGCACGCTCGACTCAGGCGGAACGTGACAATGAGTTATGCTTTTTCGTGCGTGCAGCCGGCGTTCATAGATTTATAAGACGTTATCACGTCAAATAAAGGGATTGTTTTTTTTAATATAAGAACAATTTCACATTTTTAATTAGAAACTAAATATAGCACATATTTTGGTAACTAAGCAGTTGATATCCCTAAAATAAATAGATATTTAATACTTTCAATGCCAGGGTAGTTATTAGTGGAGTAAGAGCGTAAATACCCTGGTACAAAACTGACAGTCATACACACTACATAAATGTTTGTCAAATACCCAGACTGAACCTGTAACCTCTCGGTTCAGTATTATAGCTTACACAACTGCGCCATATAGCTTTTGAAGTAGTCTTGCCTAAAGACACCGATAAGTTCATAATGACAGATTTTCGTGAGATGATAGTTAATCAAGTGAGCATTCAAAAACAGCCTTCAATATGTAGTGATGGATGGTTTTTTTAAAGCAATTGTGTTGAATTCTTTACTATATTTTTTGCCAATTTGAACAGTTTCATATTATACCGTAACTTTACAATTAATGAATGAACCGAGTTTGGAATATGTGGTCTTATGGTATTGTGTGGAAGTTGTTACGAGATGAATATTTAAGCAATTACATTGATAATGTATATATTTAATTCTAGCTTCTGTTCCTGGCTTCGCTCGCGTTAGATTTAAGTTATTCCACGGGACTAGTACTTATTTCTGGAGAATAATTACCTTATGTTATTTTTTATACTCCTGATTACGTTTATGGAAAAATTTATTATGATCAGACGAGTAGTTGAGATTTGAAATCGTAACAAAGAAACAAACTTATATTGGCTTTTATAATATTAGTTAGGTTAACTATATTTAAGTATTTAATAACTCATATTGATATAACTTATTAAATAAAGCGTTCATGGCCTGAGTGGTCTAACTAACACCACAGAAATCGCTTCATTTATACTTATGTTTATCAGGGCTGGGTATAATATTTATGTTTTATAAATTATATATTTACGACAATTTTGGTATTTTAGTCACTTGGTAGATTTCTCTGTATTTAATGTTCCCATGATTTTAATACTTCTGGTAGACCGAAAATTGCTAAAGGATACTCCAGCTGTATTAGCCGATGAATTTACCTCTAGGCTTGTAACTATTGTCAGAGAATATGGTCCATCTTAGACGAACCTTTGTGAAACTATTAAGGATAGGCTCGCATGAACTGCAAAATTACTACATTCTAGTTGCCGAAATGCAGAAAGTATTACTTACATATTTGCAATATATCGTATTCTACAATTTCAGCTTTATATGTCATCTTTGTATAAAATGCTATTAAAACGATGTAGTATTTACTAAAATTCTTACAAAAGATTTTAATAAGTTTAAACTTTCACTTTCAATAGTTCTGATTGGTACAGTTACTTATATATTGAGTGAATGCTTAAAATTGTATTACGCGTTACCGATTCAAAATAATCTGGGTCAGTTGACAGTAATCACGATCATGTTCTACGATAAGTAATGTATAAAAAGTACATTACAACTTATATGTATTTATATTAATTTAAAATAGGTTGTGAAACGAATAAAACGATGTCAAATTAGATAATAAAATTTTGTTTTTCTAATATAACTACATAGGTTATCTGCTGTTAATTAATGTTTAGATAATTTTATTTTATTTAAATTAATTATCTACATTTTTGGAGATAAAAAGTCATGTAATAAATAATGATGTTGTTGTTTAAACTCGTTGACAAGGTTTTTTTTAATTATTATTCTAAGAAGGCAATTTAAAGTTGTAAATGTTACCGGATCTCATAGAATTTTATCTTTAACAGACAAACAGAGATATTTATTATCGCTTTGCAATATTATACTATTATTATTTTAATAAGTATTTATTGTTATACATTAATTACTACATTATCATTATAATTATACAGGGTACTTAAAATAAAATTAATTTAACAAATACTTTTCGTTTAATTAATAAAATATGTTATCAATATGGTATACGTATGAACAAATTGAATATTCTTTTCGCTAGTGTATTTGGAGCTTTATATATGTGTTTATATAACCTTTGTGTTATCATATGAACATAACATGAAAACATATCATTTCATACAACATTAACAAGACTACTTAGTTACTGGTAGTTGCTGATTAGCTTTATCTTCTTCTTATTATATAAATAAAATGACAGGGGTTTATCATTGTGCGCACATCACGTAGAAACTGCTAGATTGATTTGGATTATTTTTTTTACCATTGCTTTGTAGGCATTGGTCTGTATTTAAAAACAAATGATTACAATATCTTTATTTAATGCCACGCTATTTTTTTTAGTGATTACAATTTTTGTAAGCACTACGCGTTTAGCCATGAGTATTTTTTGCAAAGGAAAAGAAATGGAGCAAACAGTGTGATGATAATGTGCAGAACAATGCATAATAAGTCGCGGATATTAGACAATTTCTATAAACTGAACAGAATGAAAACCTTTTTAAAAGACACTGATTTTACAATGCAATACGTGATTTCTTACATACAACAAGAAATCTCTAGAATGCAGAAAATATTATTTGTTATTTTTTTACCTTTGATATATTCAGTATTAGCTATGCCTAGCCCTTGTTGTTGCGTTAATGGGGATTATGGAATTGTGTGAACCAAGTACGATCCAGTTGTCTTCTCATCTGCTGAACAAATGCAATGAAGAGATGCATCTTCGGTCCCTTGTTCTCGTAATCCGATTTAGTCTGTTTTAGTTCTCAGAAATAAATCTTTTGATGTAAAGATGCATATTTAATTAGTCTTTCGTGATACCACCTACAGAATAGTATGACCGCATTTACAGAAGAGAGTGGTTTTGATTTGTACAGGACAATTTATTCCGAACGACTAAAAAAAGTGAATACAGTGGGGAAACTTCACGCTTGCAGTGTGACCCCGCAACAACGCGCACCCCGCCGCATCTCAGACCGTTTCGATTTTAGGTCGTCGCTGAATTACATAACAATTGGATAATAGTTTAAGGACCGGCTGTGACTGTGAACGTCTCTACGCGATTATATGTTACACAGTTAAGACTATTAAATAAAGAGTTTGCATGTGAATAATTTGTATTAGAATAATTATATAATTTCTATGGTAACTTTAAATATAGTCGCTTCGAAAGTGTATTTTTTTGACGCAATTCATATTTGTCTAATCGTTAGTATTTTGCGGGTTAGTAGAAAATGTTCAATGTTTATTATTATTAACTAGCTTCCGCCAACAACTTCGCCCGCGTGGAATAGTCACACGCAGTGGAAGCTCTCAAAACGAAAAAAAAAAACGATTTTGAAACATTTTTCATTGGTGCTCCGCTATTTTTTTTTCTCGTACTGACTACGCTATTGGCCTAGCAAGGTCTTAACAACTTCACCGGACTACATTGGTCCTTGCTCTTATTGGTTTTAGTGTGATAATATATAGCCAATAGCTTCCTCAATAAATTAGCTATCTAACAAAGTTCAAGTAAAGAAACTCTTCAGTTTTATAATATTAAAGTATTTATTTATTTATTTTAGGGTCGTCAACTTGACAATACATTAGTATATAAAAAAAAATGTAGAACTATTGTAACACATTATAAATGTAGTCATATTTAAAGACAACCACGGCATGCTCCAACAATAAATTAAATATTAATAAAACAAAAGATTAAACTATTTTACATATAAAAAAAAAATACATGATAATACAAAAACGAGAAGATTGAAACAGAAAGAGAAATATAGGAAATACTGAAAAAAAAATAAAAAAAATTATAACTGTGTCTTGTGAAGAGACTGATATGTTATATAGATTTATATAATTTTGCTTTAAGACAATAAGGATCCCGTGCCCACTTCGTTGGGTGGTAAACATTTATAAAAACTACTTTTTGTGACTTCAATATAAAACTTAGACATATGCTGTCGTTGACTTTTTGTAGGCATTATCAAGCTCTACAACTGAATCATATATCTCTCATCGTTAAGGCAGCGTTCGTAAGAAACGTTTTCGTTCGACTGTTTTTTCTCCGACTTTGAAAATCCAACTACCACAAAAAAGTCTTTTCATTTTTCGGGTTAATATATAACCTATGACACTCACAAATGAATACAATATGGAGATGGTAAATATTAGTTGTAATATTTTTATATACTTTAACAATATTAATAACGTAGAACACAGAATAATTGTTAAAAGTGTGCGACAGTCACTACGAGCTCTCTGTATGTCTGTAAATCTCTTTGTATATATTTCGAGTACATTAAGAGTATTACTATCTCATTGAATAACACACTTTATATGTATAAGTTATTACAAAAAGAAATATGACATCATACGAGACTCATCTGCCTTCGGCAAAGATATGAAATCATACGAGACTCATTTGTCCTCAACAATGATCTACATCATTCTGAATGGAAGTGTAGAACGAATATAACTTTTCTATAATCAAAACATTTCGCTTTATAGATTATATTATCATTATATCTGTTTCGTTGTCAGTATGTAGTTCACATATATGTGAGAGGTGAGCGGTGTCCGCTTCTAAACCAGCACGACTGGTCGAACTGTGAACACACGGTCTTAAATGAAGCGCGTTCACGCAATGCCGGGGTAGAGGCAGGAATAAAACTTTATGCTGGTTCCGAATTGACTTTTACGTTTTACTACAATGCTTATGTGATTATTTATGTTTAAATATTTGTAACTGAACAGTATTTCATTTATTTAAATGTCAAAAGCAGTCTAACGAACAGGTGGGTCACTTGATGTTAAGTAATCACCACCGTCCATAGACACTAGCAACAGCAGAGCAGTTGCGAGTGCGTTGCCAGCCTGTGTATGGGTGAGGGGAGAGGGGCAGTGAAAGGGGAAAGGCATCCAGCGCTCTCACTGACCGAACGAAACGCAATAGTGCAAGCACTGTTACTTCACTTCGGTGTTCTGTGAGAGGGTGGTGCTAACCCGTCGGGCCGACCCATTCATGCTGAAACTAGTAATAGCTACAGCGTGGCTCTACCAACTTTTAAAAATCGGAAAACCTTTCATATATCGGAGGACTTACTATTTATTGACCTGCGTCCGTACTATTGACTATATCAGGAGAGTTACTATTGACCTGTGTCCGTACTATTGACTATATCGGGGGAGTTAATATTGAGTAGCCAGTATTTACTCTGTTCGGAAACATCATTGGTTGGATGTATGGAACATTTATTCATCTTGATTATTATTGGGTGTCAGTTTTGTATGAATGCCTTAAAAAGCAACCAACGGTGATACACGGGAAATCCTCGCTCAGATAATTGGGCTAGTCATATTTACAGATAATTCGTCGTAACTATATTAAATGTTGCATTTCCGTGTCGGTTAACATTTTATTCAATTGTTCTTGGTGAATCAAATCGTAGCTATGACGTCACACTTTTACATAGCCATAATTTATCTCCAGCCCGACACATACTTTGCTAACAGTTTTAAAGTATGTATACCAATAAATATTGTACTGTGCATTTTTTTAAACAAATGTAGGTGTGAAGTATATTGTAATGGTAGTATAGGGATAGACGGTATAATACAAGTAATATTCCGGTGATATAATTCACTGATACTATAAAATAAAAATATTGCCCATCCCCGAACGTTAAAACATAAATTAACATCAAATAATAAACATCAAAATTTAAATTGTGAATAACATTTTATATTACACTTGTAAAATTTAAATGAATTCAAATAATTAATCATCGTTTATTATTCGCGGATTTGGTATTTAAGTTTTAGTGTCATTAATAATTATAAATGGTAAATAAATAAATTGCTAGTCTTATCTTAAAATTTTAACTATTTTGACTTTTTATTTTGACATGATATTTAAACCCGCGCTACTTAAAACAGTTCACGTAATAGATACTTAAATATATTTTATAGTCTGGAAGAGATAAAGACATATTTGTTATTGGTTAGTAACCTTTATGTTTTTTTTTGTGTTTGCATCCAATAAATTATGAATGGATGATAAAAAAGCAATTTATTACTTTACAATCAAAATGTTCCCTCGTCAACTGCAATTTATTATCATTCATCTTAAATGGAATAAGACGTAGTAATATAATGTTTTATTTATTTATTTATTTTTTATATATAACAATGTATATTTTATAACTGAAAAGAAGCCAAGACTTGCATAGACAAGGACGTAAGGAATAGGTTAGATGCGGAGTGGATAAAATGGCGAACGTTGTCTGGTGTAGCTTGTGACTCACGAATGCCCTTGAAACTCAAGGGGAAGGTGTATAAAACTATTACAAGACCAGTCATATTGTACACATCTTAGCGCTGGGCGACGAGAGAGACGGATGAAAACTATATGTGGCAGAGATGCGAATGTTAAGGTGAATGTGTGGTGTAACTGGATAAGATTAGGAATGAATATATCAGAGGAAGTTTGAAAATAGCACCAGTCACAGAGAAGTTAAGGAGTAATAGGTTAGTATGGTATGGGCATGTCATGAGGAGAGATAAAGACCATGTAACTAGAAAGCTTTGAGTATGTCGGTCGATGGATATAAGAGTAGAGGAAGACCGAAAAAGGTATGGATGGATTGTGTGAGAAATAATATGTGTGTAAAAGGTGTGGATACTGAGATGACGTCTGATAGGCGAGCGTGGAAAAGGAAAACATGTTGTGCCGACCCTACTTATGTGGGATAAGGGTAAGAAGATGATGATGTTATAACTGAAAAGAAGTCGCAATGGTTAAGTGGTCTGACCTGTGGAATATTTATGAACGAACTAGCGGGCCCGGCGAACGTTATACCGCTCTGATAATAAAAAAACCTTGACAAATTATATACCTAAATTTTCTTCGTGAATCACGTTATCTGTTAAGGAAAATCCGTTCAGTAGTTTTTGAGTTTATCGCGAACAAACAGACGTGGCAGAGGCCTTTGTTTTATAATATGTAGAGTGATATAGTGATATTTCGGAATTCGTAGAATAGAACATCGTAAAGAAACCTGAACATGAAATAAGCTCTGGTATTACCAAACGTCTGTGGAGAAAATATACAATGTAAGATGGAGTTTTCGGAGTTTGATATTACTAATACTTGATGGACTGGTGTAGTTAAAATGCCTGTAGTTTTCCTTAGTAAGAGGCCTTTATAAATTTACGTTGAATTTAACTGTATTTTAGTTTAATTAAATATAGGGTGGACCGATATGTGAACGATAGTGACGTTTGGAAATGAATCCCCTCTCTGGGCATAACTATCTATGTTTGTAAAAAATATATCATGAATAGATAAACAAGATCGGGTTTCTTGCGTGTTCTTCTCGATGATTGGGCTTTTTTTTTGAACCGGTGGTAGTTTTGACGTTCCTAAGCCTCTTCTCAAGGCCTAAATTTAATAAAGTGTCTTTGATTTTGAAGATTAGGATATATTATCTCATAGTCGTATATAATAATGCGTATAAAGCATAAGATATAATGGGCAAAAATAAAATTAATTATATTTTTTTATTAATTTTTTTTTTTTTTAATTAAATTCTAACTGTACTCGCGACTTCAACCGCGTGGAACCTGATGTACTAAGCAGTGACTAATAAAGACATTCGAATGTATTAATTATAATTAATATCTACTTTTCTGTCCTACTTAAGTCGAGTCGTCATCAAAGTTACAATAACTTTTGATATACTGAACCGATTTTAATTAAACAAAAATTAAATGTTACTATATGCTTTATGATTGATGAGGCTTTGAAAGGTTTTATCATGAACGCAGTACTTTAGCAATGATGCGTTACTAAACAAACAGACAGGCAGATATACAAACAGTCAGACATTTCTAAAAATGATTGAAACGTATATTATTACTTATACCTGTGTAGGGACACACCCCATGTCTCAAACTTAGTTTTATGTTAACCAGTGTGCGCCGCGATCTGACGTAGTGCAGACGCGCAAATAAACGTTGATTAAATGGTCTCAGTGTATTCATTAATATATATACCATACCCGCACACCACTAACATTGGTGACCACTAACACCTGCAACAATTTTTTCGCAAAAATCTAAAAAGTACAGACACGCTACATTTACATTTCTATTATATGTGTAAATATTCGTGATTGATTCCCGTATGTTTTCAAAATGTAAATATTATCTAGATTAAAAGAATTGTACATTGAAATCTGGAGTAATGTCGTACACGATACCTGACTCATTGTAATGCAGCTGTGTAATTTTGGAAGCAGTTAAAATGATACAATGCACTTTACAAACATTTGTACTTACGTACTCGTGTTTACATGAATTGTCCCCCACTAGCTTTACCGTATCTCCGAATTGAAATATCCGTGGATTTAATATTTACTTACCGTGTGTGTGGCCGTGTGATTAAAACTTGTGAATAACGGCGAGACGAAATACCTTAGCATTTCATGGAATCACCGTGCAGGTGTTGGCTTTGTTGGGAACAATTATCAGCACTCATCTCTACTACTCTCACTCCTCTGCCTGCCTTACCAAGTAAGGTGCCGGGTGTAAGGGGTGTCGGATAACATCTAAGACTTGAGACATCCAAGCCAACCTCACCTGCACGTGGTGCACCCTGCTGAATAACGAACGAGGCAATGGCGATAGTGGGGTGGTAGGGTTCTACAGCTCGACTGGGTCGCAACCACCATGTATATGGCGAAAAAGCCCGTCATAGTGATTCGCTTCTGCGGGTCGCGTTTCGGGATCAGCCTATGCATATCCAACTTTTCGCAAGCCGGCATGACAGTGGCGACCGGCGATGGATAGTGTGTCACTCGGTGGTCGCCATTGTTTTTGGATTGTACTGTTCTTACCATCAGGCACAGTGCAGTCACTTTACCGTGCTACAAAAAAAAAATTCGATAAGAACTTGTTCGACCCTCGGCTGATTTTTTAAAACCCAGATCTTAAAATGGTAGATCACGTTTTACATATCAACGCATTCTTTTAAATTATAATTTTATATTAGATAATTAGTAGTGGTAATATGGTAATCGTAGGGTACCTGGCATGCATGTACAAACGATTTTTTCGGAATTCGCGTTCAATTACTAATTTAAATTGGTAACGCTATCGGCTGACGGTGAAAGAAAACATCGCGAGGAAACATGAATCTCTAAATTGTTCTTGTAGTACCACCGTATGTGGGAAAAATATAGAACTGTGGATTTCTCGGAGTTTGAAATCGCCAATACGTCGTGGCCTGGTAAAAGTGATTTTGCTCATACCTTCCTTCGGGAAGAGGGCTATGGCCATGTAGTAGGCCTCTACAGGATTATGATGATTACATAATTTATCGATCAAGTTTTTTTTTTTTATAGTAGCACGGCAAAGTGACTGCACTGTGCCTGATGGTAAGCATAGTACAATCCAAAAACAATGGCGACCACCGATTGACATACTATCCATCGCCGGTCGCCGCTGTCATGCCGGCCTGCGAAAAGCTGGATATGCACAGGCTGATCCCGAAACGCGACCCGCAAAAGCGAATCACTATGACGGGCTTTTTCGCCATATACATGGTGGTTGCGACCCAGTCAGGCTGTAAAACCCTACCACCCCGCTTTCGCCATTGCCTCGTTCGTTATTCAGCAGGGTGCACCACGTGCAGGTGAGGTTGGCTTGGATGTCTCAAGTGTTAGATGTTATTTGACACCCCTTACACCCCAAAAGTTTTTCAAAGTTTGTAATATATACGGTAGTTTTTTTTATTTATTTATGTAGCCAACAGTCTGTTTATCAGTGCACTATAAGGTCTACTATTCGCTTGTATAGAGCTTAAATATTTATGAATTTGGACAGCCCAGGGTTTACAGCTGCTTTGCATATTCTCTCCAATAAGGAACTATTGGTGGAACATAAGAGTGGACGTTCCTATACACTTCAGCTAAGAATTGATGATCAGGTCGCTTCGGAAGTGTGCTTGTGGTCGTTACACGCTAATCTGTAACGTATTTTAATTAATTGTAACATATCAATAATATCAATCGATGACAGGTTCAACTATGTACCAACCTCGGGTACCAATTTTGGTTTTTCAGTTACTGATTAGTCTTTCTATTATTAGTTTTAGATTTAGTTTTTTTTCAGTTTATATATTATTTTATAAAGATATTGTGTAAATTGCCCAAACTATAAAGGCAAGTATCAAGTAGGTAATCAAAGAAATCTTGTGATCTGTAAGCTAGTTCGATGTGTGCCACATAAATTGATAGAGTTATCAATTTATCATCAGCTACATATATATTTTTTTTTATGTCAAAAGGCGGCAAACGAACAGGTGGGTCACCTGATGTTAAGTGATCACCACCGTCCATAGACACTAGCAACACCAAGGGAGTCGCAAGTGCGTTGCCAGCCTGTATATGGGGGAGAGGTATGGAAAGGAGAAAGGGGAAGGGAAAGGGGGAAAGGAGGTGGGCCTCCGGCGCTCTCACTGACCGAACGAAACGCAACAATGCAAGCATAGTTACTTCACGTCGGTGTTCTGTGAGAGGGTGGTACTACCCCGGACGTGCGGACCCATTCATGCTGACACTAGTAATAGCGTGGGTCTACCATCTTCAAAATTGTCTGTATATATAATAATATATACCAACGCAGATAAAGTCGCAGGCAGCTGATGGTTATTAATATCTAATGCACATATAACAATTGAATTACATATGCCATTTAAAATAAAATCTGTTTAATTTTGAATATCATTTTGTTACAAAACGTAATTTAAACATATTACGTCGTGATTTTCGTAGCAAGTGAATTCGCTACGTGGGTGATCAGATCACAGTAAAAAGGTCATAAGTGATACAACAATAACATTTAATTCGGTCTTTATACTTTAAGAACGAGGTGATATTCCGCCCACTAATGCGGCGCATACGCACATTATTGTGACAGTTATATGTGTTGTAGTTCGGTAATTATATCTGTTAGTTAAGCGGGCTTTACCGTAAAACAGTCTGCATACGATCAAAACCTGGTAAATAATTGATAATGGACAGCGAATAACTTACGAAATAAGTGTTGAATCTTTATAATTATTGTAGAGAATATACCCACGGTGGCTTTTGTAAAATGTGACCTTTGTGAAGACAAGGAGGGAATTACGGATAGTGGAGGTATTAGTTGATGCGATTTGTTAGGTTTCTGTTTATCCTAAACTTGAGTTATAAGTTCCAAACACGGTACCCGGACTCTCACCCTGCGACATGATGGATTCTAGATCCCTAGATCCACACTGTGAATCCATGGAATGCTAAGAACTGAATAAATATTAGACATCTATCTATAGACCTTCGAAATTGCTTTGTGATTCTAATTTAAATTATGATGATTGCAAGAGTTTTTACATCCTTTTAAATCTGTATACGATGAACAAAAAATAAATGTCATGTTCATTAGTTTTCGTGTACATTGGTGAAAATCCGCTTGCCCTATTGAATAATTACAGTTTTAAATAATAAAAATGTAAATAGTTTAACTATATAGGAGCAAGATTCTTTAAAATACAGGTTAAGGTATGAAAAACTACATTCTTAACTATTTCTATCACGTAGTAGCAGAGAGCGCGTCACACGTGACGTGCCCGCTCAATCTTCAGGAATACCAACCTGTTACTATTGGCCTCAGCATGGCGATCCGTTGATGTCAAATTGACATAGTATAGCTATTAGCATATACATATCAGTGATCAGTTAATATTTGATAACATATATGACTCTTTCATAGATCGTAAAGTAAAATTAAAAGAAAAACTGTTCGTGCATTAGTGTCTACAAACGGAGGAAGTGATATTTCATTGGCTTATATGTATTAAATAAAATACGTATATTGTATATGAGAATGCTTGAGCCAGTTTGAAAAAAGTCTTGTAGTATAAATATCTAATCATACATTTACTTATTTTGATATACTAGACTAGACACACACACATACTTACACTCAAATATACTACTTACGTAACTACCTTACATTTAACTCGTAATGTAATTTTTTCTCTACTGTGCCCATAGCAGCTTCACTTAAAAAATAGTATAAAAACAGAATATAAGCCGTACGTCGTCTTACGATACACCGATGATTCATTATTACAATCGATTAAGTTAACGCCACTATTAACTAACAGTTACGCTTGCGGTACTGTATTTGTATTGTGACGTTTATCAAACATCTGTCAAATGAATTGTAACTACAGTCGACTTAAGATTTTTAACGACATTTTTATTGTTTTCCACTTTATCTATAAGTGAACAGATAATTTTATATCACCGTTCTCGGAAACAGAGGATTGTGTGTTAGTTTATTGCTTTGATAATGAATATTGGCGCTGCGGGTTGTAATTTAGTTGCCGTTTCAGGCAATTGAATTATAGTGTTGTCCACGAAATAATCATCGATAGTTATTGTATCAATTGCTATTATGACATAATTATGAATGTAGTTTTTGTAGACGATATGTAAGTAGAATGTAGATGATATGTGACAATGTGGTCAAAAAGGGTAAACACACAAAACAGACAAGATCTGCCAAATATCAGTTGGTTTTTTTTTCGAACTGACTACACTATTGACCAAGCAAGGTCTTAACAGCTTCACCGGACTACTAAGACGTGCGCTTAAGGCACTCAGCCGATTTTATTTTGAAAACTAGCTCAAGGGTGCGCGGCACACCTCGGCTTTGGCTGTTGCCTGATACAATTCGCGACCTATCTGAGCTAACCTAAGAATATCAGTTGACTTTGCTAGAACTTCGTCGATTACAGAGCTCGATGACTTATCGGTAACCAATCATAGCAGCCAAACTACAAACACTGGAACATCGTCGTAAGGTCTCTTGTCTTGTAGTATTTCATCAGTTATACTTTGGAGAATGTGCACAAGATGGGAACCAACTAATTCCACCGTCTCCGTTTCGTCTCAGGACTACCAGACGCCGTACGGACCTCCATTCATTCGTGGTCATAGCTTTTATTGAGACGAAGTGTTTTGCATCGTCATTTATTATGAGAACCGCGAAGGTGTGGAATGCGCTGCCAGCTTTCAAAAGAATTTTCAGATTCAGAAGAAGAGTAAATGAGCTTTTGCTGGGTGAACGTGGTGAATCCTAGACCTCGTCCTTACTTTCCATCAGGTGTGACTGAGTTCAAGCGTCGCGTGAGTTTTTTTTTTTTTCGAACTGACTACGCTATTTACCAAGCAAGGTCTTAACAGCTTCACCGGACTACTAAGGCGAGCGCTTAAGGCACTCAGCCGATTTTATTTTGAAAACTAGCTCAAGGGTGCGCGGCTCACCTCGGCTTTGGCTGTTGCCTGATACAAGCGATTCGCGACCTATCTGAGCTAACCTAAGCTAAGCTAACTATTCATACATATATGAGTTGTTGAAACATATATGTGTACCAAGCATACATACCTCAACAACCCTTATATATATTTCGTATCGGATAATATCGTCGCGTGAGTTCAAGTGTATTATAATAAACACAAAAACACTAGGTTTCAAGTGCATCTGTTGAACGCACTAACTGATACTTAGCAAGGAATTTTCAACTAGTGAGTGATTGCTAGTTAGGAGGCTTAGAAAAAGTCTTATCACCATGCTATCTATGGTTTCGTCAGAATTGTGAAATGTAAAATATTCATTAACACGAAAAAGACTTCACGGTGAATCAAACATGTCCGTCGATCTCGAATGCATAAATATCTCAGAACAATCAATAACGCATTAGTCTCATTTCATCATCGCATGAAAAAGAAATCCGTAACGATATTATAATGATCTTTCAAAAGGTCGTATTCGAATCGATTACAATCTATACGTAATTATTGAACCGAAGTTAATGATGGGTTCATATATCGACAGCAGCTGACGCCAGCGACTCGCCAGTAGCAGCGAAGTAGCGGTACAGATATCAAACGAGGGCCATCGACCTAGCATTGTAATATGCGATCGATTGACTTCCAACGATATGTCATTTTTCTGTCAGTCGTACGAATGATTTGTCGAATCGATTGACAATCGAAAGATGTCGATATCTCGATTTTTGGTAGGAAATATCTAATCGAGTGACTTCACAAGTCTATGGTAATGGATTTTTTCAAATAGCTCTTTAAATGATAAACTTCAATTTCGATGAAAGTAAAACTTAGTATGCCAAAATGGAGAGTTTTTGGAGTCGTGTAGTGGCTGTTATATTTGATTCATAATTTTTTCTTACTTGATTCTGTAAATTGTAATATTGGTGATATTTTACGTAATATAGTTCGGTTATTGTGCATAAGTGAAGCGGATGAAAAATAATACTACGGCGTATGAATTCTGAGATGCCAAAAAAACTACTTGGAAAGTTCTAATAAGGGGCCCACCATCTTGTTAGAACATTGCAAGTATCATAAGAAACTCGACAATGACAGTAGTTATCTAGTAAATTGGTTGTCAAAACGGCAGTCAAATACGTGTAGAATCATGGGTGCTTCTACTTATTTATAAAATGGATATACGGTGAATGAAATAT
Organism: Antheraea pernyi; assembly: GCA_015888305.1. Taxonomy (NCBI): domain Eukaryota; kingdom Metazoa; phylum Arthropoda; class Insecta; order Lepidoptera; family Saturniidae; genus Antheraea; species Antheraea pernyi. The sequence continues at coordinate 331,295 of MU159012.1, forward strand.
AATTAAAAACTAAAAGTTACCATTTGTTTTTTTGTAAATTAACGGAATAAGATAGGAACTTGATAAACAATATGGAAAATTCTACGAATATTGCAACGATTCTCATTATATTCGCTTATACTTGACTAATAACACCATAGGTTCGAGAGGTTGTTTGTTTAAAAGCTTTTAGAGTCGAAGAGGTCACTCAGTGAGACTCTTAATGTCCACTCGCTCAACGAGCTACTCGACTTAGTAGTATTGAGTTAGCATCATTTTACTTTCCACGCTTTGTTTCAATTTCTGTCGATTTAATGTATGTAACAAAATATATATTAATAAATCTGTGCTTCTCTCTTTCTCTCTCTCTACGTGTATTTTTTTTTCAAATTTTGTGACATACGTGTATAATTGATAAACTATGTGGTTTATTATGAATTCTTCAAAGATTCTTCAAAGGTTCATCAAAGATCTAAGGTCCAATTTAATCTCGAATGATTTTGATGAAATTTTGTAGTTGAGAAGTTCATTGTTAATTTATACTTCTATACTAATATTATAAAGAGGTAAAGTTTGTGAGTTTGTGACGTTGTAGGGAGTAATCTCAGGAACTACTGGTTCGATTTGAAAAATTCCTTCATTGTTATATAGCTCATTTATCGAGGAAGGTTATAGGCTGTATATTATCACGCTAAGGCCAATAGGAGCGGAACACCAATGAAGAATGCTTCACAATCGGGGTTTTTTTCCCGTTGAGAGCTTCCACTACGTGGTAGCGTTAGCCCAAAGTAAATATTCCATGCGGACGAAGTCGCGGGCAGAGGTTAGTGGTATATAAATCCGGATACGAGGTTCGCGGACAATAAATTAAAGTTAGTTTTTTTCAGTTTTTTACAATACAAGCTTCTCATGTAATATCATTGGTTATCAAATAGTATAAAAAAAAGTGCGTGCGTACAAAGTACACATGTCAGAAGTGAAACGTCTTTGGCGAACTTATTTATAAGTCTTGTTTATATTTATACAAACAAGAAAAAAGAAGAAAAAAATATAAAAAGTTTTTTTATTTATTTAATCTGCGTTTACTGCAAATGACGTCACTTCCGTTGCATACCTGCGTGACGTTACATGTGTAAAAAAATTACCCTCATGCGCCTAAAGAAGTTTCACTTCAAAAAAAGAATATTTAAATTTTTTTTTAAACAGACGGACGATGTGTATGCTTCTCCAGATCTCATTCTATATCTATGCCACATTATATTACGATCGGTTCAGGCATTTAGCTGTGAAAATGTAACATAGAGATAAAATTAAATTCACATTTATAAAATTATATAGTATGCATTACACAATAGCTTAATCTTGATAATAATTTCTCAATCAGATTTAACTTTCAATTAAAATGTAAAAAAGGTCAAATAAATTGTTACGTTTCCAACGTATATTAGGGAGATATATTTCCTTATTTTATCTTAGACAAACTACCTGAACCACGCGATTTTATTTAGATTAACTTCGCATTATCCTCGGTATCCCTTTTTTTTTTTTTTTAACGTGGGGAAATCCCTTATGGATACGCCACCCTCCCGGGGGAGAGGGTGGGTTATGTCCGAGTCGCACGGACTAAAACCCCACGGTGTACCGACAGACCGTTTTGTGGGGGCGGCAAGGGATCGTTCGAGCTAATCTGTACTCGGAAGTGTTGTATATTTAAAAACAATAACAACTTGATTTACTATATAAAAAAGTCTAGTTATAACGAGTGCCGACAGAAGTAAAAACGCAAAACAATGGAATACTTGTTTACTTTTAATTTGTAAACCGATTTGTAAATTCAAATTATTGACATGACTTTGGTTTTCACATCTATTGTCACCCAGAGCGATATTTATATACATGTTTATTACGTTTATCAGTTGGTCAAACATGATGGGCTGCCCGACTAGATTGACTTTTTTTTTTTTTTTCGAACTGACTACGCTATTGACCAAGCAAGGTCTTAACAGTTTCACCGAAGTACATATTATCTGACTAAATTATATCAACATACGTTATCTTTATAATGCAACTATTGACACCGCGATAATGCGCCATCTATTGGCGACTAATTTAAACGGGCGATCCCTTGCCGCCCCCACAAAACGGTCTGTCGGTACACCGTGGGGTTTTAGTCTGTGCGAGTCGGACATAACCCACCCTCTCCCCCGGGGGGGTGGCGTATCCATAAGGGATTGGCGGTAAAAACTATCTACAAAGTAAATCGTTAGGTCTAGAATTCGCAGGTATAGCGAGATTTGTAGGAAATATATTAATGAATAGAACATAGAATATATGAACAAAGGTTATAAAAAATATACACAACAGAGTACATTACCAGCAGTTAATTGATCAAAATATGATCATAAACTAAACTGGTGAAGACACTAGTAAGCAAGTAAAGTAAAAATGAACTGATTCAAGTGCAACTGCTAAAACACACCTAAAGGTGCTTGGTGTTTTTTTTTAATTAATTGTAATAGCTAGAGAGACGATGTTTTTTTAAAAATAGAAAGCCTATAGTCAGAGTCATTCTAAGGATTTGAATCTTTGTCAATTGACGCGGTCTCCGAGTAATCTAACACTAAGCGCACCTAAACTGAGAGATTAAAGACAAGAAAGTGAATCAAGATCGGCGACGATAAAATAGGTCAAAGTATTATATTATCCCTTACCCTTGTTAACATTAAACGAGTCAATATCAATGTTATCCTACAATTGTTTTCTCGCGGCTTCGCTCACATTAATTAAACCTATATCCTTCTCTGTATCCCTGATAAACAAACAAACAAAGAAATAAACAAATAAGCTAACATTCGTGTTTATAATATTAGTTGGGATTTATATCGTCTAGTGTCATAATAATAGTGCAGGCGAATGAAACGTTATAAAGATTCACACGACTCCATAAAGAGAATCCATTGCTTAACATTGAAATCATCGTGCAAAGGTCATTTTAAACTTAATTAGCATTTTCTACTCAACGACCTCGGTCTGTAAAGAAAGTGAAAGTATACGCTAAAGGAGTTTCTGGCGGAATCTTGGAATGTTATGTAGTGGATTTTATATTTCATTCATAATCTTGTCTTATTTGGCTATATATTTTGTAATATTGGTGGTGTTTTACGGAATATAGTTTTGTTATTGTGTACAAGTAAAGCGGATTGGAAATAATACAACAGAATCCCTGAAGAGTTCTCATTCTACTCAACAATGGCAGTAATAATCTACTAGAAGATTGGTTGCCAAAAATAAAATAAATAAATAAAATGCTAGGGGAAAGGTTGCATAAATTCGTGTTAATTCATTGGCAACCCTTAATTTAAAACGGACAGTAGACAATGCCAAATTTCAAAAAAAGAAACGGCCTGCGCGTTAGTTTATAGAACGCACACCTGAACGTCTAATGACCTGAGCTGAACGCCGAATGGTATTACAAAAACATCTTTTTTTAGACAGCCACTAGACAGGCGGTTTAGGTGTTACTGTGCGGGCGCGCGCACTCGATTTGTATGTTTTTTTTTAACGAAAACCGCTTTTATTGCTTACGAGTTGGACGGTTTATTTTGGCATGAGGAAAACTCGTTCACACTTTTACGATATAAAATTAATTTTTATATTCAATTTTTTATTTATCCAGTTGACTTATATTTTTATTACGGGCATTGAATAATTTCAAATTATCTTCTGTACAGTTAATCTTAACATATTTTATAACAGCATTTGGCTGTTATTCCATAGAATAAGTTACTCAGGTGTTAGATATACTCCTCTAATCTTCCGTTCCTTCTCCGTTTAGTGACTAATTGCAATTATATAGCCATCGCATTTCTTGTTTTGTTTTAAGATCTTTATAAGTTTTGGCGTTTGAACTCAATCTTATCCGATGTTAAATATAACTACGCTAAACTTAAAGGAACAAGCATTTTATATGCAACACATTTATATATGCTTGGTGATAAATTAGGTGAAATATGATCAATGCATAACCAAAGTGCGGCCGAAATGGAAATTGAATGAATAATTTTAAACTTTATCGTAATTCTTCAGTTTTATTATATCCGTAAACAATTGATATTATTTATATCGATATTTTCTTTATTATCGGTTTATGTTTAGATCGTTGCAACCCTACTCTTGATTATTTATTTCAAATAATTCTTTATCATGAGTTTTTGGCGGGATCTTGGTCTGTCATGTAGTGGATTTTACTTTTTATTCATAATCTTGTGTTACTCGACTCTATATTGTGTAAAGAGTACATTACCAGCAGTTAATTGATCAAAATATGATCATAAACTAAACTGGTGAAGACACTAGTAAGCAAGTAAAGTAAAAATGAACTGATTCAAGTGCAACTGCTAAAACACACCTAAAGGTGCTTGGTGTTTTTTTTTAATTAATTGTAATAGCTAGAGAGACGATGTTTTTTTAAAAATAGAAAGCCTATAGTCAGAGTCATTCTAAGGATTTGAATCTTTGTCAATTGACGCGGTCTCCGAGTAATCTAACACTAAGCGCACCTAAACTGAGAGATTAAAGACAAGAAAGTGAATCAAGATCGGCGACGATAAAATAGGTCAAAGTATTATATTATCCCTTACCCTTGTTAACATTAAACGAGTCAATATCAATGTTATCCTACAATTGTTTTCTCGCGGCTTCGCTCACATTAATTAAACCTATATCCTTCTCTGTATCCCTGATAAACAAACAAACAAAGAAATAAACAAATAAGCTAACATTCGTGTTTATAATATTAGTTGGGATTTATATCGTCTAGTGTCATAATAATAGTGCAGGCGAATGAAACGTTATAAAGATTCACACGACTCCATAAAGAGAATCCATTGCTTAACATTGAAATCATCGTGCAAAGGTCATTTTAAACTTAATTAGCATTTTCTACTCAACGACCTCGGTCTGTAAAGAAAGTGAAAGTATACGCTAAAGGAGTTTCTGGCGGAATCTTGGAATGTTATGTAGTGGATTTTATATTTCATTCATAATCTTGTGATTTTTGGGCTATATATTTTGTAATATTGGTGGTGATTTACGGAATATCGACCTCGGTCTGTAAAGAAAGTGAAAGTATACGCTAAAGGAGTTTCTGGCGGAATCTTGGAATGTTATGTAGTGGATTTTATATTTCATTCATAATCTTGTCTTATTTGGCTATATATTTTGTAATATTGGTGGTGTTTTACGGAATATAGTTTTGTTATTGTGTACAAGTAAAGCGGATTGGAAATAATACAACAGAATCCCTGAAGAGTTCTCATTCTACTCAACAATGGCAGTAATAATCTACTAGAAGATTGGTTGCCAAAAATAAAATAAATAAATAAAATGCTAGGGGAAAGGTTGCATAAATTCGTGTTAATTCATTGGCAACCCTTAATTTAAAACGGACAGTAGACAATGCCAAATTTCAAAAAAAGAAACGGCCTGCGCGTTAGTTTATAGAACGCACACCTGAACGTCTAATGACCTGAGCTGAACGCCGAATGGTATTACAAAAACATCTTTTTTTAGACAGCCACTAGACAGGCGGTTTAGGTGTTACTGTGCGGGCGCGCGCACTCGATTTGTATGTTTTTTTTTAACGAAAACCGCTTTTATTGCTTACGAGTTGGACGGTTTATTTTGGCATGAGGAAAACTCGTTCACACTTTTACGATATAAAATTAATTTTTATATTCAATTTTTTATTTATCCAGTTGACTTATATTTTTATTACGGGCATTGAATAATTTCAAATTATCTTCTGTACAGTTAATCTTAACATATTTTATAACAGCATTTGGCTGTTATTCCATAGAATAAGTTACTCAGGTGTTAGATATACTCCTCTAATCTTCCGTTCCTTCTCCGTTTAGTGACTAATTGCAATTATATAGCCATCGCATTTCTTGTTTTGTTTTAAGATCTTTATAAGTTTTGGCGTTTGAACTCAATCTTATCCGATGTTAAATATAACTACGCTAAACTTAAAGGAACAAGCATTTTATATGCAACACATTTATATATGCTTGGTGATAAATTAGGTGAAATATGATCAATGCATAACCAAAGTGCGGCCGAAATGGAAATTGAATGAATAATTTTAAACTTTATCGTAATTCTTCAGTTTTATTATATCCGTAAACAATTGATATTATTTATATCGATATTTTCTTTATTATCGGTTTATGTTTAGATCGTTGCAACCCTACTCTTGATTATTTATTTCAAATAATTCTTTATCATGAGTTTTTGGCGGGATCTTGGTCTGTCATGTAGTGGATTTTACTTTTTATTCATAATCTTGTGTTACTCGACTCTATATTGTGTAAAATTGGTGGTGTTTTATGTAATATAGTTTGTTTATTGTGCGTAAGTGAAGTGAATGGAAAATAATACCACGGACCATGAATTCTGAGATGCGACAAAAATTCCATGGAAAGATCTAACAAGTTGGCCACCATCTTGTTAGTTCATTGAAATTATATCAAGAAACTTGTAATATACTCATTTGACAATAGCAGTGATGGTCTACTACTACTAGGAGACTTATTGCCGAAAATGGAATAGAAGAAGAACTTGTAATACTATTAACTACTTGACAATGGCAGTGACAATCTAAAAGATTGGTTGCCAAAAATAAAGATAAAAAAAACTATCATTACCACCCCGCTTTCGCCATTGCCTCGTTCGTTATTCAGCAGGGTGCACCACGTGCAGGTGAGGTTGGCTTGGATGTCTCAAGTGTTAGATGTTATTTGACACCCCTTACACCCCAAAAGTTTTTCAAAGTTTGTAATATATACGGTAGTTTTTTTTATTTATTTATGTAGCCAACAGTCTGTTTATCAGTGCACTATAAGGTCTACTATTCGCTTGTATAGAGCTTAAATATTTATGAATTTGGACAGCCCAGGGTTTACAGCTGCTTTGCATATTCTCTCCAATAAGGAACTATTGGTGGAACATAAGAGTGGACGTTCCTATACACTTCAGCTAAGAATTGATGATCAGGTCGCTTCGGAAGTGTGCTTGTGGTCGTTACACGCTAATCTGTAACGTATTTTAATTAATTGTAACATATCAATAATATCAATCGATGACAGGTTCAACTATGTACCAACCTCGGGTACCAATTTTGGTTTTTCAGTTACTGATTAGTCTTTCTATTATTAGTTTTAGATTTAGTTTTTTTTCAGTTTATATATTATTTTATAAAGATATTGTGTAAATTGCCCAAACTATAAAGGCAAGTATCAAGTAGGTAATCAAAGAAATCTTGTGATCTGTAAGCTAGTTCGATGTGTGCCACATAAATTGATAGAGTTATCAATTTATCATCAGCTACATATATATTTTTTTTTATGTCAAAAGGCGGCAAACGAACAGGTGGGTGTGGTTGCGACCCAGTCAGGCTGTAAAACCCTACCACGCCGCTTTCGCCATTGCCTCGTTCGTTATTCAGCAGGGTGCACCACGTGCAGGTGAGGTTGGGTTGGGTGTCTCGAGTCTTAGATGTTATTCGACACCCTTTACACCCCCAAATACATTACATTACATAATTTAGCGATCAAGTTTTTCAAAGTTTGTAATATATACGGTAGTTTTTTACTTATTTATGTAGCCAACAGTCTGTTTATCAGTGCACTATAAGGTCTACATTGGCTTGGATAGAGCCTAAATATATAACGTCGATAAAGTCGCAGATAAAGTCGCAGGCAGCTGATGGTTATTAATATCTAATGTACATATAACAATTGAATTACATATGCCATTTAAAATAAAATCTGTTTAATTTTGAATATCATTTTGTTACAAAACGTAATTTAAACATATTACGTCGTGATTTTCGTAGCAAGTGAATTCGCTACGTGGGTGATCAGATCACAGTAAAAAGGTCATAAGTGATACAACAATAACATTTAATTCGGTCTTTATACTTTAAGAACGAGGTGATATTCCGCCCACTAATGCGGCGCATACGTACATTATTGTGACAGTTATATGTATTGTAGTTCGGTAATTATATCTGTTAGTTAAGCGGGCTTTACCGTAAAACAGTTTGCATACGATCAAAACCTGGTAATTAATTGATAATGGACAGCGAATAACGTACGAGATAAGTGTTGATTCTTTATAATTATTGTAGAGAATATATCCACGGTGGCTTTTGTAAAATGTAACCTTTGCCAAGACAAGCAGGGAATTACGGATAGTGGAGGTATTCGTTGATGCTATTTGTTACGTGCCTGTTTATCCCCTATAGGTAGGAGCCCGGCGGAGACCTTCCGCCGGGCGGACCGTTGGGGCGGCTCTACAAGGTTGATTAGCATTGTACGATCCCTTGCCGCCCCAACAATCACGGTCTGTCGGTACACCGTGGGGTTTTAGTCCGTGCGAGTCGGACATAACTCACCCTCCCCTCCGGGAGGGTGGCGTATCCATAAGGGATTTCCCCACGTTAATAATAAAAAAAGGTGCCTGTTTATCCTACACTTGAGTTATTAGTTCTAAACAGGTTACCAGGACTCTCACCCTGCGACATGATGGATTCTGGATCCACACTTTAATTCATGGAATGCTAAGAACTGAATAAATATTAGAAATCTATCTATAGACCTTTGTAATTGCTTTTCTGATTCTAATTTAAATTATGATGATTACAAGAGTTTTTACATCCTCTTAAATCTGTATCGCGATACGATGAACAAAAAATAAATGTCATGTTCATTAGTTTTCGTGTACATTGGTGAAAATCCGCTTGCCCTATTGAATAATTACAGTTTTAAATAATAAAAATGTAAATAGTTTAACTATATAGGAGCAAGATTCTTTAAAATACAGGTTAAGGTATGAAAAACTACATTCTTAACTATTTCTATCACGTAGTAGCAGAGAGCGCGTCACACGTGACGTGCCCGCTCAATCTTCAGGAATACCAACCTGTTACTATTGGCCTCAGCATGGCGATCCGTTGATGTCAGATTGACATAGCATAGCTATTAGCATATAGATATCAGTGATCAGTTAATATTTGGTAACAAATATGACTCTTTCATAGTTCGTAAAGTAAAATTAAAAGAAAAACTGTTAATGCATTAGTGTCTACAAACGGAGGAAGTGACATTTCATTGGCTTATATGTATTAAATAAAATACGTATATTGTATATGAGAATGCTTGAGCCAGTTTGAAAAAAGTCTTGTAGTATAAATATCTAATCATACATTTACTTATTTTGATATACTAGACTAGACACACACACATACTTACACTCAAATATACTACTTACGTAACTACCTTACATTTAACTCGTAATGTAATTTTTTCTCTACTGTGCCCATAGAAGCTTCACTTAATAAAATAGTATAAAAACAGAATATAAGCCGTACGTCGTCTTACTATACACCGATGATTCATTATTACAGTCGATTAAGTTAACACCACAATTAACTAACAGTTACGCTTGCGGTACTGTATTTGTATTGTGACGTTTATCAAACATCTGTCAAATGAATTGTAACTACAGTCGACTTAAGATTTTTAACGACATTTTTATTGTTTTCCACTTTATCTATAAGTGAACAGATAATTTTATATCACCGTTCTCGGAAACAGAGGATTGTGTGTTAGTTTATTGCTTTGATAATGAATATTGGCGCTGCGGGTTGTAATTTAGTTGCCGTTTCAGGCAATTGAATTATAGTGTTGTCCACGAAATAATCATCGATAGTTATTGTATCAATTGCTATTATGACACTATTATGAATGTAGTTTTTGTAGACGATATGTAAGTAGAATGTAGATGATATGTGACAATGTGGTCAAAAAGGGTAAACACACAAAACAGACAAGATCTGCCAAATATCAGTTGGTTTTTTTTTCGAACTGACTACACTATTGACCAAGCAAGGTCTTAACAGCTTCACCGGACTACTAAGACGTGCGCTTAAGGCACTCAGCCGATTTTATTTTGAAAACTAGCTCAAGGGTGCGCGGCACACCTCGGCTTTGGCTGTTGCCTGATACAATTCGCGACCTATCTGAGCTAACCTAAGAATATCAGTTGACTTTGCTAGAACTTCGTCGATTACAGAGCTCGATGACTTATCGGTAACCAATCATAGCAGCCAAACTACAAACACTGGAACATCGTCGTAAGGTCTCTTGTCTTGTAGTATTTCATCAGTTATACTTTGGAGAATGTGCACAAGATGGGAACCAACTAATTCCACCGTCTCCGTTTCGTCTCAGGACTACCAGACGCCGTACGGACCTCCATTCATTCGCGGTCGACCGGTCATCCGGACGAAGAGTTTCGCATCGTCATTTATTATGAGAACCGCGAAGGTGTGGAATGCGCTGCCAGCTTTCAAAAGAATTTTCAGATTCAAAAGAAGAGTAAATGAGCTTTTGCTGGGTGAACGCGTTACATCCTAGACCTCGTTCTTACTGCCCATCAGGTGTGACTGAGTTCAAGCGTCGCGTGAGTTTTTTTTTTTTTTTCGAACTGACTACGCTATTGACCAAGCAAGGTCTTAACAGCTTCACCGGACTACTAAGGCGAGCGCTTAAGGCACTCAGCCGATTTTATTTTGACAACTAGCTCAAGGGTGCGCGGCACACCTCGGCTTTGGCTGTTGCCTGATACAAGCAATTCGCGACCTATCTGAGCTAACCTAAGCTAAGCTAAACTATTCATACATATACGAGTTGTTGAAACATAAATGTGTACCAAGCATACATACCTCAACAAATCCTATATATATTTCGTATGGGATAATATTCTACACTATTTCAGTTTGATAAGGGAAAAAATAAAACCCGACTCGCACGGACTAAAACCCCATGGGTGCCCGCAACCGCCATGATGGGGGACAAGGGATGACAGAGTATTCCACATGTCGCCCCGACGGCCGGCCCAGAAAGAAGATCCTGGGCCTTCCGCTAAAGAGAGACAGCCTGGCACGCGTAGACTATCTCCCAGACGGCCGAACCAGTGCAATGGAGAGACGGGCCCCCCGACCCATCC
>MU159012.1:342762-392487 GCA_015888305.1 Antheraea pernyi
GGCCATGTTCGGCAGCGAACAGGCTTGGCGAGCGATGGCCTCCTTCTGCGAGGAGGTCATCTCGCAGAAGGAGGAGGCGGAGAGGGCTCGCGAGGCAGACCCTCAAAGTGGCCGTCTCCGCCAAAGGAGGACAGGCAGGAGGGGAAGGCGCTTCGCCCAACTCCTCCTGCCACCGTAGCCGGACCTGAGAGGATGGGCCGGGGGGTCCATCTCCTCATTGCACGGGTCCGGCGGACGAGGGGGGGCAGCCGGTGTGTGCCCAGTCTGCTCCTCTATAGGTAGGAGCCCGGCGGTCACCTTCCGCCGGGCTGACCGTGGGGGCGGCTCTACAAGGTTGATTAGCTTGAACGATCCCTTGCCGCCCCCACTAAACGGTCTGTCGGTACACCGTGGGGTTTTAGTCCGTGCGACTCGGACATAACCCACCCTCTCCCCCGGGAGGGTGGCGTATCCATAAGGGATTTCCCCACGTTAAAAAAAAAAAAAAAGGGATACCGAGGATAATGCGAAGTTAATCTAAATAAAATCGCGTGGTTCAGGTAGTTTGTCTAAGATAAAATAAGGAAATATATCTCCCTAATATACGTTGGAAACGTAACAATTTATTTGACCTTTTTTACATTTTAATTGAAAGTTAAATCTGATTGAGAAATTATTATCAAGATTAAGCTATTGTGTAATGCATACTATATAATTTTATAAATGTGAATTTAATTTTATCTCTATGTTACATTTTCACAGCTAAATGCCTGAACCGATCGTAATATAATGTGGCATAGATATAGAATGAGATCTGGAGAAGCATACACATCGTCCGTCTGTTTAAAAAAAAATTTAAATATTCTTTTTTTGAAGTGAAACTTCTTTAGGCGCATGAGGGTAATTTTTTTACACATGTAACGTCACGCAGGTATGCAACGGAAGTGACGTCATTTGCAGTAAACGCAGATTAAATAAATAAAAAAACTTTTTATATTTTTTTCTTCTTTTTTCTTGTTTGTATAAATATAAACAAGACTTATAAATAAGTTCGCCAAAGACGTTTCACTTCTGACATGTGTACTTTGTACGCACGCACTTTTTTTTATACTATTTGATAACCAATGATATTACATGAGAAGCTTGTATTGTAAAAAACTGAAAAAAACTAACTTTAATTTATTGTCCGCGAACCTCGTATCCGGATTTATATACCACTAACCTCTGCCCGCGACTTCGTCCGCATGGAATATTTACTTTGGGCTAACGCTACCACGTAGTGGAGTATATAAATCCGGATACGAGGTTCGCGGACAATAAATTAAAGTTAGTTTTTTTCAGTTTTTTACAATACAAGCTTCTCATGTAATATCATTGGTTATCAAATAGTATAAAAAAAAGTGCGTGCGTACAAAGTACACATGTCAGAAGTGAAACGTCTTTGGCGAACTTATTTATAAGTCTTGTTTATATTTATACAAACAAGAAAAAAGAAGAAAAAAATATAAAAAGTTTTTTTATTTATTTAATCTGCGTTTACTGCAAATGACGTCACTTCCGTTGCATACCTGCGTGACGTTACATGTGTAAAAAAATTACCCTCATGCGCCTAAAGAAGTTTCACTTCAAAAAAAGAATATTTAAATTTTTTTTTAAACAGACGGACGATGTGTATGCTTCTCCAGATCTCATTCTATATCTATGCCACATTATATTACGATCGGTTCAGGCATTTAGCTGTGAAAATGTAACATAGAGATAAAATTAAATTCACATTTATAAAATTATATAGTATGCATTACACAATAGCTTAATCTTGATAATAATTTCTCAATCAGATTTAACTTTCAATTAAAATGTAAAAAAGGTCAAATAAATTGTTACGTTTCCAACGTATATTAGGGAGATATATTTCCTTATTTTATCTTAGACAAACTACCTGAACCACGCGATTTTATTTAGATTAACTTCGCATTATCCTCGGTATCCCTTTTTTTTTTTTTTTAACGTGGGGAAATCCCTTATGGATACGCCACCCTCCCGGGGGAGAGGGTGGGTTATGTCCGAGTCGCACGGACTAAAACCCCACGGTGTACCGACAGACCGTTTTGTGGGGGCGGCAAGGGATCGTTCGAGCTAATCAACCTTGTAGAACCACGGTCCGCCCGGCGGAAGGTGACCGCCGGGCTCCTACCTATAGAGGGACAGACCGGGTACACACCGGCTGCCCCCCCTCGTCCGCCGGACCCGTGCAATGAGGAGATGGGCCCCCCGGCCCATCCCCTCAGGTCCGGCTACGGTGGCAGGAGGAGTTGGGCGAAGCGCCTTCTCATCCTCGGTATCCCTATTGCCTTTACTTACAACCCTCCCGATCTGTTAACTACGTTTTAATTTTGCGTACTTTCTGACGTGCTTTGTGTATGGAAATTGCTCAGGTCCTAAAGTTCGTAGCGTGTTAAATAAGCTGTAACTATCCGCTTTAAGGTTTAACTAAAATTATAAAGGCAATTATGTAATACTTTATAAAATAACCACAATCTTATTTGATATTACATAGCGATGCGGTCTAAGACAAACATTTATGGTGTTATTAAAAAAAAATTAAATACGTACTGAATACTTAGTTTAAAAAGGTCTCGTATTAAATGCATCGCGGTCGCTGCATATTCGCCATCTTGCTCTTTTGTTTCGCTTTATTACGTTAGGTTAGACTTGCGAAAAAGGATAGCGCGAACTTGCCTCGGGGCGAACGCGCTGCATGTAATACGAAACCTTTTTAAAGCAAGTATTCAATACGTATTTAACTTTTTTGTAATAACACCGAGAGGGAACTAACTCTCAGCTGCCAGAACACACCGAGAGGGGCTTGTCGACAGCTTATCAACTTGAGGGTGGTAGCTAGACAGGCAGACAAAAAAAAAACCTAAAACAAAAAGGGCAAAAATACTATGCTATTGTTCCATCACGATGTTTCCCTTTACCGGTAGCTCCGACTCAGTTGCATGGATTCGATGTAATTTAGCAGTGATGTGTGTTCATACAAACAGACAGACAGACAGACAGATAGACATTTCTAAAAATGATTGAAATGTATTCTATTACTTAGTTCCTAGACACCGGCAACAATTTTTTTCACGAAAATCTAAAAGTAGAGACACGTTAGACTTACATTCTTATTATATGTATAGAAGATTTAGCAAGATGTTTAATAAAATAATTGAACGTTTACTTACAAACAGAGATAAATAAATAATAATTAATCGCTAATTGCCTCGTCGGTGCGTTTCGCCAACACGATATATCAAAATAGTTTTATCTATTCCGTATAATAAAAAACCGTTGATTCAACCTATTCACACTACATTACTATTTCCGAGCGATCGTTAATTTTTTCTAACAACAATAAAACGCCTAGATTACAACTTTGAAGACTGGTTTGACGAGTGTATATATAACTAGCTTTATAGCCTAGCTTTTCAAATACTATAGAGTGGGACAGCCATATTATATCCGTAACGCTTTGTCTCAATCACCACGTGACAGTAATTTGAGTTGCCAGTTAATTAAAGTTCTCTATGTCGTCTTATTTTCTTGTCATCTATAAATAGACTTTTTTATATTATAAACTGGTAATTTAGTTACGAGACAGGTATGTACTCGGAAGTGTTGTATATTTAAAAACAATAACAACTTGATTTACTATATAAAAAAGTCTAGTTATAACGAGTGCCGACAGAAGTAAAACTCAAAACAATGGAATAAGTGTGTTTACTTTTAATTTTTAAACCGATTTGTAAATTCAAATTATTGACATGACTTTGGTTTTCACATCTATTGTCACTCAGAGCGATATTTATATACATGTTTATTAAGTTTATCAGTTGGTCAAACATGATGGGCTGCCCGATTAGTTCGACGCAAACGCAATACGTCACGAATATGTCGAGGTCATCGGTGAAGCGAACTCATAAGTTTTTCCTTTACTAAAAATCACATCACAGACTATACAGTCTAATATTAATGTAGCGGTAAAAACTATCTACAAAGTAAATCGTTAGGTCTAGAATTCACAGGTATAGCGAAATTTGTAGGAAACATATTAATATGTAGAACATAGAATATATGAACAAAGGTTATAAAAAAATATACACAAGAGAGTACATTACCAGCAGTTAATTGATCAAAATATGATCATAAACTAAACTGGTGAAGACACTAGTAAGCAAGTAAAGTAAAAATGAACTGATTCAAGTGCAACTGCTAAAACACACCTAAAGGTACTTGGTGTTTTTTTTTTAAATTAATTGTAATAGCTAGAGAGACGATGTTTTTTTTACATCGAAAGCCCATAGTCAGAGTCATTCTAAGAATTTGAATCTTTGTCGTTTGACGCGGTCTTCGAGTATTCTAGCACTATACTCATCTAAACTGTGAGATTAAAGACAAGAAAGTGAATCAAGATCGGCGATGATACAATAACTCAAAGTATTCTTTTATCCCTTACCCTTGTTAAGATTAAACAAGTCAATATCTTTGTTATGCTACTAGTTTTTTCTCACGGCTTCGCTCACATTAATTAAACCTATATCCTTCTCTGTATCCCTGATAAACAAACAAACAAATATACAAATAAGCTAACATTCGTGTTTATAATATTAGTTGGGATTTATATCGTCTAGTGTCATAATAATAGTGCAGGCGAATGAAACGTTATAAAGATTCACACGACTCCATAAAGAGAATCCATTGCTTAACATTGAAATCATCGTGCAAAGGTCATTTTAAACTTAATTAGCATTTTCTACTCAACGACCTCGGTCTGTAAAGAAAGTGAAAGTATACGCTAAAGGAGTTTCTGGCGGAATCTTGGAATGTTATGTAGTGGATTTTATATTTCATTCATAATCTTGTGATTTTTGGGCTATATATTTTGTAATATTGGTGGTGATTTACGGAATATAGCTTTGTTATTGTGCACAAGCAAAGCGGATTGGAAATAATACAACAGAATCCCTGAAAAGTTCTCATTCTACTCAACAATGGCAGTAATAATCTACTAGAAGATTGGTTGCCAAAAATAAAATAAATAAATAAAATGCTAGGGGAAAGGTTGCATAAATTCGTGTTAATTCATTGGCAACCCTTAATTTAAAACGGACAGTAGACAATGCCAAATTTCAAAAAAAGAAACGGCCTGCGCGTTAGTTTATAGAACGCACACCTGAACGTCTAATGACCTGAGCTGAACGCCGAATGGTATTACAAAAACATCTTTTTTTAGACAGCCACTAGACAGGCGGTTTAGGTGTTACTGTGCGGGCGCGCGCACTCGATTTGTATGTTTTTTTTAACGAAAACCGCTTTTATGGCTTACGAGTTGGACGGTTTATTTTAGCATGAGGAAAACTCGTTCACACTTTTACGATATAAAATTAATTTTTATATTCAATTTTTTATTTATCCAGTTGACTTATATTTTTATTACGGGCATTGAATAATTTCAAATTATCTTCTGTACAGTTAATCTTAACATATTTTATAACAGCATTTGGCTGTTATTCCATAGAATAAGTTACTCAGGTGTTAGATATACTCCTCTAATCTTCCGTTCCTTCTCCGTTTAGTGACTAATTGCAATTATATAGCCATCGCATTTCTTGTTTTGTTTTAAGATCTTTATAAGTTTTGGCGTTTGAACTCAATCTTATCCGATGTTAAATATAACTACGCTAAACTTAAAGGAACAAGCATTTTATATGCAACACATTTATATATGCTTGGTGATAAATTAGGTGAAATATGATCAATGCATAACCAAAGTGCGGCCGAAATGGAAATTGAATGAATAATTTTAAACTTTATCGTAATTCTTCAGTTTTATTATATCCGTAAACAATTGATATTATTTATATCGATATTTTCTTTATTATCGGTTTATGTTTAGATCGTTGCAACCCTACTCTTGATTATTTATTTCAAATAATTCTTTATCATGAGTTTTTGGCGGGATCTTGGTCTGTCATGTAGTGGATTTTACTTTTTATTCATAATCTTGTGTTACTCGACTCTATATTGTGTAAAATTGGTGGTGTTTTATGTAATATAGTTTGTTTATTGTGCGTAAGTGAAGTGAATGGAAAATAATACCACGGACCATGAATTCTGAGATGCGACAAAAATTCCATGGAAAGATCTAACAAGTTGGCCACCATCTTGTTAGTTCATTGAAATTATATCAAGAAACTTGTAATATACTCATTTGACAATAGCAGTGATGGTCTACTACTACTAGGAGACTTATTGCCGAAAATGGAATAGAAGAAGAACTTGTAATACTATTAACTACTTGACAATGGCAGTGACAATCTAAAAGATTGGTTGCCAAAAATAAAGATAAAAAAAACTATCATACACTGGCTATTGTACGTTATACTCGTATTTGTGATGCGATGTGTTGTTATTGAAGTATATTCTGTACTCAGCTTCACCGGACTGCAATAATTTTAAAGTTTATCGTATTTCTTCAGTTTTATTATATCCGTAAACAAATGATATTATTTATATCGATATTTTCTACACTATCGGTTTATGGTTAGATCGTTGCAACCATAATCCTGATTATTATATTTCAAACTCTTTATCATACACTGGCTATTGTACGTTATACTCGTATTTGTGATGCGATGTGTTGTTATTGAAGTATATTCTGTACTGAATTCTTTTTGCGTTTGCCCAGAATCAGGATTGATTTTAAATGATAATGGGGTCTAAGTTGGTAAACACTCTAAATCTACAGGGGGACTGGTTCTCGAGTGCAACTGCCGGGAGACACATATATGTGATTGGTGACAGTTTTTGAAGTAAAACCTCTTTAGGCGCGACTAGGAGGTAACTGGATGACAATGCAACGGAAGTCCATTACAGCAATATGGCGGCACGTTTCTGTACCATCCGGTTAGATAATAATTAAACATAACCAAAACGTTTATTAAATCATAATTAATTTAATTCGTTACTTATCTAGTAATCTGTTCGTACTTTTCTATATTTTATTTACTTTATAACAGAGAGTTGCTAATAATATTTCTTGTGTTATTTAAGTTCCAAATTAGCTGATAGATGGCACTTCAGATAATAAAGTTTTGATTTGATTTGTTACTTGCTTACATTGAAACCAGATGACAGCACGGTCGGACGCTTTAATTACACATAATTAATTCTATTGTATGACTGCTGTTATTATTCAATTTTTTTTTTTAATTATTGAATGATTTGTTTACAAACTATTTATTGACAAAATCAATAATACTTAAAAAGATTTACTTCAATCGCGTGTAACGGTTACACGCAGTCATTTCTTTTTATTTGAGGCTGGTAAGTAATCAGGCGGATTTAGAAGAAGTCCTGTCACTGTGTAATGGTTTTATCAGCCCTGTGTACATCTAATATATTATATTGAGATTGTGCAGCACATCATATGTTGGATTAATTAATAAACTCTGTAGAAATGTATATAATTATGGTTTGGTGTGCCAATAAACGTGAAAACCAGAATAATGATAATAATTTCAATTTACAAATTATGATATTTAAATATTTCATTAATATAAAATTCAAACAGAATGCAGTTCTGCTATTGTATTGAGTCCCTATAACTGCCTCGACTTACCTTTATTATATTACGTTTGACTACAGAGTAATTTGCCGTGTTACAATAAAACAAAAGAATTCCGACAATTCTGTATATTTTTATATGCATTAATGTTGTAATAAATAACGTAGTAACAGTGCCTAATAGATCAGAATGATGCATTAACGCGTTTCAAATATTTCATTTTATATGTGCGGAACATAAAATAAGTTATTTTGAATGATCAGTTAAGAGTGAACGGTAGGCGTGGGCGAATTATTTTTTTCAATCGTAAAAACATATCAAACCTATGTTATATAAAAGCTGGTATTCCAATGTTTTAGTGTTAATATATAACGATGATTGGCCTATACCTAAACTTTGGAATGATCTATTACTATAGTATGTTCGAGTAGACACGCAATTTAGTAATAAAAGTCTAATGGAAATTTATAAACGTTTAGATGAAGCGAAGGCCGTCGCGGGAATCGCGAATGTCGTAATTTTTGACATAACACGCATTTTTTTTACACATCGCATAATTCACGTTTAACGGCTATCTAAAAGTGTCGATGTAGCGCGGGACGGTATCAAGATAAATTTAAAAGTTCTTCCATTGTCCTAAAGTAATATTAGGTATTTAAGTTTTTTAGGTACGGTGGGTGGCTTCCTTCTGCGAGGAGGTTATCTCACGGAGGCGGCGGCGTACAGGGCCCTCTCCGTCAACGGAGGAGCGGCGGGAGGAGGCGGCGATTTGCTTAACTCTTCTCGGCACCGTAGCTGAACTTGAGGGCATGGACCGTGGGGCCCGTCTCCTCATTGCACAGGTTCAGCTGAGGAGGGTAGGCAGCTGGTGTGTTGAACCCAGTATGGTTAGGTGGGTAGGAACCTGGCGGAATATGACCGCCCACCGTTGGAGCGGCTTCCAACGTTATTAGCGTAGGATGATCCCTTGCCGTCTCAACAATACGGTCAGTCGGTATACCGTAGGGTTTTTAGGTACTACTAGCTTTCTCCTTTTGACTCCGTGCAAAGACGAGGCAAAAATTGACATGCGGTCTAGAGTCATTAGAATTTGGCAGACATTGGGCCTCTAGGTGTGCTCTATGGCATGTATAACGGAGAGTGTTCCGAAGAACTTTTTAATATAGTGCCCTCATCGCCGTTTTAAACTCGCATACGCTGGCTGGTTGCTCATCCACATTCATAAAAGCCGAGCCAAATGGCGAAAACCCTAAGGTTTCTAGAAGCTTTCTTATGCGCACGCTAGCGTATTTAACATAGAATGGGCGGTCTGCCTGTTTGCTGCCCTTTGGCATAAAAACTAAAAAGGTCATATAAAATTATATGGGATTTAAACCTAGGTTAATAGCATAATTACAGTAAAGAATGATTTGAAAGAGTCAACTTGAAAATCTTTCGGCAAACAGACGAGTCATTTAGGTTTTAGGTTTTAATGTTTTAAGGTTAAGGTTTTGATAAAAATTATTTACAATTACAAACAGCTTTACCAGATGCACAGAACGGGATACTAATTCCAGACATCACCATCTTCTATATATCGATCTATCCTATAATAGCCTTTCGACATAAATGCCCGATTGAAATGGTGCTTAAACTGACTATCCGGTAAATCGGTAGTAAGTGATAGCAATTCACTGAAGTGCCGGTTATAGTTTTAAAGAATTTCATATGTTTCATAAGGTGGTCCTTGTACTTGTTATGATCGATGGTTTTGAAGTCTGGACGTAAGAAGAATTTTCAAAGTAAAAATGAGTGATCAAATGCAAAATCTACGCACCGATTCTGGAAATAGACTTGCAAACGCTATTAGAAATGAATATGTTAATAATATAATTTATTTGAAAGATGCTGTAAATCTAAATTTCATTAATGCATAATATAGATATGAAGATATGAAACACAAGCTGAATCTAACTAAACTGAAGCGTCCTCTAAACACACGTTAACATATAAAGTGACTAGTGGAAATAAAGAAATGTATTTATAACTAAAAAGTGGCTTGCGAGGAAAGCTATATAGATCTAATAAAATTTGTTCTTAATTGATTAATGTATTGGTGGTCGTGTGAATTATAGCAAGCGAAATATCCATTCAATATACATTTACTCATTGAAATAGGTAACACTATTAGCAGACACTGCAGGAAAATATTATGTTCTTGTAATAACCATGGTATATGAGCAAAATATTCAATTGTGGATTACCGTGGTCTTCAATACGCTGTGAGCTGGCGTGATGACTAAGTCCGTTGGTTCTGTCGGGAAGATGACACTTTGACCTAGCAGCAGAACTCTTACAGACGGGTATTATTATCCTAAAGTTATTATTGTGGGCATTGTATAATGAGAAACTAGACTTAGATATATTGAAATCTATATATTTAGCACAGATTTCATTCCTAATTATACTTTAAATAAACTATATTTTAGAGGAAAAAAATAAATAATATGTTAGGGCAATATGCATCATTGCGCAATATGAATCACAATATATATCTAGCACAGGTGATATAATATTATCCTTAATTTAAATTCTAATTAGCTTTTATATGCAAAATTAATTAAATTTAATAACATTGGTAAGAATAAAGTATTTCAAATTTACACACCATTGAGGAAATAATGTTATAGGCATATTCACAGCTATCGTTTGAACAGAATTCCGTATTAAGTTCATTATAGTGGTCTATAGTTTTTATTGTTTCACCTGGTTATTTATGTTATAGCTATTCAAATACATTTGTATTCACACTTTAAGTTGTAAAGTTCTAACTATTCGGTTTACGATCGTTATGTTGGAATATAAAATTGTCATGGATGAACGCATTCGTGATTGCCCAATACGTTGAATATAGAGGAGGTCGAAATAGTCTCGTGCATGCTTAATGTTACGCGCTTCAAAAATGGCAATTTTTTCATGTAATGCATAGAACATAATCCAGGTATTACGAATATGACAGAAAAGGAGATAACCTAAATTACTTACCCATAAATTGCGCGCATGACGCCAGTAAAACTAACACTTTTTAGGGCATACTGCCAAACACGTGCAGTCTCTGGGTTAGGTGCAAAGGCCTGGAAGTCGTGGTGGTCTATGTCCGCAGATTCGAACCCGGCATGTACTAACGAATTTTTCGGAATTCACGTATATTCACTAATTTAAATTGGCAACACTCTCGGCTGACGGTGAAGGAAAACATCGTGAGGAAACCTGAACCTGGGAAATGTTCTTGTAGTATTACTATATGTTGGAAAACATAGAACTGTGGATTTCTCAGAGTTTGAAATCACCTATACGTCGTGGGCTGGCGTGGTGATTATGCCCATACCTTCCTTCGGGAAGAGGCAGTGGGTCTCTTACAGGCTGATGATGTAAAGGCCTATAACTCTCTGTGCTTATAGTATAATAATGACTTAGGATGCTTTTGGGACTGCCTCGCTTCTGTAGTGCGTCTGGTATGTTCGCTGAAGCAAGAGTTGATGGTCTTCATGCCACCATAAGTCAGTGATCTGCTGCGATGTTGATGCAATTCAAAAGGTAGTCCTAATTGCTTTTCGAGCGTACTTCCTGGAAGCTTGGATTGCCCTTTTGTCAGCCATTGAGTTGGACTACACGTGCGT
Source organism: Antheraea pernyi (assembly GCA_015888305.1). NCBI lineage: Eukaryota > Metazoa > Arthropoda > Insecta > Lepidoptera > Saturniidae > Antheraea > Antheraea pernyi. The sequence continues at coordinate 354,016 of MU159012.1, forward strand.
TGTGGCTTATTTAATGATATTGGTAAAATGGTTGTAACAATTGGTTAAGAATTTGTACACTACAGTTTTATGTCATATGTATACACTATTATCTGAAAGAAAGTTTTCATTATTATTATTAAATCGCATAGAGAGTGAGGTATATAACTCTTTTGGCATCGAATGATTACCATTTTCCTTGGCAGTACGTCACGTCTCATCAACATATTACAATTGAAGGAAGAATGAAGTCATTTCGACCTCACACTGTATCAAAAAATTAAGCTCAATATTTGACACCGTGTTAATTATTTTTTATGATCTGTATAAAGATATTTACGTACCATCTTAATAACGATTGTTATTTAGGAATTAAGTTTTATAAGATCTTAATTTTCTTATGTGATTACAATATCATAATGGATTGAATAGATTTGAAACATTGTCAGTACAGTGCAGTTACTGAAATGACGGAGCTAGTTGCTAAATGTTTCGTGTCAGGGAATTATTAATTAAAAGCTGTATCCAAACCTATCGGCTGTATCCTATAGAGTTACTATTCGGTGTCTTCTAATCAGTTATTTTCGAAAGTCATTCCTTTTGGACGTCTTTCCTAATCTTTGAAAACATCGATTGTTGATTAAAATAAATAAAATGTTAGCTCTGATAATGAACCTGTGAACTACAAAAGTGACAGAACCAAAGCAGGATTAGGTTGCGGAAACATGAAACAATCGCTAAATCATTCTAAAGCAGTAGCAATAGTATTTAGTTATCCCATACGACATCTTTGTCTATAATCTCATCAGTGGCTGATGACGTGATCAGAGGTTAACAAAAAGGTTTCTCAAACTACAATTGACAGAGTAATGATATTTCTGTAAGTTTGACAATAATTTCATCTGATGTTCATTTACAGGCAGTTGTACCTACCTGTGGCAGCTAGTTGGGCAGGTATTAGGAACAGCCAACTACCTACTTACTACAATTTTAGACTATTCTCCAACTTTATAAGATCAGCCAGCCCTACAATCATGTTAACATATTTAATCAAAACGTCAAGGTCTAGGCATCAATTGAAGAGTGCCTAATTTTAGTTTGCTAAACTACTAAGATCAGTCGTTAAAAATTCTAATTTGGTTCGCAGATTTGAATTCCACCATCCGACGAAAATACCACCTCGAAATATGTATTTAAGACTAGATAATTTATGAATGCCCGTTATAAATGTCGATTGTGAAGCTTGGTAAAGTGTCCTAGTTTAACGGGCACAGCGACATTTTGGCTTCATTCCAAGAGCAGGATAATTTAATAATGTACTGTGGATTAGTTAATGATTGAATAACGTCTATCAATAAAATTAAAGAAGTGACTCAGTACATCGAAAGTTACCTTTACCAGAGTATTAGCCACTATTCTTGACTGTCACCTTGTTAGCCAATTAAGTTGAATTGTTACAATATATCTGTCTCTTTCATTTACCTCAATCAGTTGTCAACTCAATATGCATGTCGTTTCTACTGATCCTTCCTCTTCTTTCGCCTTTCCCTATTCCTCCACTTTCAAATTTAACTTTCTTCTAGTTATGTGACTTTTATTTCTTCGCATGAGATATAAGTACGACATTAGAGAATTACTGATCAACTTCTATAACTATTTTTCTTATATAATTAAAGTATAATTCATGATGAAAATAAGTTAATAAATTGTGTCCTTACATTTCAAAATGACCGCAATTTAATTGTAATCGTTTAATTTTTTTTAAGATTTCCAGTTTTTATACACCGAGATCAAAATTTGAAGATCTTGAAAAATAACGTAAAATATTAGCAACGCCTAAAATTGGATGTAACTAATTTTGAAATATAATAATAATGAAAGTAATATGCATAAAAGGCTAGTTTACAACAGGAAATAAATATGGCATAATTCAAAGTAAAATATGAAGAATTTTTGAAGTTATACTTCTTTTGGCGCCTTAGGGAAAAATGGTGAGAGTAAATTTTTACGATGCGCGCGCACACCGTCACGAAAAACCGACAGCCTGAAGTTAGCTATAGTTAAAATTTTCTATTATTAGTATCGTTTTTTCTACAAACGTAGAATAAGGCGACAGATAAAATTTTTGAAGAGATTTTTTTTTTCGAACTGACTACGCAATTACCTAGCAAGGTCTTAACAGCTTCACCAGACTACTAAGACAAGCGCTTAAGGCACTCAGCCGAGGATTTTTATGTTGTTACACCAAAGAAGAAATAATATCGCGTGACGACGCAACACGACGCCATTAGTCGAGCTGACCTGCCGCTATAGACATTTTATATCAAAAACTTCCAAATAAAGAGAATTACAAAACATAAAAATACTTATAAATATAAAAAAATAAATAGAAAAATAATAAAAATAATTAGAGAAAAATATTTGTTAAAGATTTCACATATAAAAAATGACCGGCAGAAGACAATACGTTTAGATGTTCGGGTTGCTGTTATATCAAAATCAAAATATCCTTTATTCAATTGAGGCCCTGAGAAGGCGCTTATGAACGTCAACGCTACCACCGGTTTGGAAGACAACCCAGTCATAGAGAAGAACCGGCAAAAAAGTCCATCTGTTCATGTTATATATTTTTACAAAACATATTTACATTCGTTATTAATGGATGCACAGAAAGGGGCGTCATTTCCAGACGTCACAATCGTTCACATATCGATCCACCCTATAATAGCCTTTAGATATTAAAACCCGCTTGACATGGTTCTTGAACGCACTATCAGGCAAATCGGTAAAGTGTTTTGGGACTTTGTTTTAAAACCTAACACTATTACCTAAAAAACTGTTGTTGGACTTAGTGAGCCTGAAGCATGGAATGACCAATTTGTTGATGTTTGTAGTATATAAATTATGCTGGTCTTTTAACAGATTTTATAACATTATATAGTTCATGCTGCAAAGAAAAGATTTGACCTCATTTTCTTATTTACTGTATCTTCATACTGTATTCTATTCTTATTTACTATATGTGCGATATATATTACAGCTAGTATTACATAAAACAGTCCGCGATTTGTGATCGATACATGTGGAACAAGGACAACAAATATGTAGTTCAAAATGATTTATATCCAATTCTAGAATTCCTAATATTTTACGTTATTTTTCCTAAAACTAAAAACCTTACGGACGGTGAAATTTGAACTTTGTTCTCGGTGTATAAAAATTGGAAATCTTAAATAAATTAAACATGTTATATGAACGATTGAAATTGGATTTAGCTCTTTTTTGAAATGTACCGACACAACATTGACCTCAAGATAAGATAGTTATAAAAAAAACAAATCATATCTGCCTTAATTAATATTTAAAGATAAAAAAAAATGTTTATAATTTTAATTGCGACTTTGAATTTTACTATCAGACGTCTATACGTCGATATTAACGCTAATCCTAACCAATATTATAAATGAGAATGTCAGTTCGTTTGTTATCCTTTCCCATTTTAGCTACTCAAGCAATCATTATGATATTTTTTATACACGTTCTCTGGTGTAACAAAGAGGATATAGGGTATATTTCATCCAGAAAAAGAACTATTCCCGAGAGATAGAGTATATACATATTACTGCGAGCGAAGCCGCGCGCAAAAGCTAGATAATATAATAACCTAGAAAAACATCGATTTTTTTACCCCTACAAACTAAACTAAAATACATATAACATTTTATTATTTATCGAGATATCTATACTATATGAGATATAAGAATGGAAATCAAAGGTAGAGACGTTCTTTTTAGATTTTTGTGAAAAAATTTGTTGCACATGTCTAAGAATAATTAATCAAATACATTTCGACATGTCTGTTTGCTTGGACACGCATCACTGCTAAAATACTGCGTTCATGATGGCACCTCTCCAAGAAAATCATAAAGCATATCTTCCATTAACAATTCTTTATCTTACATATTCTTTAACAAGTCTTCGTTTCATTACAATCGGTTTGGCCCAACGAAACTACTAAAAGTTTTTTTTTTATGTCATAGGTGTAAAACGAACAAGTGGGTCACCTGATGTTAAGTGATCACCACCATCCATGGACACTAACAACACCAGAGGAGTCGCAAGTGCGTTGCCACCTTTTGGGGGGAAGTGTAAGGGGAGGTAGAGGGAAAGGAGAGAGGAGAGAGGAGAGGTGGGCCTCCGGCGCTCTCACTGGCCGAACGTAACACAACAATGCAAGCACTGTTACTTCACGTCGGTTTTCTATGAGAGGGTGGTACTACCCCGGACGAGCCGACCCATTCGTGCTGAAACCAGTAATAGTTTCAGCATGGCTCTACGGCCATTAAACTAAATTAAAATTTATTGTAATTTTAATGAGGACGCGACTTAAGTACGAGGGAAAATTAGATAAGTAAATTAACTTAATACATTCAAATGATTTTATTAATAACCGTTTTTTTTATATAGTTCCACGCGGACCAAGTCACGGGTAACCATAGTTTAATATAAGGTAACCTAACTTTTAAAGTTAAGTGTGGTTAAGTTGCATCTACTGGCAGATCTGTTTACACACCACTAAAATAGCCGATAGCGCCACGGCTACATGCCAGGAAAAGTTGAATTACGTGATGAACGATGACGTAATATCGTGAAACATTGTTTCACGTAGTCATAGAGTAAAAATTTCCTGCTTCGCAGATGTGTCACATCAGTTAGACTCTTAATTTTTACTCGCTGTATATTACACCAAATTTTGTACGTATCCTTAACACTTTTCTTAGTTACGACACATGTAAGACATTATTAAGGATAGAATATTTCATGAAACAATGCTACTTTTTATGTGAAATGAAAAATAATTAGTTATTATGTGAATTTTTATCACTACTGTTATCCTTCATATTCTAATTTTGTTATGGTTTATTGTAAATCGGAAGTGCTCATCGTGTAGGCGTTCCATAAGTTTCTAATCAATTTTATTTTTGGCAACCGATCCTTCAGCTTATTGCTGCTATTGTCGAGAGTCCGTAATAATATTATATTACAAATGTCTGGGGATAATTTCAATGTTCTAACAAGATGGCGACTCCCTTGTTAGAACGTTCTTAGGATTTTTTTTTGTTTTCCATCCACTTCACGCATGCCCAATAACCGAACTATATTATGTAAAATGCCACCAATATTAAATATAGAGCCAAATGACACAAGATATAAAAGTATAAAATATAAAGGTTATATCTTTTATTATAAATATAACATGTTATATATCACCTGTGAAATAACAGTGATATGCTCATTTCATTGCGCTTCTAATCTCTAGAGTACATTTTAATCTTCGTTACGTGTATTGTGATTATTTGTTGTTTGAATTAGAGAATAACAGTAATAGATTATTTTTTAATCATTGGCTGTTACCATCGAATTTAAATGTGCCATTCCTTCCTCTTGCTCCCAGTGGGTTATGAATTTAACGAGGCAATAGTAATTGACACCCCGTTGGTATTTATTACTGTCCTAAAATTTAATATTCTTTTATTATTAACTTATAATTTATATACTTGTTATTATTAAGAAATTTGGTAAATATATGGTAGGTTAGTTGTTTGAATATTAGTGTCATAAATTACAATCGATTTCGTTGTATGATAATTGGAATACTTTGAAACATACGCGGCCCATGAAACTTAAATATAAAAGCCAAATAAAAGTGTTATGCGCATTTGAACGAGAATGTGTACATAAAAAGTTTTTTTATATTTATAACCGAATAAAATTTCGAAGTGGGCCTAATAAGGTCAAGTAGAATTGATTATAATACGTATAATTTTGTTTTTGACGTGGTAATGTCTTATAATTCGATGAACGCCGACTGCACGCACGAAAAAGCATGACTCACTGTCACGTTAGCGTGCAAGCGATAGGGAGGCGCGATCGGCCTAAGCGTTCGGCTTGTGACGCATCTATCTATATATACAATAATTCTATTCATAAAAGTATACAATTTTCCATCGATGTTTTCTTATGACTTTATCACTTATCGTCCGTAATCCGACTTTACAGGCAACCAATTTTTTTAAGCTCAAATTTATTAATTACTTTATATATTTTTAATACTTTATAGGTCGTAGCGCTTGAATACAATCTCATATGTTGTTAAATGACGATGTTTTTTTTTATATTATAGAAGTCAAACGAACCGGTGGGTCATCTGATGTTAAGTGATCACCACCGTCCATAGGCACTTGCAACACCAGGGGAGTCGCAAGAGCGTTGTCAACCTCTCTTGAGGGAGAGTGGGAAGAGGAGGGAAGGTGTGCCTCCGGCGCTCTCAGTGACCGAACGAAACGCAATAATGCAAGCACTGTTACTTCGCGTCGGTTTTCTGTGAGAGGGTGGTACTATTCCGGTCGAGCCGACCCATTCATGCTGAAACCATTAATAGCATCAGCGTGGTTCTGCCACCTCCGACAGTGTGGTCTAGGATGGTAAACACGCTAAATCTAAAGGGGATCTGGCTCTCAAGTGCGATTGCCGGAACTATAAGTGCATGGGAAGAGATTTAACACGTAGTCGTAGCTAGCTTAGAAAAAGCCTTACCACCAATAATATAGTTTCATCACGATGTTCTAAACCGAAAGATTCATGTAACTTTATAATTAGATTTGATGCATTTATAATTTTTTTTATAGATCCAAGAGTTTTTTTTTTATTGTAACACGGCAAATTGACTGCACTATGCCTGATGGTAAGCACAGTACAATCCAAAAACAATGGAAACCGCCGAGTGACGTACTATCCATCGCCGGTCGCTACTGTCATGCCGGCCGGCAAAAAAAGGCTGATCCCGAAACGCGATCCGCAGAAGCGAATCACTATGACGGGCTTTTTGTCATATACATGGTGGTTGCGACCCAGGCAGGCTGTAAAACCCTACCACCACGCTTTCGCCATTGCCTCGTTCGTTATTCAGCAGGGTGCACCGCGTGCAGGTGAGGTTGGCTTGGGTGTCTCAAGTCTTATGATGTTATTCGACACCCCTTACACCCCAAGTTTGAATAAAAACTCACCTAATCATTACATAGTATAAAACGAAGTCACCAACAGCGTCTGTCTGTCTGTTCGCGATAACTCAAAAAGTACCGAACGGATTTTCATGAGGTTTACACCAGTGTATAAAGTGATTAATGAGGACGGTTTTGGTATATAATTTGTCAAGGATTTTTTTATAATTAGGGCAGGACAACGTCTGCCGGGCCCACTAGCATTAAATAAGACTGTGGTATAAGACACAAGTGTTTGCGTTACCATTAAATAACTAACTAAGAAGATCTATGTTAGTGAGGTTATCTGCCTGAGTTCGGCTAATGTGACAATCTTACTTCATGGATTTTTTTGAGTTTTAATCATATTTTATAGCGTGTCGTTGTAAATGGATATGCAATAAGAAATTACATAACGAAGTATTTAATGTACCCCCTGTTAGGTCTTTGAGAAAATCACTTATCTTACTTTAACTGCGTTAACATGACCATTTTTTTCTATCTCACTAGAAAAAAGTTTCACAATACATACTATTCGCTATTCTAAAATATTCATTAAGATTTATTAAACTAATTTATTATTGGTCATGAGCATTATAATTTGAATATATAAATAATTAAAAAACAATAATAATATTGAATTATGAATTCGTTAATTTAAACGTATAAAAAATGACATCATAAATTATGCATCTGGCAATCAATCGCTCGCAATGCGATTTGGTGGTTTATTTATTCAATTTATTGTTTCTTTCATATATTCGCTGACTGTTCATTTGGATTTATTAGAATACTAGCTTCCGCCCGCGGCTTGGTTGGCGTTAATTAAATTTTCAGCAACCTCTCGGAAGCAATAGTTTTTTCTTGGCGAAAAGTACACTATGTCTATTTTGCTCCACCTCTAACAATGTTTATATAAAATTTCATGACAATCGATTGGGTGTTTAAAGCGTAAAAGCGCTATACAATCTGATATATGCGGAGTTCTGTTACTACGGAATTAACATCCACAGCGAAGACTAGATTGAGAGATAGATAAGAAGCACGCTTTTGTATTGCAAAAGTAATTAAATTTCTTAGAAATCTCATTACCACTTTTTAGTTTAAACTCCAATCGCTTGATTACTATGTCGGGTAGAGTTAGAACTAATTTCAGTTTTGAAAATCTTGTTTGGGAAACCGGATCGGGCTTTAATTTGTTAATCAGATAGGTCGTGAATTGCATGTATCAGGCAACAGCCCATGCCGAGGTTTGCCCTGCACCCTTGAGCTAGTTGTCAAATAAAATCGGTTGAGTGCCTTAAGCGCTCGTCTTAGTAGTCCGCTGAAGCGGTTAAGACCTTGCTAGGTCAATAGCGTAGTAAGTTCGAAAAAAAAACACAAAAAAAATTGTTATCAGAGAGATGAAAAATGTACTGCTTATTGAAATATAATATATACTAGCTTCATTTGCGGGATTTTTGATATATTCACGGTGATACTAGTCTATATTCCTCTCCAGGTCCCACGCTACTTCTGTGTACAATTGTATCGATAAATAATTACAAAAAAAATTGACAAAGTTACTTGCGAATTTATATACTAGTGTTTTGTGTACATTAGGTAGTAATATTTGGTATTTTATAGGTGATAATATTTAGTCTGGGAACGTTTTTTTATTTATATTTTGGCTAGTAGTAACCAATGTTCTAGATTATACTACCATTGTCGAGTAACTAATAATATTACAGGTGTTTTGTGATAATTTTAATGTGAAAGAATGTAACAAGATTGTGGGCTCCTTGTTAGAACTTTCCAAGGAGTTATTGTGGCATTTCAAAATTCATACTCCTTGGTATTATTTCCCATCCACGTCACATGTGCACAATAACCGAACTATATTACTTAAAACACAAATCATTAATAAAATATAAAATCCGCTACATAACAGACCAAGATTCCGTCAAAAACTCCAATATGGGGAAGTTAATCTGAGGGTAAACGATTAGGGCTGTTAATTTTTGACGAAATAAGATGTACAGATTCTCGAAGGTATGAATAAGGTAAATTTTACCAATATAAAGCATTTTGTACGTTATAAATTGTAACGAGAAAGTAAGTAGGTTTTATTTTTGTGATACTTTCATTTATTACGTGTATGAGTTTACGATAAACTCGATTTTTTGTTAGTGTAACTTTTTCCTAAATTTAGACCCAATTAGAGACGGACTAGATACTCAATGGTTGTATTTTAACCAAATAATTTTAATGAATGAAATACTGTTGTTTTGAATGAATGAATTGCATGATATACAAATGTATGAATAGTTGAAGTTGCATAGATAAGTAAATCGATGAACGCCGACTGCACGCACGAAAAAGCATGACTCACTGTCACGTTAGCGTGCAAGCGATAGATAGGCGCGATCGGCCTAAGCATTCGGCTTGTGACGCATCTATCTATATATACAATAATTCAATTCATAAAAGTATACAACTTTCCATCGATGTTTTCTTAATAATAATTAATAATCTTAATAATTTATAATACGTCTAGTTTGTACACTAAATAGTATAATATTACAAGACATTTTCAATTCTAATAATGGTTGCAAAATGTCTGACAAAAAACCTTGATCGCGACACCAACTTCTAAACACGTCTATGTCTATAAAAATTAACAAAGTAACAACACGTCAATAATTATTCTCTACAGCAAATTGCGATACACAATTGATAGGTTAAATAAAGCCGTAAAACGAGTAGTGGTTGCGCGATCAAATAAAACAAAACCAGTATAACAATGGTCTGTCGAGACATGTCAATTAGTTGCACGTATAATGTATGTATACATTGGAACAGTGATTGAAGCGTTCATGGCTCGGTAGTGACGTCTTCGGGTACGAAGTGGCAACCCTATATTGAAACTGAGCTTTATTGAGATACAGAGAAGTGTAAAACTTTATGGTATTTAATACTGTCGTCCAGAAAAATAGGATTACATTTGCAGTTTCATACAATATTGTGTTTTATTCTTAACTAGATATTATCGGCGACTTTGTTTTCGAATCTGCCACAAAACTTGTTCAGTGTAAACTTTCGCGTAGGGTACGTACGGTACTGGATACTGCTTTAGTTTGTTATATTAACAAGCAATCCTAATCTTTTGTCCTATAATAAAAGTAGCTTAATTAACTCCTTATAACATCAGTTGTCTACCCGAGAAAGTCCCGTCAAAATCGTTCCAGCCGTTTCGGAGATTTAACAGAAAAAAATACAAAACTTACCAAAAACGTTTTATGATATAAGTACTGTATGCATTTTCCTATTCATTTAGTAAAAAGCTGTTATTTTGACATTACACAGAGACTCTTCAATTTTATATATTTAGATAGTTCACGATAGAAAAAAAAATCGAATAGTAGTTTTTGTTCATCTATCAGCTTCTGTTAGCAGATTACACTTAATTAAAAAAGTTGTCAGTTGTTCGTAATGTAAAGGCGTAGACTATTCAATATTTCTGCGATTTATATTTTAAATATTCGTGGCCTTTTATTATGAAATGTGACGTAAGAATAGAAGAGCAAGGTTTTAATAGTGGAAAGAAAAGTCTTCCCTAATAACCTTGTTTCTAGGCCTAGGTCTGATAAATGTCTGAAAATACGTAAGGAACTGGAGTCCAACTTTAATACTTACCGTCTGCGCTGATTTTCCAAGAATGAGAGTGAATTGTAGCGTAGAATGTTTCTATTTCAGTAGTACAATTTATCGAAAGATGTTGGTGAGGTATGGTACAAATGATCTGCCTGAGCTTGAAGTCACTTTCTGGGGAGAAACGTTGATGGCTCAGTTTAGGACACCGCCTCCGACGATGTATATCCGAATCCTAGAATGAGCTGGGGCTTTTGATGAAGGAAAACATCGTTATGATAAGGTAACCACGCGCACTGGGCTTCGGAACAGTTTTACGGTAAATAGTATCTGGGCACGAACTAAAAAGTTCGTAACGTCGTATCTTCCCGTACCGTGAAGCTGGGGAATAATCTCCCGGCCAGTGTGTTCCCTTCATCCTATGGCATGAGGTCGTTGAAGCGTAACGTCAAGAGACACATACGCAAGCCGGCATGACAGTCTGTCTTGACATGACATTTGTCTCTCGGTGGTTGCCATTGTTTTTGGGTTTTACTATGCTTACCATCAGGCATAGTGCAGTCACTTTGTCGTGCTACAATAAAAAAAAGCATGTAGTAAGGCTTCTCCTAAGAGTGGTAACCTTCAAGTTGAATATTTTTCACCAAACATTTATGGGTGAGTTGCGACTGTACTTGAGAACTAATTCCTCAAGGTTTAGCGTGTTTACCACCATGGACCACATCGTTAATAACTAGGTGAACTTGTGGTCAAACGCTAAAATCTATAAGGTATTTATGAAAGGTACATTTTACAAAAAACTAACGTCATCTCGGTGGTCACGACGCTTCTCGGGTCTATTGTTATCGAAGTAAGGAAATTATGTCTTGTCAAGTAGCATGGTCCTTTAAGGCAATACTTTCTATCAGGTATCAATAACACATTTATTGGTCAAAATGATTGTTGAGAGACGACATCAAAAGCACTTCTATTTAGGTCCTCTTATGGGTGAGTTCCGGCTGTACTTGGGAGTCAATTCCTCAAGATTTAGTGTGTTTACCATCTTGGAACACATCGTTAATAACATTAGGTGAACTTGTGGTCAAACGCTAAAATCTATAAGGTATTTTTAAAAGGTACATTTTACAAAAACTAACGTCATCTCGGTGGTCACGACGCTTATCGATTCTATTATTGTAAGGAAATTATTTCTTGTCAAGTAGCATGGTCCTTTAAGACAATACTTTATATCAGGTATCAATAACACATTTATTGGTCAAAATGATTGTTGAGAGACGACATCAAAAGCACTTCTATTTAGGTCCTGGAAAGGTGCATATAAACGTCAAAACTACCACCGGTTCGGAAAACAACATAGTCTTCGAGAAGTACTGACAAGACATTCGATATGGTATACCTCTTGAATGGATATATTTTTAAAACAATGTATTGTAATTATAATAGTTTTTAGGAGGTACCGAGAGGGATGTCATTTCCATACATCATCTTTCACATGATGATTTTATAAGAGCTCATTAGCATGAAAATTTGCTAGACATATTGCTTGAAATTGCTATTCGGCATATCAATAATTTGGGATTTTGCTATAGGAACCTAACACTATTACCTAAAAAACTGATACTTGTCTTATCACGTAAAGCAATCTATAAACAAGTGGAATTTTGGATATCGGCTAGTTGTCCAATAAATTTAGATTCGATTGCTTCTATTCACTAGGGAACTTGCGATCGCTCCAATCTTTCGTCAGTTCTGAACAACATCTGTATTTGATAAACCATATGCGAGGCAAATGGCTATTAGAGCGGACATATATATACGTTTTTTTAATTAAGCACTTGTGACAATTTATCGGCATGATCAATCCGCCACAATTGGCTCTAATAGACGGTGATGTGATGCAATTAAATCATAGTCCACTGACGAATAGGTCCTGTATAAAACACAATTAAAACTGTTGAAAATGTGACATGAAAATTATGAAACGTTTAGCGGAATTATATTGTTAATTGGACGGTTTGGTTTAATGCATATCTGGTTACGATGTTCTCATTTTTTTATTGTTGCACTCTTGAGTCATCATTTGATTTGTCAAGGTTCTTCGTTGTTATTGTTATTCATTTAAATCAGTTATCTAATTGTGTTTTAAACACCCGTTTATTAGCTTCAACTGTATATCACTACACATTACAAAACAAAGTCCTCCGTCGCGTCTGTCTGTTCGCGATAAATTAAAAAACTCTTGAACGGACTTTCATTTATTAATAGATAGAGTGATTTACGAGGAAGGTTTAAGTATGTATTTTGTAAACATTTTTGGTAAACTGGTCGAAATGTAACGGTAATTGTGGAAGTGTCGGGAAAAGTCAAGCCTCTTGGGAGCTTTCGTGGAAAACGCTACGTAATCCCTTTGAGATGTAACAAGATAATTGAGTTAATGAACAACGCATACGAAGTCGCGGGTATCGGTTAGTCTTTGAATAAAACAGAATCTTTGAACGTAATATTGACCCAGTTCAAAAGATCAAATTAAATTGAAATTTGGCATAATTATCAGGGATCAATGACAATGGCAATGATTTAATGAACTTGTCTTAGTAATTTAATTAATTAATTATTTAGATTAATACATTTATCAATTAATCAATTAAAATTAATTGGTCACTGGTCAGAGTTCCATGCAATGGTGATGGATTAAATGGAACGTTAAACGTTATGTTATAATGTAATAATTCAAGGTGCAACATTTAAAATATGTAACAATATGTAGAATCTTAAAGTTACTGTCAAATTTTTTTTTTTAAACTTATTACCCTGTCAAATTGATTTTTTTTTAAACTTATTACCAACTTTAATAATAATGACTTAACTTTTTGAATTATTCGTAATAATTAATGCCAAGGACTACACACTTTATTTACAATCAAATAAATAATTTCGTTAATAATTTAGGCCGTGTTTTAAAATTATTTGCAGTTTTGATTCATTGTAAACTAATATAAACTTTACATCTATGTGGTGTGATTTTTTTTATAGTAGCACGGTAAAATGACTACACTGTGCCTGATGGTAAGTACAGTACAATCCAAAAACAATGGCGACCACCTAGTGGCACAGCATCCATCGCCGGTCGTCGCTGTCATGCCGGCCTGCGAAATGCTGGATATGCACAACTGGATCCCGAAACGCGACCCGCAAAAGCGAATCACTATGACGGCCTTTTTCGCCATATACATGGTGGTTGCGACCCAGTCAGGTTGTAAAATACTCCATATTTAAAATTTATTTTCTATTTTTTAGTTTGGTTACATATAAAGGCGTGTTTTTTTAATTAGTTATTATTGTAGCACGTTATAGTGTAGACACTGTGTTTGATGAAGGGCAGTACATAATGTACTGTTCAAAGATAATGGTAGCCAACGAAGGATTGGCAATCAATTGTCGTTGGTCGATACCGCACCCGTAAGCCTCGCTCTTATGCATATACAGTGTCTGATTTCGAAACGAGTAAAATAAATATTGAGTCACTGTGACTGAATTACGTATATATGTAGTAGGGTGGCCCAAAACTTGAGACGTTTTTTTTTTAATTTGAGCGATTTTTTAAATTATTATTTTTTTGAGTTGCGCTTTGGCGTGGGCTCTTAATACACGATAAAGTAACGTGTATATACGTTAATAAGTAATATTTATAATATTAATTTATAAAATAATATCTATAATAAGTTATACTTTCGTAAAAAACTCGAGAAAAAAATTGTTTTTTTTTTGTCACTTTAATGTGTAGGGTATATCATCTATTTAATTATCATAACATACTATGATAATTTCAGCATATTTATTATATTATTATGAATTGCCATCGTCTTTTAACAAAATCTATTATTTAACGTATTACAATGATCTATTTTATATATAAATAACAAGACAGACAAGTCTTCGAGCAGTACACGATCTAGTTTCTCGGTCTAGTCTAATCATAGACTGTTTTTTTTAGCAATAACGGTTGTTTTTCAACGCTTCGTTTTGTCGTTCGTTCCGGCCGTGCGTTTTGTTACGCGTGTTATCTGTTGCTAACAGTTTCCCGTCTCCATTTCGGGAATCGAACTAGCAGGAAAATCTGGCATTGAATTATTTATAAATTAATAATTCAAAAGAATATACTGATGCTCGTATTTATTAACCGATCTTATTGGAAATTATTGGAAAGGAAATACTTTAATTCTATAAGCATTTAACATCGAGTTAGCTACAGAGATACGGCAAGGAACTGTGCAAAATCTTATAAGAAATGTTTGTTGACTGAGATATTGGTCGGTTTATTTCAATCCTAGATTAGATGGGGACCTCACTATGGCCAAGGTTGTGGTGTTTTTTTTTGGAATGATTTTTTATGAAGTCATTTTTAAGTACACATCTACGTATACTAAAATTGTAAGAGTAACGCGTCTGTACTATTTAGATTTTTGTAAAAAAATTATTGCAGGTGTCTAGGAGTTATTCCTACATAATAAGATACATTTTAATCATTTTTAGAAATGTCCGCCTGTCTGTTTGTTTGGACACGTATCACTGCTAAAATACTGTGTTCGTGATAAAACCTTCGAGAAAACCATAAAGTATATCTTCGATCACTACGATTCGGTCTATCAAAAGTTATTGTACTTTTAATGACGACTTAAGTAAAAGAGAAAAATAAGTAAGTAAATGGGCAATACGTTCAGATGATTTTATTAATCGCCGTTTTTTATATAAGATTTCACGCAGACAAAGTCGCGGGCACAGCTAGTCATATAATGAAATAATTATTTTCGCGTATTCTAACATCTTTATAAGTTAATGTAATGTTATTGATATACCTAATCAACAAAAAAACACTTTAAAGTATTTAGAATAGAATTTAAATTTCTGCGACCTTTTCTCGTCAGAGATGGGAACTCCTGAACATCTTCCCGATACTAAGAGGAAATATCAAGACCGTTACAAGAAACACAATCTCTGATCGTGAGTGAATGACGTCATCTTGTGAACGCTTTGTAATTGTTTAGTTCAATATAATACGTCCAGTAATATACTATTTATTAGTAATTTCTGTAAGTATTCGGAGTTACGATTCGGTCGGATACAACTGTATTTTATCGATAATATCCGAAAAGACGAGTAAAATACCCAGCAATAGAACTGAAATTTTAGAAGTGATATTTAAGGAGATAATATGACTGACTGTACATAATGCCTCATATGCCTTATTACCATGCAGCGAAAAATATAAAAACAACGACCCATAATTTTTGAAAATGTTAACGAACTCCAAAGAGTATTATTCACAATTCCGTTGTTTTTTTTTGTATTCATGATCATTATCTACTCCTAACCGTTATCGGTTACAGAGACTTAACAAACTATTTCTCCGCCCTTTCGTGTGCACGTAAATGGCTGGCATATCCTACCTATTTTTTTATATTAGTCCTCTCAGAACTTCGACATCTGTGTCGCTACATTTCAAAATGAAATGAAAAAAAAACGAACGTTGTTTTGTTGCACTGAGACGTGGTAGCGGCCAATTAATTCCAAGCGGAAGTGCAAAGTAGCGTCCACTATTTAACAATATATAGACGGTTAAAAAATCGGTTTCGAATGAAAATAGAACGTAGATTAGTTCCCGAAACCAGAAGCAGTGACACCGGACAATGCATAACTCCGGTCTGCCCGCGACGGATTTAGATAAGATATTTTGCGTGCGCGCGCGCACCTCTCGCGGCGACACTATCCGAGACTAGATCACGCACACACGCCCTCTGTAGATCATCGCGGTCGTGTCATTCATTGATGGCTTTATGTTCATGACATTATTTATATTCGGTTCGTCAATCAAATAGGTTATAATGAAGCATATATTGTTGAAGTAAAACTTATTCAATTCTTATGAGATATAATCAAATCAAATCAAAAATACTTTATTCAGTTTAGGACCTAATAAGGCGAACGTCAAAACTACCACCGGTTCGGAAAACAACCCAGTCACCGAGAACAACCGGCAAGAATCTTTTTTCTTTTTTTTTTATGTCATTGGTGGCAAAAAATCATGTGGGTCACCTGATGTTAAATGATCACCACAGTCCATGGACACTAACAACACCAGAGGAGCTGCAAGTGCGTTGCCACTCTTTGGGGGAAGGGTTAGGAGGAGAGGGGAGGGGAGGTGGGCCTCCGGCGCTCTCACTGACCGAACGAAACGCAACAATGCAAGCACTGTTACTTCACGTGGGTTTTCTATGAGAGGGTGGTACTACCCCGGACGAGCCGACCGTCAAAACTACCACCGGTTCGGAAAACAACCCAGTCACCGAGAAAAACCGGCAAGAAACTCGATCGGGTACATCTTTTTAGCATATATATATTTATATACATATATATATATATATATATTTCAAATACATTATACTTTACAATACCGTTTTTAGTGGATGCACAGAGAGGAGTGAATTCCAGACGTCACCATCGTTCAGGTATTGATCCACTCTATAGTAGCCTTTCGACACTAAAACCCGTTGACATGGTGCTTAAATTTACAGTCCGGCAAATCGGTAATATGTTTTGGGACTTTATTGTAAAACCTAACACTATCACCTAAGAAACTATTACTGGTTTTGCTAAGTCTGAAACATGGGATGACCAGTTTGTCACAGTTTCTAGTATTTAGATCATGCCGGTCCTTTACAAAATGCAGGTTTTCAAAGTTTTTACGGACATATAGCTTTCGAATTCTGATCGGCAAATTTTTTGTATGACGAAACGTGGTGGGGATAAACACTGCGCCGGGTAGAGTGTTAAAAGTTAAACAACATCGTGCGCGGTCAGTTTATGGAAGGATGACCGCCTGGGGACACTGTGTGTCGTTGGCTTTGTGTAGTATTATTTAATTTCGCTGTAATAAAAAAGTTTAACTTATATCGTGTGTCTTTACGACACATAGTGTTTTTTTTTAAATAAAAAACACCTGGAAGCATTCAAAATATATTATCTTATTCTATATCACATGTCATTTAATAATATGCCATTTAATATTCCTACTAAGTTTACGATATCTAATAAATACGTCCCATTTTATATTTCTCATTCATATACTAATTTAGGCTTTTACTCTCCGGTCAACAGAATATCTAGGTCATATAACTCACTCCATAAAACATGCGACATTTTCTCAACTAAACGGAATCATTTCAAAAACAGCGATAGAAACATATCAGTCTCTTCGCAATATACGGTTATAATTGTTTCAGTATCTCTTTCTGTTTCAATTTCCTTGTTTTTGTATTATCATGTTTTTTTTTAAATATGTTAAATAGTTTAATATTTAGTTTTATACATATTTATAAAAAAATCTTTTAAAAAATAAAAAAGTGCCCGATTTTGAAACATTCTTCATTGGTGCTCTCCTTCTATTGGTCTTAGCGTGATATATAGCCTAAAGCCTTCCTCGATAAATGAGCTATCTAAAAGCGAAGGATTTTCTCAAATCGGACTGGTAGTTCCTGAGATCATAGCGTTCAACCAAACAAACAAACAAACTCTTCAGCTTTATATAATAGTACAGATTACAATAGTCCTACTTTTTATATACTCACTAATGTATTGTCATGTTGACGATACTAAAAGAAATAAGTATGAATATTGTAAACATGAAAGGTTGTGAAGATTAGCGACGCGTAGAATAGGGGCCTGTGTACATCTAACAATGATATTCTATAATGGGATCGTGCAGTCTATCATGTATTTGATTAATCGACGTACTGTATAAAAATGTATATAATTATTGCTCGGAGTGCCAATAGATGTGAAAACCACTCTAAGGATAATTTCAATTTACAAATGATGTCAATTAAATAATTCACACTATAATTGATATAAAATTCAAAAGAATACAGTTATTCTACTATATTGAGTTTTCACTTTTGTCCGCACTTTCCCGCTACCTCGATTTTTTTCATATTCAAAATCAAATCAAATCAAAATACTCTTTATTCAATTTAGGCTCTGAGAAAGCACTTATGAACGTCAAAGCTACCACCGGTTCGGAAAACAACCCAGTCATCGAGAAGAACCGGCAAGAAACTCGATCTGGTTTATCTTTTCATAATACATAACATTTTTTTTTTTTTTTTTCAAACATAATTCACAGACACATAAAGCTACATTCATTTTTAGTGACTGCACAGAGAGAGGCGTCACTTCCAGACGTCGCTATCGTTCACATACTGATCCACCCTGTAATAACCTTTATGTATTAAGACCCGCTTGACATAACATTTGAACCTACTATCCGGCAAATCGGTAATGTGTTTTGGGACTTTGTTATAAAATCTAACTCTATTACCTAAAAAACTGTTACTGATCTTAGTAAGCCTGAAACATGGAGTGACCAGTTTGTTATGGTTTCTGGTATTTACACTATGTCGGTCTTTTACTAAATCCAGATTATCCAAGTTTTCCGGACGTACATCAAATTCTCAAGAATATATTGAGAGGGCAGAGTTAAAATACCGAATTCCTGAAACTTAGTCTTTAATGATTCACGAGGTCCCATATCATAGATTACTCGAACTATTCGATGTGCCCAAAACGTATATTACGCGGACAAACCCGCGGTTGCGAGCTAGTGCCCTGGAGTTTATATTTGGTTATTTAATTGTCGTAAAAATGCGCCGTCGCGACCGTTTCTCGTCGTAAACTGTAATGTTAATGTCAAACTAAGTCTGTTTACACCGTATTTACAATTCTACCGTCATCGCGTCCGATTTAATTGACAGCTTTTAGGTTGATGTATACGAATTACCTATGTATATGGGGCAGTTAGTTTGGTTCTATGGGTATTTTATAGCGTCTTGTATCAATGTATTTATTTATTTTGATGAATATAGATAGCTTAATGACAGATATGAATTTTAATACGTTCTTAAAATTACATTTTGGTGAGAATAAGGTAAATCTATCTCTATAAATAATAATTCGCTTATAATTATTAAGACAAGGTTTATATGAAATCTGAGATCTTTAATAAAAAATAAATAAATAATTGACGTGTAGTTACAGTTTTATTTAATTACGTAATCGTACAGATAGAAAATCCACTACTAACAAACAAAGATCCCGCCAAAAACCTCGCCATATATATTTTTTGACATTTTATTCTCGCCATTTCAAGGTAGAAGCAAAGGCAATTTAACCATACAGCCTTATTGCAATTTAAAACATTAATTAATTAATGTCATTATTTTTAATCTACCTGAAATAATAAATGAGAAATTAAATGCCGAAATAAAACATATAACTGTTGCTTTATACAAAATATGGTTTTGATTTCTCTGTCTCCGATTAAATGGAACTTACTCAGTTGCGTGAATAATGTTAAAATATTACGTAGACATGTTTGAAATATTAAAAAAAAATCACCAAATCACAAACCCTCTTTAATAATCTGTCTCCCCTTTATTAAAAACTTGTCGTGGAAACATGTCATTCTGACAGGAAAACGACTGGGCTGCGATATGTTTATGTTTTGATTGAAAACGTAATTCAGCCCTCCGAATACTATGATGATATTTCCCTCCGACATTAAGAAAGTAATAAATATAATGAAAATAAAAGCAACAACATTAGAACGCGACAGTTTGATGTTTAGAAAATAATAAATTTACAAATTAATATATCACAAAATCAGTGCTCCGTTATTTAGAATATTTATGTCAATTTATTTTAGAACTGTCTGGTCTTCGCAACTACGATTAGGTGAAAATTGTTTATTGTTTTTCGGTAATTTCGTATAATATGACGGAAAGGGCTAAAAGTTATCCCTACCTTCTACCAGGGTTGAATAGAAGAGCTTACAAGACGTTACAGCGACTAGCCTAGGGCAGATGATTAATTTCGCTCCCGCACACACCTCGTGACGAACCACGCCAGTGTCTTGAGTCTAGGTTCGATCCTCTGCAGTGGCATGCTCTAGCACATTGCTGGTGCAATATCGTAACACAGCATTCCCTAACTATAAATACGCGTCACAATGCGCGTATATGTGACCACACACAGCAGAAATATAGGTTCTATAAGGGACCCTTTTCTTTTTTGGTGAGTTAGTCTTAGCAAAAATTTTCAGATACACATATGCGTCTCACTAACGTATATATGTATGGCTAATTTAACTCGAGCTAGTTGTCATCTCGGCTGAGCGTCTTAAAGGGATCCTTCAAGCCCGATAAAGCTTAGAGGCCATTCCGGCTAACACAAACAATACATACTTGATAATTTAATGTATGTCCGTAAAAACTTTGAAAAACTGAATTTAGTACAAAACCGGCATAATCTAAATACTAGAAACTGTAATAGGCTTGTGGTCCCATGTTTCAGACTTAGCAAAACCAGTAATAGTTTTTTAGGTAATAGTGTTAGATTCTACCATAAAGTCCCAAAGCATGTTACCGATTTGCCGGACTATAAATTTAAGCGCCACGTCAAACTGGTTTTAGTTTCAAAAGGATATTATAGAGTGGATCAGTATGTGAATGATAGTGATGCCTGGTATTGACTCCTCTCTGTGCTACCACTAAAAGCATTGTATGATGTATTGGAAATATATGTTAAAAAAGTGTACCCGATCGAGTTTCTTGCCGGTTCTTCTCGATGACTGGCTTGTTTTCCGAACCGGTGGTAGTCTTTGACGTTCATAAGTGCCTTATTAGGGCCTAAACTGAATAAAGTATTTTTGATTTAATTTGATTTGAACAGCATTTGCCAGTTTGAAAATAAAAATCGCGTAGAGAGTCACATGACTAGCTACTAAAGCAATATGATGTAAATAAAACATAACAAGGTTACATAGTAATACATTACGTGAAGAAACTAGGGTTTGAGCTACTAGTCTTAGTTGAGACGGCAGTCTTACGACAGACCTAATGATTAAATACTACTTTCTGCTCTCGGCTTCTCTCGAGTTAATATAGATCTGACCTATATCTCGGGATCAGTATTTTTTCTGAATGAATGTCCTTTTCTATAGCCCTAACAATATGTATCCAGTTTTATGATAATCGGTTCAGTAACTATGGCGTGAAAGCGTAACAAATATGGTGGTAGAGCCACGCTGAAACTATTACTGGTTTCAGCATGAATGGGTCGGCTCCTCCGGGGAAGTACCACAACATTGTACACGTAATGATGCATAAAGAAATAATTTAAATAATATTTTCACATTCTTGGAACGAAGTATCTTAACGCAGCTTGTAGGAGTTTACTGGTAGAAATCGTCACGTAAGGAAAAGACGTTCTGTCTACGCGTCTACTATGTCTCTGCCCGTCTCCTTTTATTGTATACCATGGTGTATATGAGTGAAAATATCGGAATCAGAGCAGATGAGCATATACAAGAGGTTTGTATATAAAAAAATTGGTATTTTAAATTTGGTAGGTGGTAGAGCCACGCTGAAGCTATTATTGGTTTCAGCATGAATGGGCCAGCTCGTCCGGGTAGTACCACCCTCGCATAGAAAACCGACGTGAAGTAACAGTGCTTGCATTGTTGCGTTTCGTTCGGTCAGTGAGAGCGTCGGAGGCCCATCTCCCCTCCCCTTTCCTCTCTCCTCTCCCTTTCCTTCCCCTAACCCTTCCCCCAAAGGGTGGCAACACACTTGGGACTCCTCTGGTGTTATTAGTGTCCATGGACGGTGGTGATCACTTAACATCAAGTGACCCATCTGTTCGTTTACCAACTATGACACAAAAAAAAATCACAGTCTCATTTATAATATCGGTAAGGATTGAGAGTTTTAGATGATATTGAGGAGTTAATAGATTTTTTAAATATAATACTCCCTAATAAACAAAAGTCGAGGCAGTAAGGACTGCCGATAGAAGTGAAAACTCAGAACATTTAAATAAATGTGTTTTCTTTTGAATGACTTATTAATTATATTGTGAATGGCAATATTTAAATTTCGGAACTTATTTATTGAAATTATTAACATTAGTTTGGTTTTCATGTCTATTGACACTCGAAGAAGTAATTATATAAATTTTCATAAAGTCTATTAATAAAACGTACGATGAGCTGCAAAATATCAATATTACATGAGCACAGGCCCCTATTATACGCGACGCTAATGTGACGCAAGCCGCGTAATCTCAAAATTGTCGGTCAAGCCTACGTAGCATGTCATGACCCGAAATCATAACTTTATCCTGCCAACAATACCGATCAACACGCCTGAAGAAGTTTTCACTTGAATAATCGACAGAATCCGCATCGGAGTATTCGTCTAATTGAGATAAGATTTACGATGTTTTAAAAATAAATAAAGTTATTATGACAGTCAAACGAATGCCCAAAATAATAAACCGATCTCACGTAATATACAGGAAACTGGAAAAAATGACAGGCCCCATCAATACATCAAAGAGAATCGGGTGTGGGCTGAGGGATTCGTGCCGGAGCGCGACACGGTGCCAAACTTCGCTAAAAATCACAACTAGAAATAGTATACTTAATTGCTTGGTCTTGTTCTAAACGGTGTATTTCTGTCCCATCACGGCGTCGGGTCGTTGCCCCGGCACGTTATCTATTGTCGCCAGCCTCGTGGAAAACTGCATGTTTAACGAAATTTCTTTTTATATTTTCCCTTTCTGTCTATGTTAATATCAACGAACTGGCACACCTCGTTCTTGAACGTTGAATTGGTATTGTTTTATCTACGTTAATATTAGACTGTCCTTTAATTGTATTTTTTTTACCATGGACAAAATTATATAATAACCGCTGAAGATTATCTAAATAATAAAATTAAATTTGGTTCAACCAATTCAATTAAACTGTATAGATAATGTCCATGTCAATTTCATATAATAAAATAACCACATCCTATTGATATTATTAACTACAGTTTGCTTTCATATAATACAATAACCACATCCTATTGATATTATTAACTGTTGCGTTTGTAGCGTTGGATAAATGTTTGTCACTCCCTCACGCAAAAAATGCTCAACGAACACCGATTAAACTTTAGAGTAATATAGACTATCCATAAAAATAATACACAGGCTGTAATTTATAATGATATTACATGAACGAAGATAATATATGGAGTTGTTATTTATAACAGTACAAATGCGATATAACGCCCGCGTTGAACACCAAATATAAAAATAGAGAATATATGATTGTTGCATTTTGGCGGTACGCAAGCTGCTGAGTGAAACGGAACGTAAGGATGACATAAATGACAGCGCGACGCTTTCCGGAATGTCATAATAACGTTTTGAGAGAAAAAAAGAGACGCTTTGTATCGATAACTTTAATAGAATGAAAGAGACACAGAAAAAATAATGATCTATCTCTTTCGTTGCTCTGGTAACCACTACTTCGATACAGACTTGTTTCGCCACCAATATTGGTGCCTACGGTGCGGGAATACTATACGTTTGAAGAATTTTATTTTACTTCAATAATCAACAATAACTGATGATTGAAAATAACAGTTTTATTATTTAATTTTTTGTTAACACAATAAGGTATACTCGAATTGTTAGCCCTGTATATTTTTTTTTCACTAATAGTTAACGTATAATCTATGCAAAAAAGATAGCAGTAGAAGAACATTAAGAAACTGCAGTGAATGTATTCGCTATACAATACGAGTCAGCGATTTTAGTCATAGGATTTATATTATTTAGTATTAAGTCACTCGCTAATTAACAAAAGCTTCTAACAGATGAGAAGCAAGAATTGAACCTAAAAGTCAAAACCGATTTAAGAAATTAAATGTTTTTCATTATTTACAAAATATTCATTCAATCTTTAACATATATCATGCACTTTATTACCACATATACACTTTATTATAGACACGGCTGTACATAATTGTATAACGTTAGCATAGACAGAAAATAACGGCTGTATATCACTATTGAATTATGTTGTTAGTATTATTTTACATCAGTTCTTATATAAACCGTTATTAGTTATTCAGTTATGTAACTAGCTGTTTTGTATCGTATTACAATTCGTAACAATAAAATGAAAATGAAATGACAGTTCTCTATTTGTATCACGGCTTTGAATGTGAGCAATAAGAAGTGCTCTCTCTTTCACACCTATTAGTTTTTATATAACGCTTGCTTGTTCGCACTTTATCAATAATACCAATAAACAAAACATAATCGACAACAGAGTCATGACGTATTTTACGTTGCTGCAATAATGGCCACCTGCAAATAACAACTTCATTTTATATTTATTAGTTTATACATATTTATTATACACAAGTATAGATGTTTGGAATTGACACCTGAATCTGTGCATGTAGTAAAAACTATTGTTAATACTTTATAAAAATAGCTACGTTAAAAACATAAACACGATCGAGTTTCGTGCCGATTTCTCTCGATAACTCGATTGTTTTTCGAATCGGATGTGGTTTTGACATAAACGCCTTCTTAGGACCTAAATTGAATAAACTATTTTTGATTATGGTTTTGAATAAAATTGAAGCGTCTGTAATGTTAAAATTTAAACATTACACTAAACGAATATATTTATACTTATATTATAAAGAGGTAAAGTTTGTGAGTTGACTTAGAAACTATTGGCTCGATTTAAAAAATTCTTTCAGTGTTATATAGCTCATTTATCGAGGAAGGTTATAGGCTATATATCATCACGCTAAGACCAATAGAAGCGGAGCACCAATGAGGAATGTTTTTTATCACCTATAAATACATTTTGTAAAGTATTTGATCTGATACATATTGCTATATTTTTATGCTTAATTAATTATGCGTTTTGTGACGTCAGTAATACAAAGTTAGAATAAACTTGGATGTGAATAATTAAAATGTTTCGCTTTAACACAAAAGTTTCACTTCTATCGTGTGTTTTTAAGATACACCTTGCTTTTAAAATTTTTGTCGACACATTCATTTTAGTTAAAAAAATTACTAAATAACACCTAAATTGTTCTTTTAGAAATTATACGCGGTATATAACTAAGAAAACTATGTGGAAACAAACGTCTTGGTATTCAATAAACGTCGCTTATCAACGCCAGGAGTTGACACTGCAAAGTCGTTTGATAACCTGGTAATATTGAGTAGGTAATTGTTATCTCCACTGTCATATTTTAATATCGCGACTATTTCTTGAGTAGAATTCTTTCCTTTGCGAATTCCACGTGTAATATTATTTTATAGACCTCGAGGTAAAATTGTGTGGTCTTAATATTGAGGCGAGTGGTCTTAGGTCCAATCTCCGTAGCTGAATATTATCTAAATCATCGCTATACATATAATAAGAAAGTAAATGTAACGTCTATACTATTTAGATTTTTGTGAAAAAAATTGTTGTAGTTGTCTTGGAATAGGTAATAAAATATGTATATTTCGATCATTGCTACAGTAATGCGTTCACGATAAAACCTCACCAAGAAAATCATAAAGCATGTCCTCGATTAACATTTAGTCTTGGCTTCATTAAAATACAGTCCAGAAAATCGGTAATATCCTTTAGGATTTTGTTGTAAAGCTGTAACTCTATTGTGTTTATGTCATAGGTTGCAAACGAACAAGTGGGTCACCTGATACTAAGTGATCAACCGTCCATGGTGGTCCACAACACCAGAGGAGTCGCAAGTGCGTTGCCACTTTTTGGGGGGAAGAGTTAGGAGAGGGAGAGGGAAAGTAGAGAGGAGAGGGAGGGGAGCTGTGCCTCCGACGCTTTCACTGTCCGAACGAAACGCAACAATGCAAACACTGTTATTTCACGTCGGTTTTCTATGAGAGGGTGGTACTACCCGAACGAGCCGACCCATTCATGCTGAAACCAGTAATAGTTCGATAGAAGACTTGCAACACTTGTTGATGGAATGTGACCGCAATAAAGTACAAAGAAAAGCTGTCATCGATGAGTTAAAACTCAATAGATTAGATCAGGGTATCTTTCATAGAATCTTGTGTGCATCTGCAAGTGAGGAAGCCAAGATTCTACGGAAGTTTGTGTTGAAGTCTCTTTGGTGAATATTTTAAGATTAGGGTATGATGGGACTGACATGTTCTATGTGGACCTAAGTCCCTAAATTAAATAAAGATAAAAAAAAAACGTGGCTCTACCACCAAGTTTTATGTTAGTCAGTGACTCTAAAATAATTTCGGCATAGAAAACGCGAGCCAAGCCACGAGGTATCGCTAGTGTACATATATAATCATTTATATAATATGGAATTAAACACTTATACGTCTCATTTCACTTAATAATATAAGCATTTTTCTTGCCGAACGTGAATGTACCTCAATTAAATCTATTCAAAAATTCCTAGACGTGACGCAATGTTGACTTAAGAAGGCATTAATTCAAACAAACGATTATTATGATACAGATCCGACAGTAGATAAAACGGCAATAAGCTATCAGATTGTTTAATAATACTGTGTCACTTTTGGTTCTTAAATTTAAATAATGTCTGTGTACGTCTACCATGCTTTCCTTATAATTAGGACATTCCGCTTCCTTTTTATTCTATTGTGGTCGTTATAATATTTACCGGTGTCTGTGTTTTATTTTCATGAAATCATTTTGTGATTACCGTATATACTAGATTTACGTGTATTTAATTGTATGTAAGAAAGTGATGATTGCTCACTTCGGATATCGCGTCGATTGACTTAGGTTCGAATCTTTGGAAGTAAGCCATTAAGCCATTAAGTAAAACATTATGATGAAATCACAGCTTAGTGGTAGGGCTTTATCTAAGTCCAGACAGTAGTTTGGTGAAGCTATAAAGGCCTTGCAAGTACAATAGCGTAGCCAGTTCGAAAAAAAATCCAAGCTAGCTACCATCTCTAAATTAACAAGCAACTGTTGGTGTGTTTTGGTAGCGGCTTTAGAGAGTTAAACTCCTCTAAGCTTAGCGTGTTTATCTTTTTAGAGTACATCATCATTTAACATGACATGAGATGGTAGTAAATGGCTAAAACTAATAATGTATATAAAAAAGATGATTAGCTAAATGTGTTTAACAAAGTCAAGTCAATATAGGCAATTGGTTGCTTTTTCTATTTAGTGATGTTGAGGTAATCATAATTCAAGCTTCATGCTGTCATCATTAAGATGTGCATAATAATTTAATTAGTTTATTCTATATAAAGTACAAGGAACATTAACGGAACATTTAACAGTAACACTTTAAGTAAATATTAGTACAAGACTTTTTGTTTTATTTTTGTAAGCATGTCTTATTATAATGAATAATACCTGTATATATATATATATTTACTTTATTTTTTATAACTCTGTAAGTAAGAAGAACCACTCCTATACCATTATGAGCGATAAACAGCTCGCGGTCTCTTAAACTCTCACATGTACATGTTTCATTGTTTTTGGAATTAGGAAAAAACTCATCAAATCTAATTGTTAACCTATTAGCTTCTATTTTCAAACCATACTTATTCAAAGAATAAGTTAGGCGTCATAGCTAGCTTAGCTTAGACAGATTCGTGAAGTTACAACCAAGGCAACAGCCCAAGTCGAGATTCGGCCACTCTGGCATCCTTGAGCTTGTTGCCAAACGTCGAAGTGCCTTAAGCACTCAACTTAGTCCGGCGAAGCTGTTAAGGCCCGTCAGGCCAATAGCGTAATTAGTTCTAAACAAAAGACTTAGTTCGTTAAAGGTGCAGATTATAGTTTTTATGACTTTTCTCCAATTCGTTTTTTGTTAGATGCACTTCTGTCTTTTAAATTTCCGCGGAGCGGCGCGGCGCGGCGGCGACATGCTGTATACACAGTCCCATTTTGAACGTTAGCATCATGGTGACCGCAATTTGTCCGCATAATTGAATAATAAATTGTTTAAAATTCAGATACGACACATAATAGTGACCGGATTGTAATGTATCGAACGGAATCTAGCGTTTATCTCGGCACGTTTTACTGATAAAAATAATATAAAATATATCATCACTACGTATGTGGTCTTTTATAATTGTTTATAAAAAAAGTCCGTTTGATGCGTAAACATATAAATCGTTGTAATCTTAATGGAAGCGACATGTTTCAGTACATCTCAATGTTGAAGTAAAAAGGCATACTTCAATTATTTATATATCCAGTATTATATAGCCAGTGGGGAAACGGTTAAGAGCATCTCCTTCCTCTGTTTCTCAGCCGATTTTCTTCTTTCTTTTTTTGTTTTGTGGCTATTGACGAGTTTTAAAGAAATTGGAAATTGTTTTTTTTTTCCGTGATCGAAGTTCGACCACTGGATTAGCGTTCGTGTAGATAAACAGTCGAAGCCAAATCAGTTCAATACCTTTTTTCCTATGTATAACAGATAATCTTTTTGAAGTGAATGCTTCTTTAGCTCGGTTGTGATTTGAAACTCCACGAAACGAAGAAATGGCATTGAAATAGACAAACGTATACACGTATATGATATAACGTTCATATATTTAACAAGTATACAGGCTGAAAGTTTAGACAGTAGCAATATTTATGGAAGATGTTCAGCACTCGATTCTCGTTCTAAATAAATTGAAAAAAATAAGTACTTAGTATTTGACCTAATTATATAGAAAAATACAAAAATTATACGCAATCCTCTACAAGTCTATATGAAAGCACAGTGTCAATGACCGTCGAGTGAAGTGAAAGTGAACGTGGAAACGACATGAACAAAACAAAAGAGTTTATTGTCCGTTTTATTATCGCAGGTTATTATCTCCGGGTCGCCCTTTGCAGCTTTCGGAACCGGTCATTGCAACTCAGCTTGTATCGTTTGTATTAATACTTTTGAAAGTCTTAGAACAAACTTTAACTTAGGTTCTCTTTGTTATTTATTAGTATTTGTTTTGATACTATTATTTTAGAATAATGTAAGCAACTAACCCAACCATCTGGTATAATCGTATAGCAGTTAACGTGCGAGTGAATAAAATACATTATATAGTGTTTCTTATAATATATTCGCGGTCTGGTCGTTGTATATTGTACTATTTAATGCTTGCTTTGAATACGTGACATACAAACATATTTTTGCATTTATAATATTACTAGCGTGCCCGGCGGACGTTGTCCCGCCATGATAATAAGAAAAAGATAGAAATTATACACCTAAACCTTTCTCATGAATCACTTTATCTACTGGTGAAGCCCACATGAAAATCCGTTCAGTAGTTTTGAGGTTATCGCGAATAGACAGACAGACAGACGCGGTAGGGGACTTTGTTTTATAAAAAGTATTGATCTCCTACGACATTAAAAAAATACAAATTCAGTTTAAAACACACACATAAACGAAATGATATGAACAAAAACCACTTATAACTGTTGAATGAAATAACTCCAAGTATAAATTTTATATTTTATCACTTACATATTCCGAAATTAGTTTTTACTCACACAAAGTTAACGATGCCTCATTATGAAATGATATAATGAATTAATAACAAATTTTAATGTAAATTAATAAGCGATTCTTTACACCTCAGTCGATATTTGGATCATTATGTAAATTGTTCGACCTTGGTACGTCGTACGGCGATAGTGGCTAAGGAAAATATGAAATAAATATTTTGTATATTATAATAATATAAATAATACTTTATTTAGACATTTATTTTTACTGTATTTCTCATGTAAAGGAATTTTATTGTATATATGTTCGGTAAACTGCAAGACTGTTCGACGAATCACAATTAAAGTTAGCATATTTTTCAATGTTGTCATTTTTATTGTAGCTTAGTTTTTTATATTATCGACCGCGGTCTAAGCCATGACCTGTTACTAATATTATGACATATTATAAAACAAAGTCTTCTACCAGGTCTGTCTATCTGTTCGTGATAAACTCAAAAACTACTGAAGGGACTCTCATGCGGCTTTCACCAGTAGGTAAAGTGGTTCATGAGGAAGAGTTAGGTCTATAATTTATCAATATTTTTTTATTATCAGGGCAACGTCCAACGGGCCCGCTATCAAAATATAAATTGAAAGTAGGTAAACAATTAAGAACGTTTCCCTACTCTGTCTGTCAGTCGATTTTCTTAATTACTTTTTTTCTTTAGTAGCTACTGACGAGCTCTAGTGTTATAAAAAAAATGGAAAAAGTTTTGTTTTCTCTATGTTCGAACTTCGAGCACTTGTCGAGTACTCGTATATATAATTTAATACCTATAAGCCAAAGAAGTTTCACTTCCTCCGAGTCTACACACTTATAGTTATAATGTTTTTGAAGTTATAATACTTTAGACGCGTTAGGGGAAAAATGATGAGAGTAAATTTTTACGATGCGCGCGCACACCGTCACGAAAAACCGACACCCTGAAGTTAGCTATAGTCAACATTTTGTTTATTTGTATTTGTTGTTTGTATTTCTTTGTATTAAAACTTTCAATGTATTAAATACCTTTTTTTTTATTGTTAGCGTCGTTTTTTCTACAAACGTAGAATAAGGCGAAAGTTAAATTTTTGAAAAGATTTTTATCTTGCTACGCCGAAGAAGTATAACTTCTAACGCGTGTACATAAGTACACACACACTTTTTTTAATGTTTTAAATCTAAGACACTTAAAGAAAGTGCAATTTTCATAAGCGCCTACGCATTCGAATATGTGTGTTACCTTGACGTAGATAAGTGGAGCAAATGATGTGGTATGCATGTGCAGGAGAGGGAAACGAAATTTTTTATGCAAAATATGTTATTGCTTTCGAGATCATAAACAATGCAGACGTATTACAGGTATAAGAAGCTATGAAGTAAAAAAATAATTAACACAGACTTCAAAATCAAAAAATACTATATGCAATTTAAGCCCTAAGAAGGCACTTATGAACGGCAAAACTACCATCGGTTCGGAAAGTAGCCAGTGATAGAGACGAACCAGCAAGAGATTGATCTCGTAAATCTTTTTAACACACACATATGTAATATTTAGATTACATTACAAGTCACAATAGTTTTCAGTGGATGCATAGAGATAAGTCAACTCCAGGCATCACTATCGTTCACATATTTATCCACTCTATTATAGCCCCTGGACACCAAAACCGCTTGACATGGCGCTTAAATTACACTGCATTAAAAAATTACACATTTTGAAAGTAATTATGATAATATGTTATAAGAATTCTTAAACAGGCAAGCGAAGAACTCCGCGTGCTCATAACTGATTCTCGTTTCCGCATAGCATTGTCATATTAATACGCGACGAAAGTTTATCGTACGAGCGAACGAACGCCCGAAATAATATCAAACAATTTTATTAGCGCAGAAGTTAATTATACCTCTGTCTAAGAGCTTCAAATCGCTTCACACTTCTTGTAAACCGCAATCCGATGCATTTGAATGTTTGGCGGATCTTGTAGACCAGGAGTGGTCAAACGATCGATCGCGATTGCTTTTTGAGTCGATCTCGAGAAGAGTCGGTAGGTAAATAAACAAAATATAATGAAGAAGCCTCTGCCCGCGACTTCGTTCGCGTGGAATAGTTACTTTGAGCTAACGATAACACCCAGCGGAAGACTTTCAAGAGGAAAAAAACCACGATTTTGAAATATTCTTCATTGTTGCTCAGCTCCTATTGGTCTTAGCGTGATAATATATAGCCTATAACTTTCCTCGATAAATGAGCTATATAACACTGGAAGGTTTTTTTCAATCGGACTAGTAGTTCCTGAGATTACCTACTACAACGTCACAAACTCACAAACTTTACTTCTTTATAATATTAGTATAGATAAACAATTAGGTACAATTTATTTGACCCACAATTAGGCTAGAGTAACCCCTTCATTACTTTCTCTTATCGTTTTAGCGGTAGTTACCTACACCTACGTAGACGACAATCAATACTGTCATTACATTTCACCAAGCTAATCAATCTTAAGTCTAACTAGACACAGCGAGGCTAAAGAAGTTTTCCCTTAAAAAAACTGGAAATGGTAACAAATCTCTATAATCATACTTAACGTAGATATACAGTCTTTCTCTCGCTCTCGACTGTCGTCTGTAAGATGGTTGAGTGCGAGATCGGGTGGAACTCCGTCGCTTCATACCGCGAGGCAATTATGCTTTCTGAGGAGGAGGCGGAGAGGGAGAGGTAGCAGACCACCAGGCTCATTACCCGTGGCCGACGAACACGGCGGCGACGGGTCGGAGACGATTTAATGCCGCTGTAAAGAGACTGCGGGCGACGTGTCGCGGGCACGTCCGTCATCCTGCACTATAGCAGGCCCACGTGGTGGAAGCGCATTGTGTCGTGCGACTCCTACAGATCGTCGGGGGGTTTAACACCCGCCCCTCCCTGAGGGGTCTACTATCTTGACCCACTCAGACCGCGGAAGGGGCCCCTTATGAGGAGCCGGCACCTGCCGAGTGAGCAAACGCAGTGCCGTAGGTAGTTCCTGCTCCCTGGCCAAATAGGTGTAAGGAGGCACCGTGGGGTTTTAGTCCGTACATACCGTCAGGGTGGATACCCGCGTAGGGATTTCCTCATGTAAAAAAAAAGAAATGTATACAGTGTTTGTCAAATAACTTCAACAATATTGATACTTAAAAAACAAATATTGTTGAATTTTGATTCATGGGCGAACACTAGTAAATTTTAATAAAATGTTTTATCTCTAATTATAATATATAAATAAACGGTAAAAAAAAATTATTTGAATCCTAACTTTATGTTAAAGAACTTCGTTTATGATGGGTGTTCCTTGATCACAGACGTCTTTGAAAAAAAGAAAAGTGTTTGTCAAATAACTTCAATAATATTGATACTTAAAAAAAACAAATGTTGTAGAATATTCGTGAATGGGCGAACACTAGTATTTTTTTATTAAAAGTTTTATCGATAATTTTTAATAAATAAATATTCTCCAAAAATTTTTTTTTATTTGAATCGTAACTTTATGTTAAAGAACTTCGTTTATGATGGGTGGTCCTTGATCACAGACGTCTTTGTAAAATGTAATGTCATGACGGTAAAATAACAACACAATATAATTGGAAATAAAATGAAATTACCAAATGATGAAGTCCATTGTCAGTTGCGAGTGCCACGTCGGCCTTCAGAGTATTGCTACACGTTACGCTTCATGGATCCGATGTTACCGAATACTGGGCGAGAGACGTTCCCATAGCTGTGAAGTTATACACATTGACTGCCAATAACAAAATAGCTTGTCGTTTGTGAACTTGCCCAGGATGCTCACTACTAGTTATCACGTCCTTTCTTTGGTTGCCAGATGTCACAGCTTGTGAACTGTAATCAACGGTTCTGGGACAGTCGGTATAAATAATGAATGCTTAATCACTTTGGATATGTGACGGAAATCTTCTCATTATACTTTCTTATTGGGGTACAAAAACATGGTACATATGACGACAAACGTGACGAATATATTTTTTTATATCATTCAAGGCAAACGAACAAATGGGTCGCCTGATGTTATGTAACCACAACCGTCCATAAACACTTGCAACACCAGGGGAATCGCAAGTGCGTTACCAGCCTGTGTTTGGGAGAAGGGAAAGGGGGAGGGGATGTGGGTATCCGGCGCTCTCACTGACCGAACGAAACGCAACAATGCAAGCATTGTTACTTCACGTCGGTTTTCCGTGAGAGGGTAATACTCCGGACGAGCCGACCCATTCATGCTGACACCAGTAATAGCTTCAGCGTGCCTTTACCACCCACGAACCTACACAGGTAGGTCTATCAGTTGGCAGTTGTTGCTGTTATGCCAACGAGCAAGCCTCGGGCTTGTGTTTACTGGACGATACCAAAATGTTACAAACGAAAAGTAAGTAGGTAAGACGCATATATCACAATCGTAGGCCATTACTGTATATTTTCAGTGAATTATTATAATAGCGCTAACATTATAAAGACCTCCTTTTTTATTCGTTAAAATTGAAATTTTCGTAACCCCAATTCATAACGACTCGAATTAAAAAAGCGGGGGTTTAAAGAATAAGATTTATTCATACAACGTTGCCAAGTGCGGTTTGTTAGTGTTTTTATGCTAATTGCTTGGAAACATTCTTGTTTGACACGAGAAGAATTTACTGCCATTTGTCTTGAAATGAAAGTGAATCGATAAGTAAGATGTACAATACACTTGAAATGGAACAGTCAAGAAGCAGTCTGTAGGTGTTAGGCTGTTTTGTAGGTGGTAGAGCGAAGCTGAAGCTATTACTGGTTTCAGCATGAATGGGTCGGCTCGCCCGGGGTACTATCACCCTCTTACAGAAAACTGACGTGAAGTAACAGTGGTTGCATTGTTGCGATTTGTTCGGTCAGTGAGAGCGCCGGAGATCCATAGGAAGGACAAGATTATGAATAAAATATAAAATCTACTACATGACATTTCTAGATCCCGCCAAAAACTTTTCTACAGATTATCTTGTGATAATTTCAGTGTTCCAACAAGATGGTCGCCTCCTTGTAATGATTTTCCAAAAAGTTTTTGTAACATCTCGAAATTCATGCTCCGTTGTTTTATTTCTCATAATATTGTACATCATAACCGATCTATATTACGCGTATGATGCCACCAATATTACAAAATATATAACATTATGGGGTGTAAGGGGTGTCGAATAACATCTAAGACTTGAGACACCCAAGCCAACCTCACCTGCACGTGGTGCACCCTGCTGAATAACGAACGAGGCAATGGCGAAAGCGGGGTGGTAGGGTTTTACAGCCTGATTGTGTCGCAACCACCATGTATATGGCGAAAAAGCCTGTCATAGTGATTCGCTTCTGCGGGTCGCGTTTCGGGATCAGCCTGTGCATATCCAGGTTTTCGCAAGCCGGCATGACCGGTGATGGATAATGTGTCATTCGGTGGTCGCCGTTGTTTTTGGATTGTACTGTGCTTACCATCAGGCACGGTGCAGTCATTTTGTCGAGCTACTATAAAAAAAAAACAACACAAAATGTTCATAAAAGATTTAATTCACTACATAACAGACAAAGAATCCGCCGAAAATTCAAATAAATAAATTATTATTATTACGTTAATCATTAAAACATTTTAGTACAATTAAAAGGCATAAATAACCAATTTCAAATAAGGTCACAATCTTGAATCCATTCAATACTAGGTCGCTGATGCTGAGAACTAAGACAAAATAGGTCATCTGCCAGTGTGTTATGTGAGCTCAGACTTTTGTGCGCCGTAAATTCTTATTTGTAAAATAGGTATAGGGTACTTACTGCTTCTGCAATCAAACAGAAATTCCTCCAACATTACAAACGACACAAAAATCGACTTTAACGATTTTTAAAGACAAGAGCAGCAATTTAAAAGCTTTAGGTTTTCTTGATTTCTTTAAACAACTCAATTTCTGATGAAATTATGGTAATAATAGCCTTCGTTGAATGAAAATTCTTATATCTTTAAGTTAAGGTATTAATAAAACACAATGTTAACAAAGTATAAAAGTTAATTAACAGATACGAAATAAAACGAAGCTTTGAAATCTAAAAATGTACCGCGGTTCTCGGCCCAATCTAATTTTATTGCCGCGGAATATTTTTGTTTTTATAACGGAATTTAAAAAGCGTTCCCTTTCCACCGTCCAAAGGTTTATTACATCTGTAATTTCGACTCTGATCTAAAATAGCGTTATCCGACAAAGCAACCTTTGCGATAGATAAAAGACTTCGTTTATGTGTTCATAAGAAAGATTGTTTTATAGACGCAAAAATAAATTTGTGTAAACGTAATTCGTGGACGAAATAAATCACTTTTTCAAT
The DNA here is from genome assembly GCA_015888305.1 of Antheraea pernyi. Classification (NCBI taxonomy): domain Eukaryota; kingdom Metazoa; phylum Arthropoda; class Insecta; order Lepidoptera; family Saturniidae; genus Antheraea; species Antheraea pernyi. The sequence continues at coordinate 390,465 of MU159012.1, forward strand.
GTTCACTATGGACTATTTGGTTTGTAAATTGTAAGCTTCATACGTGAGCTGCGAAGTGTAAAATATGCTGAAAGATTGTTTTTAATTACCCGGGTTAAAGTGTGCTCACATTTGTAAAGTATCGTTAACAAATAATTCCACTGCAAGTCATCATAACTTGCTAATTATTGATTGAAACATAACACAATGTTCAATAACTCAATAACCTCTAATTAATAGAATTGGTCTATTGCCTTTTTTTTCCGAACTGACTACGCTATTGACCAAGCAAGGTCTTAACAGCTTCACCAGACTACTAATGCGAACGCTTAAGGCACTCAACCGATTTTATTTTCACAACTAGCTCAAGGGCGCTCGGCACACCTCGGCTTTGGCTGTTGCCTGATCCATGCAATTCGCGACTTATGTGAGCTAACCTAAGCTAAGCTATTCATACATATATGAGTTGTTGAACCATATATGTGTACCAAGCATACATAACTCAATAACTCTTATATATATTTCGTATCGGATAATATTCTAAACTATTTCAGTTTGATAAGGGAAAAAAGATAAAACCCTTCCACTTGCATGTGTAAGCGTGTATGCGTGGACGTGTGTGGAGGTGATATGTGTAATGTTGTCGCAGTGATGTAAGATTTTGTGTCACTGTATCGCGCAAGCAGCGTACTCAAGAGCTCCACGCCGAGGGAACTGACCTAGGCTTGAGCAGCTGCCGAGGGGGGCCTAGTCTAGGTCTATTGCCGATTCTTTATTCCTGTATGACCTTAAAAGTGTTCTGGATATGATAGTCATGGTATTTGGTTTTGTATTAATTTCTCATTACTACAATCATAAGCAGTTAATATTTCCGTGTCACGTAAATTATTTTCTCCATATCTTTCAACATTTTCTAAATCTCTCTTTGCAAGAATGGTCCAAATGATGGGAATTTTAATACACAGCTTGTGTAAACTTATTTATATTTAGTCAGCACATTTCCATTTTAGATCAATAATCTTAGTAATCTTGTAATAAACTTGTTACCATACTAAAACGTTCTATAATAAACACTGTAATACATTATTATCTTTAAAAAACTACGTTTCTCACTTATAGAAAACTCCAAGACTATTCGTTTCAAGCTTATTTAATGATAAAGTACACTCATATCCATTAATAGGCAATTAACGAAATCAGAAGGTCCGTCTTTATCAAGTTAATTACTAATAATTCCAAACGTTTCATACACATCTTGTTCATTAATCAAAATAATATATTCATAAACGTAGTGTATCAGTTTATTATCAAACATAATTGTAGTTTTAGAACATTTGCTATCGTTTTGGTCTTTGGTCCCAATCTCGTTATATACGTTGTTTGCTTATTGTAGTCATAGATTTAAATGCAATTTAGTTCGCTATCGTTAATATTGTCAAGTTGTTTTCTATAAACAAAACAAATATTATTACTATAATTTTCATTTTATTAAGTTTTTTAATGGTGGTAGAGCCACGCTGAAACTATGTAGTACCACCCTCTCATAGAAAACCGACGTGAAGTAACAGTGCTTGCATTGTTGCGTTTCGTTCGGTCAGTGAGAGCGCCGGAGACCCACCTCCCCTCCCCTCTCTTCTCTCCTCTCCCTTCCCTCCAAAGGGTGGCAACGCACTTGCGACTGTGGTGTTAGTGTCAATCGATGGTGGTGATCACTTAACATCCGATGACCCAACTGTTCGTTTGCCACCTATAGAAAAAAAATTATAAAATTATATCGACTTTCTAGCTGCGATACTTGATGAAGAATACGCCGAGAAACAGATGAATAAAATGGAGAAACAAACAGCTAAGCTCGAGGGAGCTCTGAAGACAGAGGAAGGACCGAAGTACGAAACGCAACGGCAGAGGGAATGGTTCCAGACTGCGAAGGAGAAACGAGAAGAGAAGGAACGTCTAGCCCTCACACAACATCCGGGGAAAGGTATATCTACCTTTTTTTTATAGTTGGGAAATCCTTCATTGGATACACCTCCCGCTGCCGGGG
>MU159012.1:409506-435374 GCA_015888305.1 Antheraea pernyi
GTAAGATTTTGTGTCACTGTATCGCGCGAGCAGCGTACTCAAGAGTTCCACGCTGAGCGAACGGACCTAGGCTTGAGCAGCTGCCGAGGGGGGCCTAGTCTAGGTCTATTGCCGATTCTTTATTCCTGTATGACCTTAAAAGTGTTCTGGATATTTTCTCCATATCTTTCAACATTTTCTAAATCTCTCTTTGCAAGAATGGTCCAAATGATGGGAATTTTAATACACAGCTTGTGTAAACTTATTTATATTTAGTCAGCACATTTCCATTTTAGATCAATAACCTTAGTAATCTTGTAATAAACTTGTTACCATACTAAAACGTTCTATAATAAACACTGTAATATATTATTATCTTTAAAAAACTACGTTTCTCACTTATAGAAAACTCCAAGACTATTCGTTTCAAGCTTATTTAATGATAAAGTACACTCATATCCATTAATAGTCAATTAACGAAATCAGAAGGTCCGTCTTTATCAAGTTAATTACTAATAATTCCAAACGTTTCATACACATCTTGTTCATTAATCAAAATAATATATTCATAAACGTAGTGTATCAGTTTATTATCAAACATAATTGTAGTTTTAGAACATTTGCTATCGTTTTGGTCTTTGGTCCCAATCTCGTTATATACGTTGTTTGCTTATTGTAGAGTCATAGATTTAAATGCAATTTAGTTCGGTATCGTTAATATTGTCAAGTTGTTTTCTATAAACAAAACAAATATTATTACTATAATTTTCATTTTATTAAGTTTTTTAATGGTGGTAGAGCCACGCTGAAACTATTATTGGTTTCAGTATGAATGGGTCGGCTCGCCCGGGGTAGTACCACCCTCTCATAGAAAACCGACGTGAAGTAACAGTGCTTGCATTGTTGCGTTTCGTTCGGTCAGTGAGAGCGCCGGAGACCCACCTCCCCTCCCCTCTCTTCTCTCCTCTCCCTTTCCCTCCCCTAACCCATTTCTCCAAAAGATGGCAACGCACTTGCGACTCCTCTGGTGTTGTTAGTGTCCATGGACGGTGGTGTTCACTTAACAGCAGGTGACCCACCTGTTCGTTTGCCACCTATGACATAAAAAAAAAAAAGTTATATACATAGTATTCGTTTACCTCAAAGATATCTATTTCAAAACTGATAATAGATGTAATCGCAGTCGAAAGTATGCAGAATGGCAGTACATAATATTACATTAGTGTGAAATTTGCGACCGCAAAATTGTCAGACAGGATTATGCGCATGACATGTGTAAATGTCCTCGACAGACATACTCGACGCGCGTTCCGTATCGATTACCAATTTGTACAACGGAATCTATTATTAACGCAAAACCATTATTTGTTACAGATCGTGTGTTCACCGTTCACCGTCCGCAAACATCGTATCGTTTGCGGCTCCGAGTAAACTGAGACAGGTCGATGTGTCGCAAGGGAAACTGAAATTATGCAACATCAATAGCAAGAACGTAATTAAAATGAAAATAATGATGCGTACCGTTTCACATAAACGAACTGTTGAGAAATTACGAAATTAGAAGCATCACGTTGGGCGTCATTGTGGGATTTCGACGGTTGTTTTGATAGTGAATTGTGTAAGCGTTGAGGGATAAACAGGAGTGTTTGTGTGCTAGTGCGGGGTATGTCCGGGGGTGTTGTGCAGTGACGGCGCCCGGGCGGCTGCCATGGGCGCGGCGCGCCATGCGTCCGCGCACGCGCCCGCTGCGGCTCTTCCTCGCGGCGTTGGCGCTGGCCTCGTGCGCCGCTGCCCCTGCACCAGAGCCGCGCGCGCAAAGATCCGCGAACCTCAGCCACATAACGGGCACCTCGCGCACAATACAGATGTTCCTCAAGAACCGCTACCTTCAGCTGATGCCAGATGGCACTGTCAACGGCACTACAGAAGACAGCAGCGTTTACTGTAAGTATCTTTCTTATTATACACATCTCAGCCACACGACAGGCACCTAACGCATAATACAGTATTATATAAATCTTAGCCACATCACGGGTAACACGTGCATAATACAGATATTCCTCAAGAACCGCTACCTTCAGCTGATGCCAAATGGCATTGTCAACAAAACTACAGAGGACAACAGTGTTTACTATAAGTATCTCTAAGCACTAAATAATAGTTCCATTACCATAATACCGCTGGCAAACTTAAAATAACTGCTGTCAGAAAACATGGAAAGCGATAAAATTTTTGTGAACTGAATAATACGTTTCGTGATTATTGAATTGTTACTGTAGCACCACCCTAATTTAGCATATATAGACGGACACATTTCTATAAACAGACATAGTACGCTTTACTTCTACACGCTATAATATAGACAAATAAGTCCACATATATCTGTGAAAATATGTATATATAAGAGCAGGAGAAAAGAAAACAGTTCAGTACATTTTCACATCTATTTGTCAACCGATTTGATTTATTATTGTTTTTTTATTAGCTGTTGGGGATTTTTAGCATTATTTTTTTAATGAATATGTCTATATCACATACAGTGTCGACATTTTTGGAATTTGATAACTATAGATGATCGCTTATTAAAATGAATTTATTGGTCCGTGGCCAGTTGTCGAGGAGGTTTTTAAAACAAAATTAGCAGATACTATTACGGAAAGAAGTTTGGAAATCGTTTTTTTTTTCATACCATCGACAAGTCAAAGTGTTTAATAATACATCGCTATACTTAACAATCTTTTCGTCTACTGATTTACAACATTTATACAAATAGATGATTAATTATGGTTGAATTTGTTGCACCGGATAATCAATCATAATAAGAAGTAGAATTTAAATGAACTTGCGTTCATTAATACACGTTTGCAGTTATACAACTAATATGCCGATATAAATAGCGCTAAAACTAATGACTAAGTTTCTATCAAGTATTTTGATTGGTCCAATTATTTAAGTTGCAAAATATATGAATTCAAACAGAAACGTTATTGCAATGTACAATTTAACAACATGAAATTAATAATAAAACGTACGTAATTCGATGTTTAATTGTAAAAGTTAGAGGTATGTTAAACGGATACCTAGACGTACAATTAATTTAATTATTTCTACAAGAATTTTCAATTAGTCTTAAGTCTTTACAGAACTGCACACGGAAGGACATGGGTACATTATTCTTATATTTTATGACTATAACTAGTAATTATTGCAATATTCCTGAATAATGTATAACAAGTTATTTAAATAATCATTATTTTATTACCGTTTCCGAGAGCGAAAATGGTCGACCGGTATTACCGCACTGTGTGAACAAGTAAGCATCATACAATAACCAATAGGTGCGAAAGGGTAAATAGTACACTTTATACTCAAACTCACGATAGGAACAACTTAGGCATTTGGTGCCGAAATAAAAATTATAGTATTGAAGTTTCTCAATCTCATGCAAACCACATATTATTTTTTATATTATAAACTAGCTGTGCTCGCGACTCCGCCCGCATGGAACCCAATGTAAGAAAATAATCTATACTAATATTATAAAGAGGTAAAATTTGTGAGTTTATGACGTTGTAGGGGGTAATCTCAGGAACTACTGATTTAATTTGAAAAATTCTTTCACTGTTATATAGCTCATGTATCGAGAAAGGTTATAGGCTATATATCATCACACTAAGACCAATAGGAGTGGAGCACCAATGAAGAATATTTTAAATTCGGGGTACTTTTTCCTCTTGAGAGCTTCCGCTGCGTGTTAGCGTTAGCCTAACTATTCCACGCGAACGAAGTCGCGGGCAGAGACTAGTGACTAATAAAATCATTCGACTATATTAAGTCCATTTACAATATCTACTTTTCTATCTTACTTAAGTCGCGTCGTCATTAAAAATTACAATTTTAGTGAAACCAAAACTAAATCTTACTCGAGGATATGTTTTATGTATCTAAAAAGTACATCCCTCGGCAGCAGCTCAAGCCTTTGAGTACGCTGCTAGCGCGATACAGTGACACAAAATCTTACATCACTGCGACAACATTACTCATATCACCTCCACACACGTGCACGCATACACGCTTACACATGCAAGTGGAAGGGTTTTATTTTATTCCCTTATCAAACTGAAATAGTTTAGAATATTATCCGATACGAAATATATATAAGGGTTGTTGAGGTATGTATGCCTGATACACATATATGTTTCAACAACTCATATATGTATTAATAGTTAGCTTAGCTTAGGTTAGCTAAGATAGGTCGCGAATTGCATGTATCAGGCAACAGCCAAAGCCGAGGTGTGCCGCGCACCCTTGAGCTAGTTGTCAAAATAAAATCGGCTGAGTGCCTTAAGAGCTCGCCTTAGTAGTGTCCGGTGAAGCTGTTGAGACCTTGCTGGGTCAATAGCGTAGTCTGTTCGAAAAAAAAAATCGAAAAAGTACAGATACGTTCGATTTACATTCTTATTGTATGTAATAGATTGTTTCCACTAAAGAAACAGTGAATTATAGATAATTAATTTACTACAAGTGTTATAATTATTCAAATCGGCTTAATTCATAATCCTTTGGCATAAATCATTGCCACACTCTTGTCTATTAAAAAATAAAGTAACAAAATGATTACAGCTCGTGAGGCATAGACAATAAAATGATTCTATAATAACAACATACGATTTAATAATTCCTAATACTGATCGTAATTATATATTCGGTCAATTCTACAATAGGTTTTAGTGACCTCTTGAGTCTTTGTAAGTATTCGTACCGCCCGCCCGAGGTTTGTTTGCAGGTGGTCTGGACATACTCAGTGAGATTCTGATCTCAATGTTCTAATAACCACCTTACAATGACATGTTTCGTACAGTACGAAGATATTAAACTATTATTTACAGTTAGAGAAAGAATAGTAATACACGTGGAGTTGCCAATTATCAACTGTTTTTACATTCCATACAGAAACGAAATATCTTATACTAGTAATTTGCCGCAGTTTTGTATTCGTTTTCCGTGCAGTAATATATATATATATAAAAGAATTGTCATTCCCTTTTTCACAACTTGCACAATTCAACAAATCTGTATGCAAATTATTCCGGCCATTTGCTACTGTCGTTTAGGATATGCATGGATGGCAGTCAGTCAGTCAAAAAAATGTTCGTGAATTAAACACTGATATATATTAAATTATATATTTATAAGAATACTCATATATTATACAAAGTCCCGTAGTATAAATACTTAAGTATACATTTACTCATTGTATACTATTAGACCCACACATACACAAATACATACCTATAGGTGGTAAAGCCACAATAAAGCTATTACTGGTTTCAGCATGAATGGGTCGGCTCGCCCGGGGTACTACCATTCCTACCCACAGAAACACTCATGTGAAGTAAAAATGCTTGCATTGTTGCGTTTCGCTCGGTCAGTGAGAGCGCAAACACAGGCTGACAACTCACTTGCGACTCCTCTGGTGTTGCAAATGTCTATGGACAGCGGTGATCACTTACCTATCAGGTGTCCCACTTGTTCGTTTGCCTCCTACGATATAAAAAAAAAGTGCGTGCGTACAAAGTACACATGTCAAAAGTGAAACTTCTTTGGCCAACTAATTTATAAATCTTGTTTATATTTATACAAACAAGAAAAAAGAAAAAAATGGGTAAAAAAGTTTATTTATTTATTTAATCTGCGTTTACTGCAAATGACGTCACTTCCGTTGCATACCTGCGTGACGTTACATCTGTAAAAAATTTACCCTCATGCGCCTAAAAAAGTTTCACTTCAAAAAACTTCCTTACGTTTACCACGAAACGCAATCTCTATTGTGCCATAAGAAGTTACACTGCAAAATTGTTAAAAAAAGCATCGTGGTATGGCTTTAGCCTACCTGATTCCTCTACTATTCTTATTTGAAAATAGATAGATTACTTACGAGTGTGTTCCGGTATTGGCTCTTCTAGTTTTAGCGTGTTTACCATCTTTGACTACATTGTCATTTAAATTCAGGAGAGGTTGGGGTCAGGTATAACACTAAAAGTTGATACCGAATAACTAATTTGTAGTTTAGTGAAATATAGTCGATCTGCGTAAATTGATTGTACTATAAGTTGTTAGATTCGTTTTAATTGTAACAATAACGTAACATATGTCATATTTTAATATAACAACTAGATTATTTATTTTTATTTATTTATTTTACTCATTTTTTGAAGATTTACAGCTACACTTGTATATTAATTGAAAAACACTAGGTCTGAACTGAACAATTACAAATCTCCACCGATAACAAAGTTTCTTTACATTGTAAAATAATGGTAAGAAGTAGGGCGGGGTGTTGGACAACATTATACAAGTAAAAGTAGTCACAAGTCATTTTAGCCGATTGACGTGTATCCGACGAATAATGACTATTTAGGTAGTATCTACATATCCAGCCATCACTCGCCGAAAAATTCCTTCGCCATCAGACATCTTATCGTTGTACTGCTGGTACAGAACAAATCAATATCAAGCGTGGTGGGAATTTTATTAAATTTTTCAGGTGCACGCAAAAAAAAGGAATTACGTCGATAGTTATTGTTAGCTGACTTACACTTAAAATGTAATGATTAATGATATTACTTTTTTACATGTAAATATTCAAGATTTTATTTATCGGTGTATTCACTTATAGCAGAATATAGCTTATATTACTGTACATTTTCGTCAAGATTCGTTGTTATAAAAAGTAATTAACATCCATCCATTCTTGCGAACTTTTTCGTTTATAATCTTGTTATTTTATTTATTTATTTAGAAACACCAACAAGATTTACACTAGAATAGTACATAACATGCATTTTTAATGACTCTATATAAGTGCAATCTTAATTAAAGGTGTTTACGACGTATTTATTATATTCTACAGCAAATAACTTAAGTAAATGAGAAAGCTAAAACAAAAACAACAAAAAAAGAAAAAGTAAAAACACTAACCATACATTCCAATTTTTATTTTTATTTTAAGTTACTTAAATAAATTTGTTTATACTGGCTGAGACTATTTGTGAATATATCTAGATTAGAGCTTTTAGATTTAGAATTATAAAGTGATATCATTCTATTTAGTGGAGAGTAAAGGCCTAAATTTGTTCGAAAATACTTCGTAGCGAATATATTAAAACGTGAGGCTCTAGGCAGCTTCGCAGGAACCGTTATATCAACTCTGCTTAGTAGTTCAGGTGCGTCCAAGATTCCATTCATTAGTTTGTACAGAAAAGTGAGATCAAGTAATCCTCTGCGATCTTTTAAAGTGTCGAAATTAAAATATTGATGTCTGTCTTGGTATGTGAGAAGTTTTTTCCCTAAGTGAAAGTTGTATGTCAAATGCCACAAAAATCGTTTTTGCACCCTTTCTATTTTATTTACATAAATTTCGTAATGAGGATTCCATACCACACTGCAATATTCCAATCCGCTACGAACGAGTGAGTTAAACAGCGCAATCTTTCTATGTATGTATCTTTGTTTGTATTTTACTATACTATATTACTTTATGCTTTGTATTTTTTTTCCAACAGTGTTTACTTCACCGTACGCTGAAAGCGTTATCGATTTTTGAAATTAGTCAATTATGAGTTTCGACTTTCCGACTTCAATACTGTTAAAATATAAGAAAGTATTAAGTTTAACATAGTCTCTTTATACTTCCCGTCTAAGGTTGCCACTTTTCATTTGAATAAAAATATGTTGATTTTTAAAGAAAGAAGAAAATGCAATACTTTCCATGAATATAATGTGTGTCAAGATATCAAGCGAATATATTGAATTTTGGTTGATTGGATAGCAAAACCGATCTTATGTTATCTATGTTAATTCTATATATACTGCCTAACCTCATGGAGAAAGCATCATGAGATATAGGCTAGAATATTCTCTAAAATGTCATCTATCTGTCATTACAATGGGTTCAGAACTTTTAGAAATTAACCAAAACAAATAACAGACTTTAAAGTAAAACTTACGTAGGTACTTAGGTAACTGAACTACAATTCAACGGAAATCCGTTACGGTAATATGGCGTCTCGTTTTTGTACTATCCGGTTTTTAAATATTTTCGATTTTGTCAATAAATAGACTATAAAAAAATGAATCAAAAATTTAAAAAAAAATTATAAAAAATATTGTATTGAATAAAAATAAAAGTCATACAATATAATTAATTACGTATATATGGGTGCGCGACCGTGCTGCCATCTGGTTTCAATGTAAGTATGTAAGAAATTAAATCAAACCTTCATTATCTATAGCGACATCTATCAGCTAATTCGGAACTTAAATAACACAGGAGATATTATCAGCAACTCTTTGTTATAAAGTAAATAAAATATAGAAAAGTACAAACAGACTGATTATGATTTATTTATAAGATTTACCTCACATAATATTAAATGATCGATGATGAATTTATTATAAAGATTTGTAGCAACCCTATTCCCGGTAGTCATTGCCACAGATTGCGACATCAGACGCGCCTCGTGTACGCAAAGTTGGATTTACTGACCGTAGTATCGATAAAGCTTGTTTTGTGCCTTTAATACTTAAGCAAAGCATTTGCTGCCTTTGGGACGGTGGTAAAGTTAAGTTTGCGTTTGATGCTACCTCGTCGTGTAATCCATCGTTTTGATTGTATCAATTATACATTTATTGAAGGTGATTTGGCATTGATTACAGTTAAGATGACCACTGTGTACAATAGATTATTTCTATTATTCTCCATGTTAAGTATATCTATGGAAGAAGCCGAACGATCGTTTGATAAAAGAATGGGATAGATTGCGTCATGTAGTTTTTTGTAATTTGAGATCAGCTATGAAATTATTAGTGGACAATTGGTAATATATCGCCCAGTGTAACTTAGACCGTAGTTGTATAACGTGTCTCCTCGGAGACAGATCATTTTTGATTGGAACTTTTACCTTTTCATCATCGAAGTGATCAAACAGATGCAGGTGAAATAAATTGTTTGGGTTGATTTGTTTTGTATTACTCAAGTATGCTTTAGCGTAGATCATTTGCTTTTCTATCTTTTAAGAATTTTTACTTGATTTCTCAGTAGTAGGAATTGCATTTCGAGTATCAGTGTATGTCTTTTTCATTTTCGTGTCTATAGCTTGAATGACCATACCTTTTGGTATATGTGGTAACCTTACATTTGTAACGATTCTGTGACTTTTTGAAGTGAAAACTCTTTAGTTGCTTTGAGCGATTTTTGGTAGTGGAGAAACTTTTCGGTTCGCGTCACCGATGACCTCGACATGCTCGTGACGTATTGAGCTTACAGTTTAGCTACTTCACATAATTCTGGTGTAAAGTAACTTTAATATCGTCCAAACTCCTTTGTCTAACTTCCGAAATTCACTTCTACCGAATCGTCTTTACTTTGTTATGATAAAATTACAAATCCTTTTTACTTTGAGATACAGACTAAAATCCCGATGACCAGCTTACAATATTGCTGCGGAAATAGCTAATGGGGAATCCAGCATACTGAGCGAATGGCGAAAAACCTGGCAAGCGTCAAAGTTGGGCCAAGCAAGATGCGCCATCGACTCGTGTGTTAAATTAAAGGGCTTCGATCTGTCCCGAGGTGACTGGTGCAAACTAAACAGATTGCGTACTGGACACGGGTGGTGTGCACTGTTTAAATACCGGTGTGGATGGATTGACTCGCCACGCTATGACTGCGGTTCGGATATCCAATCCTTAGCACACATCATACAACAATGCCCATTAAGAAAATATAATGGTTCTCCAGATGACCAGATCATTCTTACTGACGACGCCCTAAAATGTTTGAGAGAGTTAAATCTCCATTTATAATAAAATAGAACGGATTACTCCATTTCAGCCATATGATTAAATAAAAAAACTTTGAGATTTTATCATGTTCTTGAAGATTATATACATATATATAAAAGAAACAACAATAAGTACATAATTTATGTATATATATTATATGGAAATTTTGTTTACGACCGCCGCGTCGTAAATAACACAGTTGAAGTTTCTGGGAAAACGAACAAAATTATATTAAAAAAAAATTATATCTCGATGAGATTGTTATCGTGATACATAAATTAAAATATTTATTGCCTTAAAAATATATATTATTATTGATAATTTATGTTAACTTTGGTTGAGAGTCGCCGCCGATTACGCTTCGTACAATAAAAAGAAATTAAACGTATTATTTACTGAATTAAGTATCCTAGATATTAGGACGAATAGTCCTAACTAACATACGAGTAGTGGGAATACTGTTTATGTATATATATTATATGGAAATTTTGTTTACGACCGCCGCGTCGTAAATAACACAGTTGAAGTTTCTGTGAAAAAAGCTAAAATTATATTTAAAAAAAAAATGTATATCTCGATGAGATTGTTATCGTGACACATAAATTAAAATATTTATTGCCTTAAAAATATATATTATTATCGATAATTTATGTTAACTTTGGTTGAGAGTCGCCGCCGATTACGCTTCGTACAATAAAAAGAAATTAAACGTATTATTTACTGAATTAAGTATCCTAGATATTAGGACGAATAGTCCTAACTAACATACGAGTAGTGGGAATACTGTCCATACTTACCGTACTTAAAATTCGTTAGTCAACAGGTGACTATCATAGCGAACAGACGTGTCCGTTTTTTCTTAAATTTGGCAAAAATAGATGACAGTTTGATTATTCGGAGAAATCTAATGGAATCATTTTTATAAACAAAAAAAGCGAATTATCTACTGATCGATGCCCAATTTTTGGTAGAATTCTAGGCTACAATTTTTTTTGGATATTCCTTTGCCATTTTTTTAAATATGCATAAAGAAACGGAGAGGTATCTGTTACTACTTATAAATATAAAAAGAGATAAACGCAAATATTTTCGTTATTTGTACGACTGCAGTGATGGCAAGACACTTGTAAATAAGTACAGTTGTAAGTAATTGCACACTTTTAATGGCCGTTATAATTTTCACTATCCAGGACTTCTTGCCAAATCAAAGAAAAAGGGAGAAGAAAAATTAAACTCTAGTTAAGTAATTCATTAGCTTGAAATTTGTTACGATTTTTTTTATTATAACGCGACAAAGTACCTGCTCTATGCCTGATGGTAAGCATAGTAGAATTCAGAAACTACGGCGACCACCGAGGTACAAAATATCCATCGTCAGTCGCTGCTGTCATACCGGCCTGCGTAAATGTCTCTTCACGTTACGGTTGAAGGATCCCATGGTATAGGAAGCAGGTAGCATACTGTCCGGAAGATTATTTCACAGCTTCATGGTAAGGCAACTGTAAGATGCTTTGAACTTTTAACTTCGTGCCCAGAAACTCACCAGGAGGTAGAACACGTTTAGTGAGGAGCAACTGAAGGGGCTCCATAAAGGATGTTGTTTTGATGCCTCAGTTAAATGGAACATAAAGGATTTTCGCAAATGCTAATTCAAGTAAATTATTATTGTTGGTTCCTCATAAACCTTTTATAATTTTAATGATTTTGCAAATAAATAATAGAACGTTCTCGAAGCTTATCGAATTATTCCAGATATCGATAAAAAGGTCGAAAGTCTTAGAGGTTTTTCTTGACCAAATAAGTAGTTACAATCAATTTTAATAGTAATTTAAAAAATCATTGATACAAGTAAAAACATAATTACAATAAAAATAACAGGGAACCGGTAACTCAGGTAAAACATTTAATTCGGATGGAAGAAAAAAAAGACTTATGGTCAAGACAACAAATTCGCGTGCTCTAAATAGTAGATTGCACCAATTATAATTATATACTACCATTGTAATAAATAACTGGGAACATACTGAAGTCATAAATAATTTTATATCGAAACATGTTTCATCAATAAGTGCTTTAAATGACAATTAATAGTTCCAGACGAATCCATTTGCAGATTATTTTTGATAGTTATGCGGAGGTAATTATCATATGGTGTCTGTGCTAATAAATTTTGATATAAGGTTTTCGCATTAGAACTGTCGAAATAAATGAGTGATAATAATTTTTAAGACTTAAGACTACACGTGTTCGCACAGACAAGTAAGGTTTTGTTCTGTTTTTAACACATATCGTTTGACCGCGTGACGAAACGAGATGAGAAGCTTTTTCATTATGCGTGTAAAGAGTTTATATTAATTATCCCAATAAACTAATTATTAATTAAGATAAAGCGAATTGTGATGTTAGTTATCCCAAAAAAATATGTATAATTGGTGTCGAGGAATTTTTTACTGCATCAGACATCTGTCGTGTAGTGTCTTTTATTTTTTGTACATAAACTTTTGTTCATTGATCCTGTAGATGTAATATTAGTGGCTATACTATAGATTGATTATTGTGCACAAGTGGATTAATAATGATGACATGGAATATGAGCTATCGGTGAAGGATAGCATCGTGATGAAACTATAGTAGTAGGGTTTTTTCTACCACCACCCGATTAGCCGCCACCCTCAAGTTGGAAATCTATTGCCAAACATTTATAGGTGTGCTTCGACAGCTGCACTGGAGAGCCACCCCTCCAGTTATGTTTAGTATGTTTACCACCTTAGACTACATTGTTATTTAACATCAGTTGAGATTGTTGTCAAACGCTAAATTCCATAGAATATTAAAAAAGCAAATCGCATATTAAATGATACAAAAATTCTTTGGGAAGTTCAAATAAGAGGTCCACCATTTTGTTAAAAGACTGCAGTGATGGCAAGACACTTGTAAATAAGTACAGTTGTAAGTAATTGCACACTTTTAATGGCCGTTATAATTTTCACTATCCAGGACTTCTTGCCAAATCAAAGAAAAAGGGAGAAGAAAAATTAAACTCTAGTTAAGTAATTCATTAGCTTGAAATTTGTTACGATTTTTTTTATTATAACGCGACAAAGTACCTGCTCTATGCCTGATGGTAAGCATAGTAGAATTCAGAAACTACGGCGACCACCGAGGTACAAAATATCCATCGTCAGTCGCTGCTGTCATACCGGCCTGCGTAAATGTCTCTTCACGTTACGGTTGAAGGATCCCATGGTATAGGAAGCAGGTAGCATACTGTCCGGAAGATTATTTCACAGCTTCATGGTAAGGCAACTGTAAGATGCTTTGAACTTTTAACTTCGTGCCCAGAAACTCACCAGGAGGTAGAACACGTTTAGTGAGGAGCAACTGAAGGGGCTCCATAAAGGATGTTGTTTTGATGCCTCAGTTAAATGGAACATAAAGGATTTTCGCAAATGCTAATTCAAGTAAATTATTATTGTTGGTTCCTCATAAACCTTTTATAATTTTAATGATTTTGCAAATAAATAATAGAACGTTCTCGAAGCTTATCGAATTATTCCAGATATCGATAAAAAGGTCGAAAGTCTTAGAGGTTGGAGTCGTGAATACTAGCTTCCTGATCATCGAGATAGGAGATAGATAGATTATAGATTGAAAATTAGGTCTTTTGGAAGTTAAAGATTTGTTTCCGAAAGATAAAATTATCAGTTTAAAGATACGATAGTTTATCTGAGGGTATAATTTGACAAATATTTGAAAATTTGAATAATTTGCGTGGTGGATCACAAACATAGGCATTCACAGTTCAGTTCGATAAAGCTTAGTCAACACGTCTTCGCCTACAAACACAGCTTATTCTTACTAGTACTTCGTCCTCTATTAGTGTACTTTTTAATTTTTTTCACATAATATTTGCTTCGCTCCTTGTATTGTGGCATGACTTTAGCAGTATATTTATTAATATAACCTTGCTCAGTACTCTTAAACTATAAAAGGTAAAAACAAGGTTTTGTCAGATTTGACTGGTAGTTCTAGAAATTAGAGAGTTAATAAAAACGGTCCTTTCAATTTTAGAAATTTGTTTTTTATGCGATATTTTTTTATTTTACTTTTAGTAACTAATCTTCTAGATTATTACATCCTTTTTCGACTAGGTAATATTACGATGTCCTGTAACAATTTCAGTATTACAAGATGGTGTCCCCTTGTCACAACTTTCCATGGAGTTTATGTGGCATCTCAGAATTCATACTCCGTGGTATTTTTCCCACCCACTTCAGTTGTGCGCAATAACCAAACTATATTACGTAAAACGCCGCCAATATTAAAAAACTTGGAGTCACATAGCATAGAATTATGAATAAAATATAAAACTCACTACATGACTAAATTGGAGTGTAAGGGGTGTCGAATTGGGGTGTAAGGGGTGTCGAATAACATCTAAGACTTGAGACATCCAAGCCAACCTCACGTGCATGTGGTGCACCCTGCTGAATAACGAACGAAGCAATGGCGAAAGTGGGGTGGTAAGGTTTTACAGCCTGACTGGGTCGCAACCACCATGTATATGGCGAAAAAGCCCGTCATAGTGATTCGATTCTGCGGGTCGCCTTTCGGGATCAGCCTGTACATATCCAACTTTGATGGATATGGATGATGGATGGATGGATAATGTCACTCGGTGGACGCCGTTATTTTTGGTTTGTACTGGGCTTACCATCAGGCACAGTGCAGTCATTTTGCCGTGCTACAATAACAAAAATGCCCGGTTTCTGAGATACTCGGTTAAACTACCAATTTTTGACTCAACAAAGTTATCCATAAGATAAACTGTCAAACGGCTCGTTGAATTTTACTGACATTTATCGTATGTTCAGTTCAGAAACTGACTACTAATGCTATTGAACAGATAAACTACATTTAAAGTACGTCAGAAACCGTGCAATAAGATCCCGCCAAAAACTTCTATCTTTCATTTGTTTTCACTTAAGAAAATGGTTCTATAAAAGAAAATAGATATGTTGTGTGTTCCGTAGGTTTAAAATATTAGGAATCATCGCTTTAGAATATTCTTTCCACGTTTACGAACAATTCTATCATGAAACATATCATTATGAATACAAAACGAAATTAAAATACAGAAGGCGCGAAAACCAACCTTCATTGTTCGACCCACACGAGATGACAGATTAAACAGTTTTGTAGTAATCGTTCGTACATCTGTAACGAGGATTTATTGTGGTCTGTACCGTATATTTTCCAAGATGGCGCCTCACGATATTAAACGACGAGATAATCTTGCGTCTTTCAAAGATAAAACAGTTTAAATTTTTGATTTAAGAAAGAAGTTATTCGTGTAATTTGTTTGTTTGTTTAGCTTTTATGGAGATGAGGGAATCTGATTAGTTTCGTAGTGCCTTTGTGGTAGGATATACATGTAGACATTTTATCAACAAAATTGTATTAATTGCATAATTATGTTAACCCCAATTTTGAAACATTCTTCATTGGTGCTCCGCTCCTATTAGACTTAACATGATGATATATAAGCCTTCCTTGATAACTGAGCTATATAACACTGAAAGAGTTTTTCAAATCGGATCAGTAGTTCCTGAGATTAGTGCGTTAAACAAACAAACAAACAAACACTTGGACTACGACTACAATACGCAGCGAAAAATCATTGTAGCTTACGTATCGAGTGATAAAAACTGTTTGTGATATTAGACTTAAGCATATAAGTTAGTATAAATGATATAATAACTTCAACAATCGACAAAGACCGTTCCGTCGTCTACACGCACGAGGACGTCTTCTGTGAGTTCCGCGATTTCGCTTGTCCTACGTGACGATGCGTCCCAAGCCGCCGCCGCGTCTCGGCCGGCGACGGCCTCGAGAACCACCAAAAACGGCCCTTTTCAGGTCCAACAGGATGCCAATCGACAACCACAGCTTTGCCTACGGACCCAGCCACCGTAAAAAAGAAGACCACCGCATCCCTTACCGGAATCCGCACCACCACCACCACCGGAAGATATTCCGATACAATCGACAATGACTACGTGAACTTGATAAAACTGAATGTTGTTGCTTTAACAGTTATTTGTATGATAATACCATAAGAAATCTCACAATGAACTTGACATTTCGACGGAGAGAAGTATGGTGAGGAAACCAGTGTTTAATGGCATAAGCACTTTCAAACTAGTTACAACTCGTAAATTGAAAATCCGGCATCAAGCACCTATCGCTCTGTTCCGGCGGCCACATAAAGTAACGTTCTAAAATGATTGATTAGCATATTGCTGTTGTTCAGATGGTAATGTTTTAAGCAAGGAACTGGCTCTTTAATGCTGCAATTAGGTATTTTACGTATCACTAGTTATAACAAGCGTTAATAGAAATCACGTGACACGCTAATTACATGCATTAAAAATGCATGTTACATATCACGTAGGCGAAATATAGAATTTACTTTACGATTCGCACAATTTAGTTATCTTTGGTAAAATTACGCGTGAGAAAGAAAAATAATATAATAACATTCCATTTATACGAGACATCACCGAGAAGTAAAAATCTGAGTGAAAGTCAGTCTTTGAATTACCTAAAGCTTTTTCAATTTATTGTACTTGCACCAACAGATAAAGTAATTCATGAGAAAGGTTTCTATATATAATTGGACCGGGTAGATGGCGATGTGGTCTGATTCTAGGATTTGTTTATTATCAGAGCGGTACAACGTCCGCTGGATTCGCTAGTAAGAAGTATTTTACAACATTATAGTCTTATTAAAATAGTAGCCGTTTTCAAAATTGTTATCAGTATCTATCTAAATAAGCACCAGAAAATGTATAAAGTATTTTTGCGAAACCCCAAAGGGTTGAGTTTTAAGGACAGCACCTGGACCTCGACGATTTAAACAGCCCTGCGTTGGATTCGGTTAAAAGGTTGTATGGCATTGAGGCGCTCCTATTCAGAGATGATAACAGTATTCCGTATGTGGACGAACTTGTTATAGTATTTGCAATTAATCATATTATAACTAAAAGGCTGTAGATACGTTACCTACGTGATATTTTGACAAAACAAATGGGACGATAACGCACACATACGTAAAGTAATATTGTAACGGCACACTGTTTTAGATAAAATGTGTGAGACAGCATATTCTCAATATCGGTGGTGAAACAGAATTTGTTATATGTTGCTTAGATTCGGACGGATTGAAGGGGCAGTTTTGAAATAGTTTTATCGTTATTGTTAATGACTACGTCCGGTACCGCTATGACATACCCGAGAGGCGAGACTACAACGCCACCCGGGGAACCACTATTGACCTGCGATACCGCGCTATTGACTTTATCGGGGGTGTTACTAATGACCTTGAACGCTATTGGTAGGCTATTCATTATTTACCCCGGTGTGAGACAAAATTGGTGGGAGTTCAGCATATAAAGGGCAAGATGTCGCTGATCTGCATGCACTCCTATGTGGAAGATACTGTAAGGCGAAGCTCTGCCCGGATAAATAGTTACAGTGTCTTCAGAGTGTTTATTGTTTTTTTTAATGTAATAGGTGGCAAACGAACAGGTGGGTCTCGTGCTGTTAAGTGATCACCACCGTCCATGGACTCTAACAACACCAGAGGAGTCGCAAGTGCGTTGCCATCTTTTGTAGGGAAGGGTTAGGGGACTTAAAGGGAGAAGAGAGGGGAGGAGAGGTGGGTCTCGGGCGCTTTCACTGACCAAACGAAACGCAACAATGCAAGCACTGTTACTTCACGTTGGTTTTCTATGAGAGGGTGGTACTACCCCGGGCGAGCCGACCCATTCATGCTGAAACCAATAATAGTTTCAGCGTGGCTCTACCACCATGGTTTTCCTGACTGACTGACTGGCTGATTATACGTATTGTGTAACATTGTTTACATTCCTCGCAAATTCTGGTTTATTGCATGAATTTTTACCTTGAGTTCACGACCGCTGCGTTATCATACTTATCGATGCAACTAAGTCATTCCCTTTACCATATCCAACTCCTGGCTATGGGCTGAAGTTCCAGCGAGGCTCCCATAATTACTCACGCTATCAATATCTGGTTACGTCATGTCTGGTACACTTGAGACCGTTAAATTAAACTGGTTTCCGTTCTCATGCCGAATCGGTTAATGAGTTTACAATCAGAAACGTATTACCGCATAAAATGTTTTAAGTTCGGACCGGCCGGATTTAAATTTATAAATCATCTTGATTTGAACCGCTGTTCCGGAGAGATAAGATGGGCAATCTACTAACAGATAGATGCTTGCAGGGTACATGGTGTTTATGATGCAGGACAAGTTTCATAAAACATTTTTTTTAAACATAAAATCTTTTTTCCAATAGTCTTTGAAGTTTTAACTTTTAATATATACTACGAGTTTATGAAGCGCTATGTTATTCTCGCGCCTTTGTTTGTGTTATATAGATTTTGCAAATAAAATTAATTTTGTTTTTTTTTTTAAATTTTTTATAGTACTTTAGTTTAGCTCTACATTTGAAATTTATAATTAGTTTTATAAAATATGTTGAATAATATTTTTTTACCAAACTCATTCAATAAATGATTAATAGTAATAACAGTTTATTCTTCAAAATTTTTACATAATTAAAATGTCACACACAAAATAAAGCCCACGTTACTCTCTAATAACGTAGTCTTGTACCTATAGGTATTTTTATTTTTTTTGTGTCTATTCATTTCAAATAAAAACCTTTTCTCTTGATATACTATTATTAAAGATTTGTCTTTTTAATATTATGTATTTTATACTATTTATAGATATAATTTTTATAAAAATTGGTGAAAAATAAATTTATTTGGTATCTTCCAGAAAATTCGTTTGAAAAAACTACACAACGAATTATTTTGTTATCCATAGAATTATGTGAAGTCACAAATGTCGATTGTCGAATATAAAGATCAACAGAATATCCCCACGAGAGAATGGCACAGACAGACAAACTGCAGTAAAAAAAAAATACCATGCCCCTAGAAGTTACGGTATTTAAAACACTATTTTAAATATGGAAACGGCATCTAGTCTTAAATCTTGTATATACTTTATCGGCGTGTTAATTAAAACATTAGAATAAATTAGGTACAGACGTTTTGAAGCAATGAACCATTAATGTACCTTTAAGGTTAACTAGATACAAGTCCTTTTACTTTGTCATAAACTGTGCCGAACCGATTTAAGATAATTCTCGATCGTTTCAAGATTCGATCAAAATTCATTCAATGATATACTCTTAATTCGTCTTCATAATGTGACTCAGTGTTCTATTACTTGGTGCCCACGACTTTGTTGTACTGAAGGTGTAGGTGGTAGAGCCACGCTGAAGCTATAACTGGTTTCATGGGTCGGCTCGTCCGTGGTACTACCACCCGACCCACAGAAAACCGACGTGAAGTAACAGTGCTTGCTCACCTCCCCAACCCTCTCCTCTTTTCTCCAATTCTCCCCCCTCCCTTTCCCCGAAACACAGGTTGTGGCAACGCACTTGCGACTCCGCTGATATTGCTAGTGTCTATGGACGGCGGTGATCATTTAACATCAGGTGACCCTCCTCTTCGTTTGCGTCCTGCGATATATATGCGTTTTTTTATATAAAAAACTTAAATGTTCTTAGGTTTTAGCATTTGACCACAATCTCACCTGATTTGGTCTAAGATGGTAAACACTGTAAACCTAGAGGGTGACTGGCTCCCTGATACAGCTACCGAAATATACTTAAATGTGCTTAGCGATAGATTTTGAGGGTGGTAGCCAGCCAGGCGGGCTTAGAAATAGTCACACCACCATATAATCGCTGCATTAAGATTTTTCCTCTATGTTTTTCTCGTTCGTATTTATGTCAATGTGTCCAAACAACACAGTAACCAAAATATGTTGTTGCTTTAAAGTTGTATACATATTTGAAAATGAAAATTTTAACTCCATTTTTTTAAGTGAAAGCTTCTTTAGGCGCGTTGAGCGGTATTTTTGGCAGGAGATAAAATTGTAATTTTGCATCATGACATGCTACATCAGCATGACCGGCCGTATTATGCTAGTGCGGTTTATTTCGGACTAGCTACGCCTAGTATAGGGGCCTATGTACACATAATATTGATATTCTGCAGCTCATCATACCTTTGGTTGATTCCAGTGCCAATAGATATGAAAACCACACTAATGTTGATAGTTTCAATAAACAAAATCTGAAATTTAAATGTCGTCATTCACACTATAGTTAATATGAAAATTCAAAAGAGAAAATACACCTATTTCATTGTTTTGGGTTGTCATTTCTGTCGGCAGTCCTTATCACTCTTCGACTTTTTTTTATTTCTTCGACCTGTCTATCGCTGTTGGCCTGATGGGCTTTTACAGCTGCAGGGATATTTTCGGGCGAGCGCTTAAGTCACTCAGCCGTAACGAGCTCTGGCCTGATGGGTTTTTACAGCTGCGGGGATATTTTCGGGCGAGCGCTTAAGTTACTCAGCCGTAACGAGCTTTGGCCTGATGGGCTTTTACAGCTGCGGGGATATTTTCGGGTGAGCGCTTAAGTCACTAAGCTGTAACGAGCTCAAGGACTCACGGACGCGGTTTCGACTCCAAATGAATCCAATCTACCCCTTCATTTCATGTTTCACAAGAACTACACTATAGCAGAAGATGCTAGATATCATCTTCAAAATGGTGTATTAAAGTATACCAAATCTTAATAAAACATTACTGCCGCTGTATATACAATACAAAAATACACAGTACGAATAAATAAGCCCCTAAAGAAAGTATTTGGAGTTTTTGCTAAGAGCTTAGTCCGTAATACTTTAATGTTTTATTCATAATCTTGTATTATTTAATGTGGATAACAAACATCGATAGACAATAATAATATCATCTTCAAAATGGTGTATTAAAGTATACCAAATCTTAATAAAACATTACTGCCGCTGTATACACAATACAAAAATCTTCGTACGAATAAATATGCCTATAAAGAAGTATTTGGAGTTTTTGCTAAAAGTTTAGTCCGTAATACTTTAACGTTATATTCATAATCTTGTATTATTTGACGTGGATAATAAACATGGATAGACAATAATATTATGGAAGAAAATTCTGAGATATCACAGAATTTTTTCCTGAAAGCTCTTACAAAGGGACCACCATTTCTTACAGCACTGAAGACGATATAAGATATTTTGCAATAGTTACCCACAGTGAGCACTGAGCGGTAGTATTCAAGGACTGATGGTCTAAATAAAAGCCTACATTGTAGATTATTGTATGAGGCGTGCTTGATCCGATATTCGGCATTTTTACGATTGATTTGCTTTTACAAAATACATAATTACCGAGTGGCGGTATCAATGCGGCGATAATAAACAGCGGCTCCGAAAACGCGAATCTCGTTAAAACAAGGCGCGAACGACACTCCAACAAACCGGACGGCGGCGTTATTAGGTTTTGCGCCACAATGGGCTCGCCGACACGCGCTTTTTTATTTTTTATAACCCACTCTGATGTAAGTATTCCTCTGATATTAGATATGAACCGCTTTGAAATACATTTAGGTATGAATGTAACCTTATTCGGAAAGGGTTTTGTTGAATTTTTATTGTTTTATTTAATAAATATTCGCGCAGCACTGCCACGTAGAATTAGGTCGAAGGCCTTTTAAAAATTTATAAAACAAATCGTATTAGGTGAAACTAGCTGATACCAGTGACTTCTTCTGCGTCGTTTATTATCTATATCGTTTTGTTATATCTAAAAGAGAGTATATAGTGTTTCCGAGGGAAGCTCCCAGGCGGCTTGACTTTCTCCGACACTATCAACAATTATCGTTATACTTTAATCAATTCACAAAAGATCTTGATAAATTATATACCTAAATCTTTCCCGTGAATCACTCTATCTATTAATTATGGTGGTAGAGCGACGCTTAATGGTGGTAGAACCACGCTTAATGGTGGTAGAGCCACGCTGAAACTATTACTGGCTTCAGCATGAATGGGTCGGCTCGTCCGGGGTACTACCACCCTCTCATAGAAAACCGACGTGAAGTAACAGTGCTTGCATTGTTGCATTTCGTTCGGTCAGTGAGAGCGCCTGAGGCCCACCTCCCCTCCCCTCTCCTCTCGCCTCTCCCTCTCCCTCCCCTAACCCTTCCCCCCAAAGGGTGGCAACGCACTTGCAACTCCTCTGGTGTTGTTAGTGTCCATGGACGGTGGTGATCACTTAACAGCAGGTGACTTACCTGTTCGTTTGCCACCTATGCCATAAAAAATAATAATAATAATAATTAAAACCGCATTATAGAAATTGGTGACATTATCAAATAAATTGGAAAAAAATGTTAACATTGAGTTATCCGGTTGGCGTTGTCTAAACCATTAAATTTGCAACAAAATAATGTATGTCATCGCCTATAAAGATGTTAATATAGAGGAAGTCGCAAGCCGCTACTTGTTTTATGAATGTATGTGAATAATTATCTATATATATAATTAGCTATATGTTAATACTCTTCATTGATTTTAAAATATTTTTCTTACGACATTTTATAATTTTTTTTTCAAATATTTTGCGACAAGAAAACAAATCTCTACCATAATGATAAGTACAAAGCAATCCAAAAGTATTAGCAAATACCGTCATACCTGCATTCCTTTATTATTATGCTGACTACAAAACTTCTCGGCAGCTGATTAGCACTCGATGGTCCCCAAGAGTAACTATGGCTCGGTTATTACCCTGTTTGTCCAGTGATCCAGCCGAGTACAAATGGCCTACAACAGCGCTTGGTTACTAAATACACTTCTGCTGATCCCAGGACACCAAACTCCCATTGTTAAAATTCTATGCTATAATTATCGTGTCATATCTGCAGAAAATTCTATACTCTTTTATTCTACGCAAAAAATATACTCATTTGAACATGACTTAAAACTTGAATCTACATTTTAAACATTTCGAAACCCAAAAGAATTAAAAAATCTAGATTTGCCAAACACAATAATGGTTCAATAAATAACGTATTGAAATTGATACACATCGTAATAAATTAACACTATTTGGTTGATATTTGCACGACGAAATATAATTTTTGTTATTTTCTATTCATAATTGCATTTCGGATGTATTTATGATAGAAGTGTTTTTATTACACGGATCAAATAACAAATGACATTGCTGAGAATTTATCGAAATAATTTGCAAACCAAATCAGAGTTAACAATTTGTTTACGAATACAATAAATTTATTAATAAACGTAATAAATAAAATACCCAATGAATAATAAGATTAAAATTAATGGTGGTAGAGCCACGCTGAAACTATTACTGGTTTCGGCATGAATGGGTCGGCTCGCTCGGGGTAGTACCACCCTCTCATAGAAAACCTACGTGAAGTAACAGTGCTTGCATTGTTGCGTTTCGATCGGTCAGTGAGAGCGCCGTAAGCCCACCTCCTCTCCCCTCTCCTCTCTCCTCTCCCTCCCCTTCCCCCAAAGGGTGGCAACGCACTTGCGACTCCTCTGGTGTTGTTGGTGTCCATGGACGATGGTGATCACTTAACATCAGGTGCCCCACCTGTTCGTTTGCCACCTATGACATTAAAAAAAAAATGTGTTATCTAAGATCTTGTTCTGAATCAAGATATAAATAGTTAATACAAAAGAGTTAAAAATATCTTCCTCGTCTGTTTGTCAATTCTTTTTTTGTGTAAACTTCTTTAGCCTCTGAGTGATTTTTGTAGATTAAAACTCATGGGTTTGCATCACCGAAGACCTCGACTTGCCCGTGACATATTACGCTTGCGTCAAACTACCACTGCGTGGTATAACGGTCTGTGTACATATAATATTCTGTATTGAGTTTGTGCAGCAAATCATACGTTTCATTAATCAATAATTTCAATTAATAAATTATGAAATGCAAATGATTTATTTAGACTCCGATTTAAAAAATCAATAATGTTACATGGTTATTCCATTCTTTTGAGTTTTCATTTCGGCTGACAGCCGTTATGACTGGCTCGACTTTTTTTTCTTGATATTAAAACTTTAAAAACTGATTAGTTGTGGTCGCAAGTTCAGTTCTACTAACATAGGCCAATATAAAACGGTTCAGTACATATTTCTCCTGTTTGACGATCGATTGGCTTTACCTTTTTTTTATTTGTAATTGTTTATAATAAACACTAAATAACTATTGACAAACGTTTTGGATTTTTTTTTTCATATCATCAACAATTCCAAGCCACAAGTATCTTATAGCCGTCATACTCTTCACATTCGTTATGTCAACGATCAACATTTGTATAATACAGAAATAATATTTATATTTAAATACGTCTATTAAGAACTTTATACCTATTATTATGGTCAACCATTAGTACATATAATGAATAAGAGGCATAACGCTTTTTTCTTACGTGACGGTTTCTACCAGTAATCTTGTACCACAAGCAACGTTATGGGAGTTCGTTTTAAAAAAAATACATCGAGATTTTCAACGTTCAAATTCGACCTCATTTCAAACGATATGCGTAATTACGTAAACATTGAACTGTAGAAGTACTTTATTGAATACGAGCGACAAAACTGATATGAGAAACACGACATCGTGGGCCATACATATGCATGGATGAGTTGCGCGCGCGGCGACGACATTCGAGATTTATCGCTGCATCGCTTTAATATAGCAATTTACACCTGTTACGCTTTTAACAGTTTCCTTTTAACTTCCTTATACGATGTCTTCATCGCTTCAAACGCTTCGATTACACGCGACCGGTGTGGGAAACTTTGATATTTTGATTTCCTCCAATTTGAATTTTAAAACACGTCCGATGACGGGAACAAATTCGCCGTTCGTTTTAATATTATAAGCAATAAAGCTTGTAAGGATTTTGGAGGTGAATTCGTTGTTCTTTTCACACAAAACCTAAATGGTAGAACTGATTTAAATGGCAATTGTCTTTTTTCTCACTCCCACGCTGTTTATGAGGAAATTATATAACCCATTTTTTTTGCTTTTCTATATGATTTTTTTTTACATTTCCTTTCTTACAAACCTTACTCTGACAATGACAATATAACAGGAAAATAATTGTCCAAAGCCGTTTTGAAGTGATATGCTTATGTATACACTAGATGTGCCCGCGAAAACGCGACGTCTGCTTGCTTGCAATGTATTTAGTTCAGTTACTTATCCATTTTACTCTCGTACTTAAGTCGCGTCCTCATTAAAATTACAATAACTTTTGATAGAGTGAACCGATTTTAATGAAATGTGCCCGCGAAAACGCGACGTCTGCTTGCTTGCAATGTATTTAGTTCAGTTACTTATCCATTTTACTCTCGTACTTAAGTCGCGTTGTCATTAAAATTACAATAACTTTTGATAGAGTGAACCGATTTTATTGAAACCAAAATTAAATGTTACTCGACGGTATGCTTTATGATTTCCTTGGTGAGGTTTTATCGTGAACGCAGCACTTTAATAGTGATGCGTGTGCAAACAAACATACAGACAGACATTTCTAAAAATGATTTCAATGTATTATATAACTTATTCCAAGACACCAACAATGACTTTCCTCGCGAAAATAGAAAAAGTGCAGACACGTTAAATTTACATTTTTTTTTTCTCTTTATTTTTATTGAGGGTTTGTTCAAAGAGAACACACCACCCTCATCCATACTACAAACAATCACAATTTACAAAATAAATTGCAGATATACATCTTAAAAAATACTAATAAAAAAGCTAAATTGAAAAACAATATTACAATCACATTCTTGCCCTTATACCGACGTCCACCATATTATAGATTAATTTGGCTTCTTCCGATGTTGGGCGTGACAATAATTCATTACAAACACCTATATTATAAGTATTCTTAAATACCTGTCTTCTTTGGGATTCGTTCCGGACACATTCCATTACAATATGATACACGTCTTCTTCTTGAAAGCAAACTTCGCAGTTGCTGTTTTCCCTTGTT
>MU159013.1:0-29354 GCA_015888305.1 Antheraea pernyi
AAAAAAAAAAAAAAAAAAAAACAAATATACAAGAAAATTAAAACAACGAAAATAACAATAACATGTAATTGCCAACAAAAAAACTAAATTGACTTCTGAATTCAATTGTACTGCAACTAAAAATGACATGACACGTGTCAACGTGCGTAAAATAGGGGGCGAGGAATGCGCGCGGGCGAGCTCACTCCCCTTTTACCTCACTATGTCCCTCTGATACCTGAATTAGCATTCTGCACATCTACTTCAGAGCAGTTAAAAAGTTTAACGCGGACTATACACCTAAGGATCTTAAATATAATCAATAGAGACTTATAAAGACTTCGACTCATGGAGAGGTAAGTAAAAAGAACCTAGGGGTATTAAATTTGTCTATTGATAACAACACTACTGCTAGTAATAGCTACTTAATCCAAAAAAAAAGAAAATCGGT
The DNA here is from genome assembly GCA_015888305.1 of Antheraea pernyi. Lineage (NCBI taxonomy): Eukaryota > Metazoa > Arthropoda > Insecta > Lepidoptera > Saturniidae > Antheraea > Antheraea pernyi. The sequence continues at coordinate 431 of MU159013.1, forward strand.
TGACAAAGGAAAAAATGTTACTGAACTCTAAAAATGTAAAATACTCTGTTATATATAGATTACACCAATGCTTATTATTTACTGATAAAGTTACTGACAGACTTGTTATTTAAAAGATAATATGCCTACCATTACACTATTGCATCCACATGGATGCACACAATATACATATATTGTCACATATAATTACTCACCTATGTGCCGTGACCCAGAGCCAACCATCACCCATGTCGTTGTGTACAAAAAATATGTCGCCTTTCTGGAAAGTCAGTTCATCCGTATCCGGCATTTTTGTGTATGGCAGTATGGCAACCACTCTCTATAATAGAAAAACAATTAATTTTATTAAAACGCTGGAAACTTTAATTGAGGCTGATTAGAAAACCATATATTAATGTTGAATTAACTACATATTTCACAAGTTCCGGTCTATCATTTGAAATGATATACAAACCAAATGCATTATTTACTAAACTTTTTAGTTTCATTCTTTGAACTGTACAGCCATTTTTATTCTTCAAATTATTAAAATGAAAATATATTTGTTTCTATTTACAATTTTATTTTACTTTAAAAAAATTTCTAATGATTGTCTGCCCTTATATCGAAAACCTGTAGCCAAGCCCTTATAGACGTGTTCAGACTACCGTAATGTAGTACCGAATCAGTGTTACATCAGATCGACTTTGGTTACAACACTTCTTACTAACAGAGAGTCTGAAGCCAAATGCTTACTTTTTAAGATATTGCAAGTTACTACTACTTCTATTTTCTCTAAAAACCCATTATTTAGAAACAAGACAATCATAGAAATTATTCTACCAACTTAACCTTTATCTATTATGGCTAAGTCAATATAATTAGGCATTATTCTTTGTTGTATATATAAAACGATTTGTATATCTTCAAACAAAATTATAAATAAGAACAACCTTTTTATCGTTAACGGGTTCTGGGGGCGGCACCGGCTCCACAAGTCGCTCTCGTTTTAATAAATCTGAGCAGTGGCTATAGAAGCCCACTAACTCAGTCAGGGAATCGAACTGACGGCCGCCAATATAATAATCACCACATACAGCTGTTATCCTTTAAAAAAGAATATACTATTTAGGATGTAAACATGGGTTTACCCATAATATCTATAAGAGATAGATAATTACTCATTACGATAGTTGAAGTCAAAATCTAGTTCTAATTCTTTTATTTTATTTTCTTTGTCTTAACATACTTTCAAAGTAAATAAGAAACACTTACCTGAAATGGTTTATACCAGTTCGTCCTAAATAGCTCAAGACATAAGATCCCGGTTTACGATCACTTTCACGAACTGTAAATAAATTAAAATAATAACACAAATTAATAATACATTGACATATTAATGACTAGAGGGCCCGGCGGACGTTATCCCGCCCTGACAATAAAATCTACTTCTAAAATATCTACTGGTACAAACCGCATGAAAATCCGTTCAACAGTTTTTGAGTTTATCGTCTACAGACAGACAGACACAACAGAAGATTTTGTTTTATATTATATAGTGATGACAGAACATGATACAAAAACAGAGGCTCTCTTTCAAATGAAGATTTCTTCACTCGTAAGAAATATTACTTCAAATTAAGAGGTTTCTAAATAGTTCTAATAGTAAAAATTCTCCATGAAATAAAAATGAACAAAAGGATAATAATACAAATCATTTAATATTTAATCATGTGATGGAGATTATAGTTTATTCCTTTGAACAGATAAAATAAATAAGTGATACAAATATAACTTTCATAGTAAAATTAAAAGAAAAATAGATAACTTGAAGTCAGCACACAGACTTAAAACAGATGTACAGAAGGTGACATTCTATTAACTGTGCATATTCTAATAGAGACAATATGTAATTTAGCAACTAAGCACATAGAATTAACTACTTTAAAATATCATATTAGATTAGACTAAGATTAGATTAGATTGTATATAAGTGACTACATAGAATAAAATGTGAAAATTATAGACCTGAAAATCAAGTCATTGGTGTGTATCTCTGAGATTTTAAATGATGAATCACTGAAATAATACCAATATGATGCAAGCCTTATATACAAGCACTACACTGTTATGGCAATGGTATGAAAATAACCAGTTTTATTTCCTTTTATGATAACACTCAATATGGCAAGTTATAAAATACTCAACATATCATGATTCAGAAGTAAATATCAACTATTTTGAGAATTACATATTGACAGTATTTTTTTTATAGATCATAGTAGGTAAACGAACTGGCGGGTCACCTGATGTTAAGTGATCACCGCCTTCCATAAACACTAGCAACACCAGACACCAACACTCTCACTGCCCGAACGAAACGCAGCAATGCAAGCACTGTTACTTCACGTCGGTTTTCTGTAAGAGGGTGGAACTACCCCGGGCAAGCTGAACCATTCCTACTGAAACCAGTAATAGCTTCAGCGTGGCTCTACCAGCTATTTTCATAAAGAGGTGGGATGAAGACATGTCTCATTTTAGGAAACAACTAATTCTCATTGCCAATCGTAATCATAAGTAATATTATTAGATTGAATGCAAGTTTGTTTGTTATACTTTCACCCCTTAACTAATAAGCCGATCAACATGAGAGTTCATATATAATTTATCAGGGATACAGACAAGGACATAGATTACTTTTCATTTAGAAAAAATATATACTGTTCCACATCCCAGTAGGTCAAATTTACATTAATGCGAATGAAACCACAGGGAAAAGCTAGTATATAAACTTAACATAAGACTCCACAATCATGTTACTTATAATTGAGTGTGTGAGGAAATATAAGGAAATGATCAAGTTATGAAAAAAAAAATGTTTATAAAATGTCTCATTTCTTTAATTTCAACAGAATGTTGGAAAATATGACCAATGACATAGACGTCAATGAGTAATGATTAGTAAATCAGCATGATATTGACATATCATTTGGATTAAAACTCATATCAAATCAAATACAAAAGAATGGAAGACAAAAGATTGTATAGATGGATCCTTTGAATACTAAGGTGACAACTGATAGTGGAATCTGGAAGACAAAACCATTGTGTACTAATTGTATTTACTAATAATTTCTACATAAACAAATAACAATAATTATTTTCCACCTTATTACCCAAAGGAGACCTTTTGATAGGATACTTAATTGTTATGTGAATTATTTCCTATGAAAAAGATAAAAATTGATCACATTACATTTGATGTTCATTTTTGAAGGCAAAGAAGATATGTAATTGAATTATAATATGTTTAAGGGAACTACACAGTCCTGTATTATACCTGAGATATCTATACTAGAATGTAGAGAATTTATTGGCACTTCTAAATATATTTATCTAGTAAAGTGTATAAACAAAACAGCTACATTTCAACACCTATTTATTATGTCTATTACATTGGCACAGTTTGTAACCTAAATCGTTTGCTGGATTTAATTTACGAGATTTCAATATCTTTGTCAAATTGTAGGATTGATATAGTTTATATAATATTTACATAAGATACCTGCGATTAAAAAATATAGTTGTTTTGCGATTTTTGCGATCAGGTTTTTTTTATTAATAATTCTACTTGTTTACAATAAATATTATCTTTAAAAAAAGAGATAAATTTATTAGTTACATGCAGCAGAATTCAAACTTTATAGACCAGACTACATGTTTCAAATTACTTAAATTTACATAATTTATTCCTGAAACAAAATCAATATCCAAAATATTTACTATAAGAAGTAAACATAATTAATATTAATTTCATGAGAATTTGACATTCTCATAACATTTCACTTACATTCATTAGTTCACTTTGAAAAGAATCAAAATAAACAAACTAACAATGATACTATATAATATAATATGAAGAGTGGATAATTACCTAAATAACTTCCCAGTTTTGCAGCAGCCCATAGCCTTTCTTCTGATGTATATCTGTCTAATCGTCCATGGTACCATTCTGTTTCAGGCGGTGCCAATACACCTTGACGTTCACCTAGACGAAAGTCTACATCAGTAAAACAATAATATATCAATAACAAATGTACAAATCATAGCACCTTTACCATTAGTACTCGGGCCATCTGCCTCATCTAACTCCAGATCAGCAGCTAACTCCGCAATATCACCACCTCCATCTTCAGACTCCGTGGAAGGAGATCCGAGCTTATCCTTAACAGGGGGTCCAATAGGTGCCCCCATAGCGCGAATTAAATCAGCCATTTTCCACTCACTAAACTGTACAGACTAGGAGAATATTCACTTGCACGCATTCGTTGTTATATCAGTGACTCATAATTTGTAGAGAAATTGTAATGATATGATTATTAGAAAATATCTCCACGGATTTATAATGAAAAACATAAATTAAAATAACAGATACCACTAAACTTATTTTATAAGATTAATTTAACCGTTGACGCTTCTAAGATAAATACGAAACCATTTGTGACATGTTATATTTATTGCAAGAAAATCACTCGAAAACAATGTAAATAGACATTTTCCAAATTCCAATAAAATTTCATTCGATACGCCCGCGTCCACAGACTAAAAAATATTATGTTAAAATATCTATACAATCTGCATGCTAATTTTGTACTCACAGAGTACATTCTATAAATTTGTACCTTACACAAACTTTGAAAATAAAAAAAAGAATTACGTGGAGCTTCTTTTTAAGAAATATTATAATTGTAGTAATTAATTTAAAATAAAATATTATATCATAAAAAATATTTACAAAATTAATTAAAAATTAATAAACATAATAAATGTTATAACAATTTATTAATTTTGAAAACTACACTTTATTAAATGGATCAAAAAATCACAGAGGAAAAATTGTGACGTAAATTATGATGTGACCGTACTGAGAGAGAATGAGTTTCTCTGTCTATGAATGTGATGATCCTTTTTTAAGTTTCAGTGTGCATAGCATAGTTAAGACAGTGTATAGAATGTCGTAATGACCAGTACGCTACACAATTAAAACAAAACAGTCGTTTTTCGGAACCTGTTTGTATGTTCCCCTAGTTCCAAACTACGCAAAAGATTTTTATGCTGTTTTCACTATCATTTAGAGATTTTATTTTGGAAGGTGTATATGTAGTACTTAAACGGGTAATTTTTATATATATATATGTAAATTTATTTCGTATATCTCATAAACGGCTCTAACGATTTGGATAAAAATTTAACGAATTGGATGATATTTTACATTTTAAATTTATTTTACAATAAAAAAAAAACATCCTTTTTTACAACTACTTACTCAATATCTTTGATAATGTCTACTGAATAGTGTCATCTCGTAAGTGTTGGTAGTTTTTGAGAATTACATTTTTTCAAGGACGAACGAAAACAAATAAATAAAGCAAATTCGAGTACATTTAAATTAATCATTTGTAAGGGGTGTCAAATAACATTTAAGGCTTGAGACACCCAAGCCAACCTCTCCTGCACGTGGTGCACCCTACTGAATAACGAACGAGGCAATGGCGAAAGCGGGGTGGTAGGGTTTTACAGCCTGACTGGGTCGCAACCACCATGTATATGGCGAAAAAGTCCGTCATAGTGATTCGCTTTTGCGAGTCGCGTTTCGGGATCAGCCTGTGCATATCCAGCTTTTCGCAGGCCGGCATGACAGCGGCGATCGGCGATGGATAGTATATCACTCGGTGGTCGTCGTTGTTTTTGGATTGTACTGTGCTTACCATCAGGCACAGTGCAGTCATTTTGCCGTGCTACTATAAAAAAAAATATATATATATATGTTAAAAACGTCTAGTTTGAACACGTCATTAATGCAATAAAATATTAACTTCATTAAAACATATTATATGACTACTGAGAATGAATCTCAATCTTGGATTCGACGCTTGAATTAATCGGTCGATTTAGCCGGAAAAACTGTATGGTTTGAATGAATGAATTTATCTGAACCTGTATCTTTTTCGTGCCTTAATATTAAACACAAAATTGTTACATATTTAGAATAATATTATATTTTCACAAACAAAAAACTGACAACTTAAATAAGGCGATGTTTACGAGAACATTTGATTGTGTCACTATTTATACGAAACAGGGAGGTAAGCTTTCTTCCGTGATTTATACTATGTAAGCACATAAATACTTACATACAATACAAGTCTTCACGGTTATATACTGCTTTTGGCTTTCTACTTGCTCGACAGTGTGTAAGTAGGTAAGGTATCCAAAGAGTATAATAACTATGAAGGTATCTCTGGCAACATTGCAATGCATTACTAACATTTAACTGATCAACCGAGTATTATTATTCTGTGGATCAATAGTTCTTTTTAGCACTTATAACATTTCACTTCATTCACTGTTAGAATATCGTGCGCTCAGGACAAGCTCCCAAATAAAAGTTGAAACTCTCATTATTTTTGTAACACAGGATAATCATTCGTAGTTAAAACAAAGGTATATATACTATTTTATATTAGTCTAAATAATGTGTAATAAATAAAACCTATTTGTCATCTGTAAGATATTTTCATACGACTCCATGACGTGTTATTTTATCATTGACGCCATTTTGTGGTTCGAGAAGTTTCTTTGTTCTTCGTCTTTATAGAATGTAACTTCAGTATATTTTTAAATTTGCAGTTTCTAAATAATATGTAAACCTTTTTTTGTTACAATTGTTTCAGATATCACAATGCAGATATTCGTTAAGACCCTAACTGGCAAGACAATCACTCTTGAAGTAGAGCCATCAGACACTATTGAGAATGTAAAAGCGAAGATTCAAGACAAAGAAGGTATTCCTCCAGATCAGCAACGACTGATCTTTGCTGGAAAACAGCTTGAAGATGGCCGCACCCTTTCTGACTACAATATTCAAAAGGAGTCTACTCTGCACTTAGTCCTCCGTCTTAGGGGTGGTATGCAAATATTTGTCAAGACCCTAACTGGCAAGACAATCACTCTTGAAGTAGAGCCATCAGACACTATTGAGAATGTAAAAGCAAAAATCCAAGATAAAGAAGGCATCCCTCCAGACCAACAGAGACTGATCTTTGCTGGAAAGCAACTTGAAGATGGCCGCACACTCTCTGACTACAATATTCAGAAAGAGTCCACTCTGCACTTGGTCCTCCGTCTCCGAGGTGGTATGCAAATATTTGTCAAGACCCTAACTGGCAAGACAATCACTCTTGAAGTAGAGCCATCAGACACTATTGAGAATGTAAAAGCAAAAATCCAAGATAAAGAAGGCATCCCTCCAGACCAACAGAGATTGATCTTTGCTGGAAAGCAACTTGAAGATGGCCGCACACTCTCTGACTACAATATTCAGAAAGAGTCCACTCTGCACTTGGTCCTCCGTCTCCGAGGTGGTATGCAAATATTTGTGAAGACCCTAACTGGCAAGACAATCACTCTCGAAGTGGAGCCATCAGACACTATTGAGAATGTTAAAGCCAAGATCCAGGATAAAGAAGGCATTCCTCCTGACCAGCAGAGACTGATCTTTGCTGGAAAGCAGCTTGAAGATGGCCGCACCCTCTCCGACTACAATATTCAGAAAGAGTCTACCCTCCACTTGGTCCTCCGTCTCCGAGGCGGAATGCAAATATTTGTTAAAACTCTCACTGGCAAAACGATCACTCTCGAAGTCGAGCCATCAGATACTATTGAGAATGTAAAAGCAAAAATCCAAGACAAAGAAGGAATTCCTCCAGACCAACAGAGACTGATCTTTGCTGGAAAGCAGCTTGAAGATGGCCGCACCCTCTCCGACTACAATATTCAGAAAGAGTCTACCCTCCACTTGGTCCTCCGTCTCCGAGGCGGAATGCAAATATTTGTTAAAACTCTCACTGGCAAAACGATCACTCTCGAAGTAGAGCCATCAGACACTATTGAGAATGTAAAAGCAAAAATCCAAGACAAAGAAGGAATTCCTCCAGACCAACAGAGATTGATATTTGCTGGAAAGCAGCTTGAAGATGGCCGCACCCTTTCCGACTACAATATTCAGAAAGAATCTACCCTTCACCTCGTTTTACGTCTTAGAGGTGGCAATTAGGTTTTTGCTGCTAAATAAATAAGCCAATATAGCAACCAATAGCACGCACTTAAAAATTCTTATATGTACTTTAGCACATTATCATTCCAGTTTCGGTACCAATAAAACGATTATGTATTTTCTTTTCAATAAATTGATTCCATTTATTTATCTGTATTGAATTTTCAATTACTATTCTTACTATCTTTTGTATATTTGACCTATCCCTCGGTAACAGTACTTGTTATTGAATGAAAGGGTACCCTATATACTTTCCATATCTCTTGACAATGTGTGAGCAAAATTTTATGATTGGTTTATAGAAGGCGTGACGTAACGTACGAACTCTCATTCGCATATATATTTGTAAGAATAGTTAGAAAATGTGACTGCACTGTACTTGATGGTAAGCACATGTAAACAAATTTAACAGACCCTATATAATAAAAGCTTGAAAACTTGTTTGAACCCTTAATAAAACTATGGTTTAACGTTTGACCTTAAACTATACTACCAGATTTATGAATCTCCTATCGCTCAATACAGTAGTCCATGGTTCACACGAGCACGACCTTAAAACTTGCAATTTTGATTAATAGTGGGACGTCATTGGCTAGAAATTGTAAGAAATCCTCTGATATGCTTGAAAACCTTTGTATCATATGCTTATCTGTCTAAAATCAAAACCTCTAACGTTGGTAGGTAGGTAACATTTAGTATGATCCTGAAGAGAAATTAATATTTACCTTTTTTTTACATTAACCATTTTACTATTGGTAAACTATAAAAAAGGTAACGGTTAATTAAATACCTCCCTGTAAAAGTTATTTTTTTACATATATAGTAGAACTGTGTAAAGAAAAAAGAAAGTTCTCTAATAAATCAGTAACATATTTGGTATTACAAAGTACCACAATGTTTAAAAATGAACTATACACCAGTAAATTCAGGAAGCAGTGTTATGATTGGATGATATTTGCAGCGATATAGATTCGATGGCAGCATACTTGGATATGGTGTCAATCACCGTAGTTTCGAATATTACAATATTCCTGAGCTTTCATTGATAATAAAATAACTTTATCCTTACCATATCATAATTTTGAGGCATAGTTAGCGCTCCCTTTGCTAGTCACTAACCTACGTTGAAAATCTATCACTAAGCAATTCTCGGTGTGTTACAGCCAAAATTGATAGTTTCCTTTCTAGGTTTAACGCACTATTTTCGAGTATATTAGGGGAGCACGGGGGAATCTGAGCCACGAGGTAATGAGAACTATTGTAAAGGTGTATTTTATGTAAATAATTTTAATTTTGCGAACTATATGAAAACTTTTAAATGAATATTTGGGGTAGTGGGAGTCGAATGACTCTAATTACCATATTCCATATTTTTTACTAATTTATTTCAGATGCCTCGAGAAAACGGGTTAGAACTATGGAGATGTATCAGTGGAGTCAGTTATATAAGAAAATAGAATATGAATGTGTTGAACAATTGGAGATACCTCATAATTTTAAAAAGGAGCAAGTGTGTAAGGCTATTCTCGTTTGAAGGATTTTGAATAGAAATATCATTGTTCGCAAACCTGATATTTTGTGACATAATTTCATTAAAATCGTCATTGCATCGGTGAACCTCATTATTCCGTACTATGGTTTTTATTACCTCGTACTCTTGGGCAATGGGAGTCATAGTAACTTTTTTTTATGAGTATAACTAGTGGGTCTGGCAGACGGTGTCCCGCCCTGATTATAAAAAAATCCTTCACAAATTATATACTAAAACGTTCCTCATTAATCAATCTATCCACCTGTGAAAACCGCATGATAATCTGTTCGGTAGATTTTGAGTTTATCGCGAACAGACAGACAGACAGACGCGGTAGGGGACTTTGTTTTATGCTATGTTATGATTAGCTTCGCTTAACGTGTTTTTAATTTCTATATTGATAAAATAAAACTTGGTTGGTTGTACTATAATAAAAAACGAAAACTTTATTAAAAACTAATCATGGTAAAAAGTTATAGGAAGTTAATCTTAAGCGGCGCCATTTCCCCCGTGTTCCCCTACTACACAAAATGACGGATGTACAGTTTTATAAATATCAAGAAGAGGGTTATGATAAAAGAAAACAATAAATTTGTTTAATTGTAACATTTTATTAGGAGGCGAAAACGAGTAAAAGTTTGGGATATTCTTTTATACAAATCAATAAAAGTATTCGCATTAGGTACATTTCATTAATCGTCAATTTATTCTATTAAATTACAGTAACATGAACAAGAAATACACATTAACAGACGTGGATATTAACACCCGTATGAAAATAACTCACGAGATCATCGATAATGCATCAATAGAACGATCGACTTTCCTAAATTGAATAGATTCTGTTTTATTTGTTAATGGAAATAATGATAAACATCAATAAAGACATACATATTCTTATGAATTTTATTAAATTTCGTACCAGTCCACTGTGAGAGTGCCCTGAATTTTATTCAAGAAGAAAGAGTAGTTTTACTAATATAATTCTATTCATTTTCCCATAGGTATTACATTAAGGTGTAATTAATATTCCAAATTAAGTATTCCCCGTACCACGGGAAAAATAAATGTGCGCTCAATCTTAGTTATGACCATTAACAATACAAATATATTTTACTTGGGTTAATCCTCGACGTCATATGATTTCGTTAAAATAATCTATATTTAAAAGTAATAGTTGCTTGTTACCAAAAGAAATAGTTAACTCGTAATCAAAACTTTTTCAAACTGCAATATAGTCAAGCAACGTTTAACTTTCCCTAACAAGATTATACATTACTCGCCCGCCCTTATAGATTTTAAATATTAACAATAGATGCAATTAATATCAGAGCAATTGTTTAATATTATATATTCTCGATTGAAACTTGTATAATTATAAATATTGAGAAATACATTTATATACGAAGACTCGTAGTGTACGGGCTCGTCCACGTCATAACATCTTAGAACAATGAAACATGACATTCTCGTAACACCAATGATTATTCGCTTAAAGACTTATAATTAAGAGACACTTGAAGATAGAACAATTTATTTATGAACTTACATACAACTATCATTAGGTCTAGGTATTGTCTTTAGTATGTCAGAAACTTTATTTAATGAAATACTTTTAATACGACGACAATGCGATGAATATAATATAATAAAACATTCAGTATTACTGTAACACCAACATTATAGAACGTGATATAGTTAAACTACGACGATTAAAGATTCAAACACGTAAGTGCTTTTAAATATATAACGAATATTACGAAGAGGCCGTCAAGTAAAATTTACTAATTTGATTTAATATTTGGTATCGATTATTTAATAAAATGTATTAAATTCTAGATAAACTAAATTAATTATTATGCATGCTTTAAAATTATAATACATATAATTAATAATTACAAAAATGCAAACTTAATTAAAATTAATAATATGGTAGGAGTCTGCACTGATTGCATTATATCTACAATTATCACAATGACGTTACAATGTGTATTATATAACCTGCCATATAATATATGAACCATTGAAACGCTATGGTTCACAGACCGATTTCAACGATACTGACACAATAACCCTTCAAACCTCGGACTTTCGCCTTTATGTGGCCTTTAGAGTGTTAAATAAAAATTAATTAGTCAGTGCAATTGGGAGGACCGTCGATGTTACTTTTAGAGTGTTAAATAAAAATTAATTAGTCAGTGCAATTGGGAGGACCGTCGATGTTACGTTTAAAGTGTTAAATAAAAATTAATTAGTCAGTACAATTGGGAGGGCCGTCGATGTTACTTTTAGAGTTAAATAAAAATTAATTAGTCAGTGCAATTGGGAGGACCGTCGATGTTACTTTTAGAGTGCTAAATAAAAATGAATTAGTCAGTGCAATTGGGAGGACCGTCGATGTTACTTCATGTCTCAGTGGTCGTTCTTTACCGTAACTTACTGAATAAACTATTACTACAGGTACTGGATAATAAAACAGCACAACTATACTACATAATAATGAACAAATTAGCATCAGGTACGCAAGGCGTTCAAACTCATGTCCTCTATGAGTAGTGACGTATCTCTAATAATGGTTATTACAGCAAACATCTCATTTTAAGTTAAGGTATTAGCGTTCCTCGGTTAGGTTTGTGTTTCTGTTTTAATACTGTTAGCTATTGCAGTGACCACTTAACGTTAGATGATTTGCATTACTTTTAGCTACTTCATATATATAACAAAAGTTATTATTTCTTAAATTATGTAACCATTATTATAACTAGTGTATACATTATTATTATAACGTTGGCAGAAAAATTAAAACAAAATTTTGGTCCAAGAATTATTACGAAAAGAGAATACTTATGATTTTTCTACAATTTCTTAGAATTGAACTGACTATATTTAGTACTATTTTAAACAGTTACTTTAATAAATTTCTTTTAAATATTGATGAACGCGTCCCTCATAAATAAACAAATACTTGTGAAGTATATAAATGTAAACCAAAAAGACCATGTGGTGTTTTAGTCTCGTTCAAAACGGGTACGAGGTTATCAGGGTATTAGTGGAACGAGGTTGATTTATATTTATAGGAAGGAAAGAACGAATACTAGTATTAGCGAAATATTCCCACCGTACTGAGAAATCTCGTTTCCTCGCTATGTTGCAGTATCATTGAAATACATAGCGTAACAATTAATTCACAACAATCGTTAAGATAAACTATATTGTCATATAGATTTATACTAGAACCATCTTATCTCGTATTTATTTGTATCCAAATAATATCCAGATATTTTTTGCCTGCATTATCTTTATACCGTGACCAAGTAAACAATATTAATAAAGATTTTCATACCAAGTTAGGTAACTGGGTAATTTCGATTAAATTAATTCATAATCTTCCGTAACGTATTAAAATATAATAAATTTCTAACTAAAATTACAATATCAAAATAATAGCGGCTATTTGATCCCAACTTAGATTTACATAATAACATGCATTTCATATAAAATAGTCATGATGCAAATGGCAACGAGATTTATAATAATCTAAAATAACTATAAAACTGTCTTTTAAATTCCCACTACATAAACGTACATTTTGGTTTCATAACCGGACAATAATAAATAATCAATTTAAATATAATCCCATAATATCATATTTTATAATTGAAATATCTAGTAACTTGTTTATAATTCTTTGTATTTATTCCAAAATATAATTCTCAATACCGGATAGGATAGGATAATGCTACTTCCATAACTTCGTGTAACGATTTGTTACGTCATGCGTTACGGAACTAAAGGGCTGCGTGACGTTAAACGCAGCACGATAACTGAACCGGCGATTTTCAAACACATCAACGGAACTCGGTAACGCTAATTTCGAATTATTCTTTGAATGATAAAGGTGTGTACCGAAGTTTTTCTGTGCCTTTATCAAAATTAATTATGAGGTTAGTTTTTAGCGCTTGTCGTCGGTTGTCGCTTGCGGAAGTTTTGTCACGTACATATGGAAGTAGCATAAATGTTTATAATATATTTTTTTAAACCTAAGTAATAAATTGTTATTAAATTGTCCGGTCTTTATATAAGTAGTAAATTTATTACTATTTTTTTTTATAAATCATAATACGTTTGGAATAATAAAATTATCCAGTTTACGCAAGGAAGACATTATAAAAATAAAACTCAATAATAATGTTTCAGAAAATCAATTCGTAATTCATCGGGTATACTAAAAAGTAAATGATAAATCACTTTCATTCAATTGAGCTTCTCAACACACAGCAATATAATTTATTAATCTTCTACGTAATACTGGGATAATATGTAAAAATTACTGGAACAGTGTAACACAACTTTTTAGTGACAAATCTCAATCTGTTTTCTATTTTTAATTATACGACAAAATAAAACGTACAAAAAAAAGGATTTTTATACTTTATAGGTTCTAGCGTCCGATCGCAATCTCTTCTGATATTATATAACGATCTAGTCTTTTTTTATAATAGCACGGCAAAGTGACTGCACTGTGCCTGATGGTAAACATAGTACAATCCAAAAACAATGGCGACCACCGAGTGACAAACTATCCATCGCCGGTCGCCGCTGTCATGCCGGCATGCGAAAAAAGTCTAAGATCTAATAAACCTACAGGTGGCTGGCTCCTCAAGTGCAATTGCCGGGACCCACTAGAAGATGCTTGGCGACAGATTTTCATCTTGAGGATGGTAGCTAGCCAGATCGGACTTAGAAAAATCTAAAACAGTTTGGTTTAATTATATTTCGATTTACTGCAGCATAGTTGGTGCATTTGTTTGTTCAATTTAATGTAATTGTTTGGTTGTGCCAACAATAAACTCTTTCTTTCTATTTTTATACGCAATAGAATTTAAAACTTTCTTGTGCGTAAGTGATATAGGTGTTCTCAGTTAGTTGTGTTACACCGAGTTAACAGTGAGATGAATACGTCTGCAGTATATAATTAAATGTGTGTGTGTGTAAATATAATTATAATTAAGTTGTCGGAATGTTTACATGTTGGGCAAGGGTACGGTGACCTGCACGTAGCTGATCGGGAAATAGCCCGTCTTGCCGTTGACCGAGCCCTCGAACCAGTTGTCGTCCACTTTATTGATGAGCGTGATCACGTCGTTTTCCTAGAGATGTGAGTCAAATTTAAATCACATATATTTAAATGAAATTTTCACATACATTACAAATGTTTTATTTTACGTATTACCCCTTTTTCGCCAGTTTAACCTAAACTCACCAAATTGAGAAGAAACTGTTTTATTTTAACTTACAAATCATTGATTGATTTTGATTGAACAATTGATCGGAGGTGACATAACCTCAAAACTTTGAGGTAGTTACTTATTAACGGCACCGCATTGCGATCGCCGATCACAACCGCGACCGGCTCGCGTTGTCTTTGTTTCACAAGTTTAACCTAATGTAACCAAACCAAGACGGAATAATTAAGAAAAATAAATTGGTTAGGTTAGACTTGCGAAACAACTACGTTATGTATATTAGCAACGATGATTTTTAAGTTAAATCAGAACAGTGACGTCACGGTTTGGTTCGATTAGGTTAGACTTACGAAAAAAGATAACGCGAGCCGGTCGCGACCAATACTATTTATAACAGACTAACTTTTGCTCGTGGCTTCACTCGTCTTAATATAGATTTAACCTATACCTCAGGAACAGTACTTTTTTTTTGGATGAAACATACGCAACGTGTATGCAAAACTTTCATGATTAACGGTTGAGACTGTTAAGACATCAAAACTTAACAAACTGACATGCGCATTTATAATATTCATAAAGATTATCTAATAACCACAACATCGACTGCATTGTTTATTATTTTAATTTTTTTTATGTACACAGGATATAACATAAAATGAAAGCAATAATATAGGTACTTTGCTTACAAAGTTTTCTTTCAAACAATGTTATACGTTTATTTGTCTTCTCCAGCGTATGCGCACCACACCGCTTTCTCCACAACAAACATATCTGAACGCTCAGTGCTTATTTTTTAGATAAATACTAACTGTCTAAAAACTAAAACTAGTAATTAAGTAGTAACGAAAACTAGTAAAAACTAAAATTAGTAAGGATTACTATGAATAACGATGCCTTAACAAACAATAAATTTTATTTTATTATAATTCGTAAGGCTAGCAGACCAGTACTTAAACACAGTCTCGTATGATGGTACTAAATAACAGTGTGGCATAAATTGGTACCAAAATACAATTGGCTGAAAAACACATGTAAGTGTTTAGATTTTCAACCTTAGTGTGGGTAGCTGATCAGATAGAAATTAGAAAAAGCCCTACCTACCACCATGCTATGGTTTTATCACAATATTTTCCTTCACCGAAAGCTTATCCGCCTTCGCTTAAAAAAACAAATCAAATTCAAATCACTATCACTCATCAGTATTTGTATGAGCGAATTTATAATCTATTAATTACCTTGAAACCCAGTTCGCCTTGGTTCTCCGGCTCGAAGTCGTATAGCGCAGTGCAGCAGGGCCCTTTGTTGGGCACGAGCGGGGTCCTCGCCGGAGACTTAACCGGCGACGGGAGCGGCGACGCTGTGAACACGGGACGTTTTTACTATTCATTAACACAAAGTTTGTATGGATCGTCAGCAAATACTGTACTTTGCAACTTGTTCGATATATGTGTCGTTAATTTTAAAATAATCAAAATCGAAACTTCGGTCGTTTTTAATATTTTACGCTATTTTTCAAGATCTTAAATTTTGAACATGTAAAATATGAAGATGTAACGAAACGAAGAATCTTATGAACGGCAAAATTTGAACTTCGTTCTCGATGTATAAAAACTGAAAATAACAAATAAATAAATAAGCTATATGAACGATTAAAATTGGATTTACCTCAATTTGTAATTTAACATCTCATTTACTAGCCAATAGCACGCCGTAATTAGAAATTCTAAGTGTACCTGTTGTACGTAGCTGGTGTAAATAAATTTGATGTACATGTAACAATTTCACTATTTAAGCAAACATTATTTGCTGTATTACGATATTTTAAAAAAACAAAGCTAATTCTATGGTTTTTAAAAAATCCTTTGATAACTGTTTAAATATACTTTCTGCTTAAGCTTTATTTTAATATAATATTTTTATAACATTAAAAATAAAGCCGTTCACGTTAAGATTTAATATTTTATAAATATATCATGATTATTTTACCTTTTTATGTATTTTGTTAAATAATTTGAAGATTTTATATGCTTACTAGATTTTATAGAATGTTTAATAGTATGTACATTATTAACAAAATTATTTAAGAATTGATCATAAAGACGACATCTTATATAGGCATGGAGCGATAAAAACTGTGCTAGGCTCCTGAAGGTTGGTCAAATATAGTACTGCAGTAAGTATATGTATAACACTGGCCAGATTGCCGTAGATTTTTTTAATAAACATTAAGGAACTATGATATTAAAAATCTTAAAATGATGGGAAAATGAATCAAGTTGCAATCGTATAGTATTTACCAACAATTTAAAAGATGAAACCACTACGTAATAATGCTATAACGGAACCTAAAACACATGAACGGATTTAATCTTGCAATGATTACAATAATGATAACGATGTGACGTGAGATCTTGAAATAACATTTTTTTTTTCGAAAATGAAAAGAGTGTTTATAATTTAAATTGTAAAAATATAGGAATAATAAATCCTATGTTAAAAATAATAAAGATAAATTTCAAAGTACTAAAATGTAATATACAACACAAAAACACTTTCTCCATGTTCTACATGCAAAATAACAAAAACAATTTATGATTGTTTGCATTAAAGTAATAATCATTTTCTACTTCAATGACGTATAATTTAATGAAAACTAATGATCTTCCTAAAAATTTAGGTAAATTAAAAGCTACCATATTAATACTATATCTATAAATGGACATATATATTTTAAAATCTCTTTAAGTGAAAGCATTATAATTGTTATAGGTAAAGAATTAAAATGATTTTTATTATATTTTTTATCGGTTACATATTACACTTATTACGTTTGGTGAATGGAAACGAAAGTTATCCAAATAATTAAAGCCATTGTATACACCACAGGTTATGAATGTAGCGCCCATGATTCGAATGATTTTGACATGCACAACGACAATATACTACATGATATATTAACATCTACATAATAAACCAAAAGTAAGGAATCTCTACAAAAAAACATATAGAAGTGATTCAAACACAATCGAAGCGAAGTAAACCCAGAAATAACTGCATAAATACTTCTAATATGTGTGTAATTCGCGAGGAAATGACTAATATAAACTAAGAAATTATACTAGTTCTGTGCACCTGTATAACCTATAAATGATTTGTGGCATAAATTGTGAAGCGAGTTTGTTTTTGTCTTAATTGTGAGTACGCTTATTAGAGAAAATATTTAAAATTCATTAAAATTGTTTAAAATTCGATGTCAATTAAATTGAAAAAAAAATTGACATAGTTTCTATAATTATTTCAAAGAAGTATACATTGACATGGTATAAGATTATTTTTTATTGTTCTGATATTTAAGTACAATATAGATTATACATACATGTAAACGACAGTGGAAAAAAATCTGCGTACACAGAATCGCTAAGGTTCCTAGGTATAATTTTTATTTTTTATTTATGTATTTCTTTGTTCTGTGTAGATTGCCAGTATAATTACTATGTTAAAATCCTTTAAGGTATACAAAGATTCGAAGTTTAGTAAACCGGTACTTATGTGTGGCAAGTCTGCGTGTATACGTGTAAGTGTTACCGTTGTTGGAGCGCTGAGAGCCGCCAGAGCCCGGGAACAGTTCCAAGTTCGATGGTGGCTTGTGCTCCGGGGAGCCGGCTTGAGAGCCACCTTATCCGCGGAGCATATGGTAATATTAAACGATATTTGCTACATAGTTATTTTTTTGTAGTATTACCTACAGATACACTATTACTGAATTATTTGGTTTCTTTTTAATGTGTAAAATATTTATATGTTTATGTTTGAAAAATGTCTCCATACAACTATTTTAGTTGTATATATTATTATGTTGTGCATGTCGATCTAAAGTTCGTCTGTAAACAATTCTGAGTCTTATTTCTACATCTCCAGAAGACAGAAAAACATCGACTACTGAAGAAAGGAGCTCGCAAACACAAAAAAGAGGTTAACTCCAAAATTTTTTTTGGTAATTTAATTCATACACTACACGCGAAGTAGACAATCAACTTTTGTAAAGTTGGTAATAAAACAAATAATAATAAAATTCTTTGAATGTATTATTGCAATTACTACAAAACTTAAACCTATACGGTGTTATTACAAAAAAGTTAAATACGTATTGAACCCTGGCTTTAAAAAGGTCTCATATTAATTGCACCGCGGTCGCTGAATGTTCGCCATCTTGCTCTTTTGTCTCGCTTTAGTTACTTTGGGTTAGACTTGTGAAAAAGGATAACGCGATCTTGCCTCGGCCGAGCGCGGTGCATTTATTAGGAAACTTTTTTAAACCAAGTGTTTAATACGTATTTCACTTTTTTATAATAACACGGATATAGTTTTAGTGACGTCACTTCACGTGTAGTAAACAACAATAACATTTATAAAATAAAATTATCACGCGCCTACATACAAGTTCGTAATTAATGTTATATCTTCGACAGTATTGTGTACTTTAAAACGATTGTACATATAAAAAAAAACCCTTTACACAAACAGTAGCTGCCAACAATTACAAAGAAAATATAAGAATGAGTTTGTACAATCGATTTTAAAGAACATAAAACGTTGTCAATAAGTATAGTGTACAAAATTGGGATTTTTTAAGGAGGTAGGAAGGAAAACGGAATGGGATATTCGGCAACCTGTAAAACTTTCAGTAGTGCATTTTACACCACAACCATATATCTGTTAAAATAATATAAAAAGCAAATTAAAGAGAAATAGAAAAAAAAAACAATTGTAAATATACATATTCTTTGTATGTCACAAACTGGGGAACGAACCTGAGTTTTAATGCTCTTCAAATAAGGTTAAATGTGCCCATTTCCTTTTGTATTTTTATTAACAGAATGTCCTTGATATATCTTCCAAAAGTACTATTTTAAATTTCTCAAATATATATGTTACATAAGAACTAACTTATAATGGTGACACCGTTTACTACATTTCTATTTACACAGAGTACTGGTAATTTGTTATTACTCGTATTATTCATACAAAACCAACACCAATATTACATTTGTCAATAAGAAAACAGTCTAAAAAGAAATTTTACCAAATGTTAAGTATTTCTTTAACAAACGTTATCTATTATTTTTTGTTTCAATGTTTTATGCTATATATTTAGCACCACAATAATATTATATGAATTGTGATACCAGTGAGAAACGCGGGGTGCACTTGAGGTGATTTAGCCATATGTTATTCGAAATGGTATATTTTCATTTAATACTTTACGTATCCCAGAAAAGAAAAATATTCGAGTAGAAATTAGTAATTATATTTGAAATATTCGTGTATTTTCATTGAGCAACATATTTATAAACTTTCGAGAGGTAACGAATAATTTATAAACTTTCGAGAGGTAACGAATAAACTTCGGAGATTGTTTGTTGAAATACTTTTAAGAGTATTTTTTTGGCTTCTGCAATTTTTAAGTTATACATTCTTTTGTAGATGTTAAATTTGTTAGTAACTACGAGGTTACCACCACCAGCCCACATAGAAGTGCTATGAAATCCTTGAGAAGCGTGCTATGTGCTCAGTGTGTTTCATGAAAAGGTGTAAACAACTAAAACCGATATTGACTATGGACTGCACATGGCCATTTATAAATTCCTATTATTTCCATAAACATCATCAATACCATCATAGTTCACATAATGATCTCCTAATATTCTTCAGACATCAAAACCCGCTAGACAGGGTGCTTATTGTAAAACCTAACAATGTTATCTAAAAAACTATTACTATTCTTACTGAACCTGAAACATACGATAATTTGTCACTGTTTCTAATAGTTTAGTTATGTCGGTTCTCGACTAAATCTTGCTTTAACAAGTTTTTGCGGAGTTACATTATCAATAATGTATTTGGAGGGGCCAGAGTTAAGATACCGAATTCCTGAAACTATTAATCAATCGCAAGACCCCATGTTTGTAGGAGGAATATGGTATGTATCTCAGTTGCTGCTCCCCACGGTAAAATACCATGAGACATTAAACTATAAATTACTATGATAACAGCATAATTTAGAGGAAATATTTGAATGCAAAGACGCTATATCATTACATAGTATAAAACAAAGTCCCCTAGCGCATCTGTCTGTCTGTCTGTTCGCGATAAACTAAAAAACTATTGAACGGATCTCTATGCGGTTTTCACCAGTGGATAAAGTGATTCAGAAGGTACGTTTTAGTACATAATTTATCAAGGATTTTTTTTTAAATCAGGGCGGGACAACATTTGCCTGTCCCGCTAGTATATGATGTTTAAAAAATAAAAATAAACAATTGACAAGGAATATGAAATTATTCAAACTAAAACAACTCTTTATTCTCTGAATTTACTGTTTGATGAAAAAGTTATTAATAATGTACACTTTTATACACACAAGTTTTAAAATATTCCCAAAAGAAAACAAACATATAACGGTCGCCAATTGTTTTTCACAGTAGCAAAGTGATCGCAGAAATGCCTTAAAATCTGACTATAAACCTAAACTACAAAATCGCTAATTCAGATTATATATAGTAGTCATAACGTAAATTATAGTACTCATTTTTTCCGTACTTATTTTATTCGAACTGACTACGCTATTGACCAAGCAAGGTCTTAACAGCTTCACCGGACTACAGTTTTCCGTACTTATGATTTTGGTGTCACGTATACAGGGGTAATAATATAGGTGACCTGACAAGGCTTAATAATCTCACTGTGCCATTTTAAGTCTATACTTTAGACATTTCTAACATCGCTTTCATGATGAAGTATGTATTTGGAAAATGTAGAGAATGACGTTGATATCGAATATCAGATTCATATCAAAACAATATCGAGGAAGAACTCAAAATTTTATCATTGTATGTATGTGTGTATTTGCGCGATAGACTGACTGCACGACAATTTTTACGATTCTTTTACTAAGACAATTTATACACTTATGGGAAGATTTTAGGACGTGAGATATTATTAAAGTATATACTATTACATATTAAACACTGAACGTTGATTTTTAATGAGATCGTTGTTTTTGTTTTTTAAACACATTTACGCGGTCAACATGGAACAGTCACCGTCACCACATGCATAAAGTTCCAGTAATCTGCGATAACCAAACACCTCGATCCCCAGGGAATGTATAGATAATTTTGATGTAAACCTTGCAATCCATAACCAAAAACGGAACACAAAAGACCCAGCAAATAAAACCCGAATCACCTGTCCACGGGTCCTTCCCATTGAGTTGTGTTCGGGGCGCGGGATGGGGTTTGAACCCGGGCGCGGGTCTCGTGACCGCACGAGGGTTCTGGGGCGCATCCCACGCCTTGAACGGATCACTAGTGCTAAGGTCGCCGACTGAGGATGAAGGGGGAAGGTGTTGTCGGGGACGGGAGAGGCTCTGGGTGGAACCGTACCGCCTACCATGGTTGAAATCGTGGATGCCCTCGATGTTCAGGTCCGCCAGTGTCTTCGGTACGAACTCCAACTTGGGACGATTCACGGCTTCGTCTTTCCTATAATGTACGTAAGCCGACGTCAATCAACCGTATACAGTCCTCGTGAATCTTTTTGGTCGGTCGGAATATAGTCTAAAGTTTGGGTTTGAGAGGGATACAGTCAAAATTTTAATACAAAATAAAATTAGTGGCATTTATTTATCTTCAAGTTGTCTCGAAGTTGCATTATATATTATTATATATTATATTATTATATATTATTATATATTATATATATATATATATATAATACGTGTTTATAAGTAAATTTGTGTTCTGCTCTTCTATATTCAGAGCAGTTAAAAAGGCTGACGAGAACTGTAAGTACTTTCAAAGAGTCTCTTATTGTCTACAGATTGTGTTTTTGTCCATTACTATAGCTTTAAATACTGCTAAGTTATATGAAATAAGAATTTTTTTAAATAAAAAATAAAGTAGTTAAAATTAAATACTCACACTCTCAGGTTTTTTTTTCAATATATAGAGCGGTATTCAGTGGGAGAAGCGAAAAAAAATAGTCGCTCAAAATAAATCACCCTAATGAGGTAGTAATAGACAACTGTACGGACAGCGTGATAGTGTGAGTGTTGTAGTTTCTAATCACACACAAGATAATTATTTCTGCAAAACAGAAATTATTCTTTAAATCTGGTTGTACTTTGTGTCCATCAACTGTATGTGTAAAATCCTTCGTGACACAGAGCTTGATCACTAACGTTTATACAAATCACCCGTCAATACGTTTACCATTGTTTCTAGACTACATTCTATTCGTCGTCATATGTTACAACAAATATTTTGCAGAATTTAAAGATAAAAACTACGTGGATCCTTACTCATTGCTAACAAGCTCCCCCATTACTAGTTTAATATATATTACATAAGAATGTTACTTACTTCTCCATAAGCGTGGATACAAGTCCTTTCAGAATTTCTGTGCATTGCTGATGATACTCCAGTAGGCCTTCTGCGAAGAAGCTCAATTGGGCAACTTGTTCGACCTGCAAATATCAATTATATTATGTAATAAAATGAAATCAACAACATTTTCATTGTTCCATAAGTTCAACTTACATCGTTATCGAGAAGATTGAACATCCCAACTTGAGCAAGTTGAAGTGACTCGGCAAACTTCTCTTCCGCTTGTCGGATCTCATCGTCTGGAATGTGAGAACCTGATATACGCACGCTTCACCAAAACGTACGTTACGAATATCAATAAAATAAACATTGAATTATAACACGTAGCAATATAAAATATAGAAGCATAAACGATAATCACAAAGGAACAAAAAATTAAATCATACAGACCAAACGCCAAAAACAATACTCAAGTAATAAACGTAGAGGGTTCGAAGGACCGCGGTCGCAGGACAGGAACAAAATCATGAAAATAAATAAGCGCACAATTTACAATTCGTTCATAGATTATTCTCAATCGTTAGCGTACTACTACTAGGCTAGGTTATTTAGCTGTTTTATTTACAATTTTTACATACCCTGTCTTGTCGATCCATGACTGGGACTCATATAAGGGCTGGCCCTACCAGGGCCTGTTTCATAAATTAATAAAAGAAAAACTCAAGGTAATAAAATAAATTCAATAAAATGTATAGTGTAATTATTCTATTAATAGTGATAAAAAAATGACTAACAATCACCTTTCGCTTGTCTGCGCCTCTTACAATCGAAGTCCAATCTACGTCCCTGCAGTTTTTTCCGGTGGTGCTGAAAGTATTAATTTATGAGATTCATTATCATCTAAATACATTGTCAAGTATTTATACCATTTACAGTTATTAATAGAATTATTAATGTAACTAGACAGATAATTCAAGCTTATTTAAAATTATTGCAAACCAATAATTATAGCATCACAAAGTAGATTAATATCAATAATAATTTGAACAAAAAAGAACAGGCTTTAGGAATATCAATAATCTATACTAATATTATAAAGAGGTAGAGTTTGTGGGGTTGTGAGTTTGTGACGTTGTAAGGGGTAATCTCAGGAACTACTGGTCCGATTTGGAAAATTCTTTAAGTGTTATATAGCTCATTTATCAGGGAAGGTTATAGGCTATATATCATCAAGCTAAGACACACAGAAGCTGAGCAGCAATGAAGAATGTTGCAAAATCGGGGTATTTTTTATATACTAAATAAGAACTGGAGTTATTAAGAAAATGAAAAATAGCAAAATTTAATATATTATATTAATTTTAATTATGTAATACTGTCGTTATCCCTTCCTGATATTAAAAAAAACTTGAAAAATGATATACCTTAACCTTCCCAATGAAAATCCGTTTAGTAGTTTTTGAGTTCATCGCGAACAGACAGACAGACGTGGCAGAGGACTTTGTTTTATAACATGTAGTAAGGTAAATACGTTTAAAGATATAATCAAATGTTAGAAAAACAAACAAAAACAAAAAGAGCTCTGCCTCAGATGACAGTTATCTGTGCTAAGGCAAACTAAACTAACACTAAAGAAATAAGTATGGGGAACAACTATGACTACATAAATTTTTTTACGACAGCACAAGATTTATATAAATATGTAACATTTCCATACAAATTCAAGTTCTTACCATAACTTCCTTCAGATCTTTGGTTTGTAAATGATGCAAAGGTTCTAAGAAGCTTTGTTTGATATTATCGTCCAAGGAATATTTGACATCCGCCATTTGCTTCAGTGCTTCGCCCATTTCAATGAGACACTGTGCTATAGAATATATAAAAAAATGTAATCAAGTACCTTTAACTCAAATACAATGTTTTAATTATTTAAAATAAAAATTGGTGCTATAAAATTATTGTTGGTGAACTTACAGAATATAGTATCTTCGCCTAATTTCTTGCCATAATGCAGCATACAATCACCAAGTACGCCTTCAGGTTGAGGATAAGTATTACTCTTAGCCTGACCGCTGAGTTTACTGATCCCTTTAACAGCTGCCATTTTAGCTCTAGCAGTAGGATTCGGCTGAAGAAATTCCTTAGCTTTTGTTTGTAGTTCCTCTACCAATTCACAAGTGACGTCCGTTTTCTGAAAATAAATTATTTAGTTTTACACACCTTTATTTTACAATTACAATGGTGTTTTTTATATTGAAGTCAAACATGTCAGTGTAGTTTGGTATGGGGCTTTAGTAATTTAAACTCAAATGCAAAACACAGTTATTTGTAAGACTTGTAGAATGCACTGAATGTTATCCTAGCGTGTGGAATATTTATTTGTCATAAAACTGAAACGGTTATTCTGATTGTAAAGAACTTGTAGGCAGCAGTTAGCGGGAGCTTACGTTCGAAACGCTGATGGCTAAACTTTATGAGATAAAATAAAAGATTCTTAAAACCATAGACTTTGTTCCTAACTTTTAATAATGACAATAGAGAAAAATGAGTGCGTGTAACCGTCACACGCGATTGAAGTAAGACTTCATTGGCGTTCTTATAAGGGATGGCGATTAAGCTAACTACATACTAACTAAATACATCATATGAGAATTTAAAAAGGCATTTATTGATGATTTTTTTTTCTCGAACTGACTACGCTATTGACCCGGCAGGGTCTTCACAGCTTCACCGGACTATAATTTATAGATGATGTAACACCAGTAATATATACATTTATTATCGTCGACCATTATACATTTTAAAACAATAATTGAATTACTATCATACTTCAAATATGATATGATTGATTTATGATAACTGAAATGAGAAACATAAATTCTACTCTGCAAATTTTCTAAGTTTCTTGAGAAAACTGCATCAATATTCGTGCCATATCTTGCTGTTGGCACTATGACACTATAGATAATGAAACTTAGATTTAATTTGTTACCTACTTACATTGAAACCAGATGGCAGCGCGGTCGCGCGCCCATATATATAATTAATTCGAATCATATAATTTTTATTATTATTCAATTTAATATTTTTTATTATATTATGTTTAAAAAAATTTATTGATCGGTTTATGAACTATTTATTGACAAAATCAAAAATATTTAAAAACCGGATGGTACAGAAACGCGACGCCATATTGCCATAACAGACTTCCGTTGCATTGTGGTCCAGTTACTTCCTAGTCGCGCCTAAAGAAGTTTTACTTAAAACAATGCACAACAGAATTGTACATCTTAAAAATGCCTATAGAAAAATTCCTGATGTTATATGTTTGTCTCCTGTGGATAGCCCACAGCAATCATTATTATCTTCTACATATTATTCAGAAATAATTGGTATTTAGCGACGCTATTTTGTCCAATGTAATATTATTAATATTTATTCAATAAAATACTTTAGATACATTAAACAATTAATGTTAATTAAAATTATCCATTACAATATATCACTTCAATAACCCTCTTAAAAGCTATCATAGATTTAAAATTACGCACATCAAAAGATGGATATAAATCGTTTAGACATTTACGACGCCGCGCTGCATCAGTACACTGCACCCAGAAAAGCCAGTGTAAGTCGCTAGTCAGTAATAAAATGTATTATCTTATATATAAAATTCTCGTGTCACAATGTTAGTAACCGTACTCCTCTGAAACGGTTTGACCGATTTTTATGAAATTTTATATGCATATTCAGTAGGTCTGAGAATCGGCTACTATCTATATTTCATACCCCTATGTGATAAGGGTTGTCCACCCCTAACATTATTTTTTAATTTTTTGGTCTTTTTTTTAAACTTTTATTTTATTATAATGAGGCATTAAAATACACACAACCCTAAATTTTCACCCTTCTAACACCAACCCCTATTTTTTAATAGTCATTTTAGTGATTAATAATTTTTCATCCCATTTGATAACTGATTAATTATTTTGAAAATTATTTCACTGTTAGAAAGATATATTAGATTACGTTTTATTTTCGGCAAAGATCTGCGCATCAACTCGTCATAGGATATAAGCATAAGTGACTACAAAAACATCATAGAGTTACGTAAAGTTATAACATTTTGTATTCTTTTTGTTTTTAGTCTACATAATTTATTTGTAGCTAAATGACTTCTAAATATATAAAGGTTGTCTTCAATATTTATTTGAGTTCATTGTCCTATTGACTCGAGACAGTAAATGAACCGTGAAGACATTTAATACTCTCCACTTGTGCAAATATACTTCAGTTAGAAATAATTTACATATATATTTTCAATATAAACACTGCCTCATTCTTTGTCATAATTATAGGGAGATACATTAAATTATTTTTATCTAAGACACGTATTTACATTTACTATTATTTTCTTACTAAACTGAGGCGTTCATATTTAAGTATATAAAAATAATATATTACAACCTTACAATATATTATTAATATAATAATATACTTTTACGGTGTATAATTATCATAAAATTGTTTTTTTTTTAATTGAGTGGAAGTATATGCGATTGTCATTAAAACTTCTGCATCAAAATCTCATATAAGTGGTTTCAATTATGAAATGACTCCTTGAATCCAGTAAAAAATCGAAATCTACGAAGTCAAATAATAATTTACTAGCCATGTTACCGAAACAAATTCTAATCAGTATAATTTAAAGAATCCTATTTTTGGTCTACAATTTAACCTTTGCGTGCAAAGAGTTTTCACAGATTATTTCTTGCTGTTTATGTCTATTGTGTATTTAAATTTCGCACAGATAATCTAGTCGCTCATGAAAAACATTTTCTTTAATAACCTAAAAACCTAGAATATTTTACACAAATTCAATATGGATGTTAGCAATAAACAAAATTTATTTGTATATAATGTTATCCCACTTCTCCACGGCAAGAAAACACAACAAACTGAACGTGTGGTGATAAAAATGTCATGTTTTTCGCCAAAATTTCGCCAGTTCAAAAACTGTGCGTTATCGGTCAGCCGGTATTATTAATTTTATAAGTAGATATTAATATAATGATGCAAAGATATTCTAATCTATGACTAAATTAGTATCCCAGTACAACGTTCTAAATGAATAAAAACATGGTAGATAAAGTAATCCATCAACAAGAATGACTCTAATTATGAATAAATTTTAAAAGTCAACGTCTTACAGCCCTAATTATTTGATGTATACACAGTTTTGTTATAACAATATAATATTCTCATTATTTATAAGTATTTATATAAATTATTATTTACAATACAGTAATAATGTACGAAGAATATCGAGTTTTAGCATAAAAAGACCGTGTAGGTCTTTCGATATGTTAGTCGGTGTTAGAACAACTTTCTTACGACACAAACAAAATGAAGTCACATTGTGAGTGTTTATTTGTAATTTATAATTATACGTACTATAATTTTAAATAAAATGATAAAATACAAAGATATCTTAACTCTTATTTGGGAATACAATTTTGCTTCTATTAAGAAATATCTAACATCTTTTTAACATTTTTGATTATTCGTGCAGAATGATAAGGGTTTACAATCCTCGCCGAAGTTTTTGACCACTTTTAATATATAGATATAAAGAACACAAATTTAGGTATATTATATATATATA
>MU159013.1:29393-138194 GCA_015888305.1 Antheraea pernyi
ATATATATATATATATATATAGACAGACAGCTTAATTATAAACAAATACCAATTTTTAGATTCTTACAATATTTTAACTTTGTTTGGTATTCCATTGTTGACTATATTATTATACACAAGATCGCACTTACGAGTAGCCCGGTGAAACTGTTAAGACCTTGCTAGGTCAACAGCGTAATCAATTCGAGAAAAAAAAAATCGCACTTACGACTATATTCAGAGCAGCCACAAAAATTGACGAGGATTGTACTTATCATTTTTTTTCCTTTTGAGCAAATAATACACATGCTCTTCTACTTAATGTCACATACACACTTTAAAGTATAAAATTATAATTACAATAGGGGAAATTTTAATTTATTCCCTTATCAATATATTAATATTGACGACCATTTTTAAAAGATAATTATTTATCATTTATACAGTATACCTCAGGTTCGAAGTTCAGTCGTATCTTTGTATTTTTCATTAACACATCTCACCCTCCTTAGTGAAAGGAAAGGACGAGCCTTACTATGTGAAATTGATTAAATAAATTGTGATCAGCTGCGGTTCCGATTCTGTAGTTTTGACAATACAAGAATTAATTGAATACTACATTTGTCAACTTTTATTATTTTCCCTTTTTATAATTTGTAGTACCTACAATAACTTTTATTTCACAATACCAGTGGTTAGCTGGAACAAAATGCTTTTAGGCATTCAGCTCGCCTGTGTATAAAGTAAAAAGTACAATTAACTATTCATTAATCCATTCGTCTATACTAATATTATAAAGAGGTTAAGTTTGTGAGGTTGTAGCTGGATATACTAAATAGATTTTGAAAATTCGTTTATTAATAGAAAGCCACATTATTTTGGCTATATATTAACTTGAAAAATTAAAAGCCTTTTTTGTGTTAGTCGGATTTGCAAAGCAAGTCGGAGAAAAAATGGTCGAACGAAAAGGTTTCTTACGAACGCTGCCTTAACTATGAGAGATTGAGTTATAGAGAAAAGTTGTAGAGTTTAATAATGCCTACAAAAAAGTCCTGGACAGATTGTGACTAACTTGTATATTTAAAAAATAATTGAAATCGTTAAGTGAGGTTTATTGCTCATATTATAAACAACATTAATGAATTCTTATCAAGGTGTAATGATATAATAACTGAGCCACAGCAACGCGTGACCGGGTCAGCTAGTCACTTATAAATTATTTTTTGTTCTGAAAATGATATGGAGGAATTGATTTATAAAACTTAAAATCGACATTTAACAATTTTTATGTAGTTTAAATTTTTTGACTGAAAAAAGATTTTTAACTTTCACAAGGTTTAAAAGTAATTATTAGTAGCTTCTTTTATCATCGGCTTCTTTTATCGTGAGATGAGGCTATCCTTTTATAGGCTATTTGCATTAGTATACTATGTTGTCTCCCAAAAGTTTTACTTCTGGTATTGAAAGCAGATAATTCTGTAATTTTTTATTACATTACATTTTCATTAAATATTTTTATTTTTCTAGCAATTATTACTATTATAATCCTGGGAATAGTATCGGGAACGGCAAACGGTCAGCTGAACATATTTATGAACAAATGCCCGCATTGTTCGGCGTCTACGAGCATTTTTAACCTTATATCACTCTCATGGGGACGTCCACCAGGGGATGTATGCTTAACAAAATGTTTGTAAGTATTTAATGTAATACAGTAGCAATAATAAACACGATGACTCGTATGAGTTCCTTTTATGTAAAAATCTTATTATTTTAACGAAATCCATATTTGTAAGCTTCATATCCAAAGAATATACATACTACGGAGGTGTATGAATAACAGAAAAAAAAGATGTACGCTGTCCCCCTAATGTTAAGTAGTTATGAAAGGCTGTATAGCTGTCTGTCTATAAACAAAACAAACCACAGCACGTGCATAATGGGATAGAATATCTTTGTGTAACTGCCAAACTATAATTTATTAACCGGCTTCAAAAAAGGAGGAGGTTACTATGTTTGCTTGCTTCTTGCTTGCTTGCACGCTTTGTCTTCGAATATATTATTAGGTAGCGCAAATATCAATATTTTTTATTTCATTTGGTTAAATTGGATAATTTAGTTATTTTTCGCTTTTTAGTGCCTTATTGGTTTTTCAGATCGAAGTCGATTTTTTTATAATAATTTTTTTAATGATGTCTAGTAGTTATATATAAAATTTTACTTCTTCCAGAAATCTCTGCATGAGTAATATTGTTGGTTTTAAATTAGACATGTGTATGCCAACAATGCATTTAAGTGGTAAAACTTCTACAACATCTAAGCCAACGACCCCATTGACGACGACTCATCCAACGTCAACAGCAGCACTAACAACTTCAACACAAACAACTACGACGGTCACAACTTCGACGGAGACAACATCGACGGAGACAACTTCAACGGAGACAACGTCAACGGAGACAACTTCGACAGGGACAACTTCATCGTCGACAACTCCCTCGATGACTTCACTATCGACAACTGTAACGGATACGACTCCAACAGCGACACCTCCATCGCTATCGACTACTTCACCAGTAACTTCACCATCTCCAACCTCATTGCAGACAACTCTATTGTCAAAACCTGAACACAAGAGGCACCATCACCGACGCCATCGCAGCAGATGACTTCATCGTCAACGATTTCGTATCATACTACTCAATAGTCAACGAAGCCATATTCATGTTCACAACAGTCACAACATTTTGTCATGTAATATAAGTGAATCTGAGCAATTGCCAGGTTAACAAAGAAGATAGGCCTACGCCAGAGAGTAACGATATTTTTATCTGAAATAAGAGTGATTTAAAAAAATAAGCCAGCAGTTACAAACAAACTTACATAATTACTATTCCTTCATTTAAATCATGTTTCTAATTTTAAATAAACTTATATCTATATAAATAAAAATCAATTGCAGAATGTATGTAAACGTATCAGTTCAAAATGGTTGCATCCTTTGGCGTAATTATTTTTTGTTGTTGTATTTCTAATTGGCAGGATAGGGTTTGTACGGAGCACCGTTATGGGTGGACGCCCTCAACGCCACCAACATTCGTGCACTGCGTGCCGCGCAGCGTACAGTGGCGTTGAGGGTAATACGAGGTTACCGAACGGTGTCCTCGGCGGCGGCCATGGTGCTGGCCGGCTCCCTTCCCTGGGAGCTAGAGGCGGAGGTATTAGCCGCCGTGTACGAGTTTACGGCGGCTAAGAAACGGACAGGGGAGCCTCTGGCTCCCAGGGAAGTGGAGGTAAAGAGAGATGCAGAGAGGGATCTCATGATGGAGAGGTGGAGGCAGGACTTGGCGGACGCGCAGTACGGTAAATACACTATCGACGCCGTCCGCCCGGTCCTGCTGGAATGGTGTAGTCGAAGATGGGGCTCCCTGACGTTCCGTCTGGTGCAGGTGCTGACCGGGCACGGGTGCTTCGGTTGGTACCTGTACCGGATAGCTCGCAGGGAGCCGACCGCCGTATGCCACCAGTGCGGCGTTGACCCGGACACCGCGCAGCACACTCTTTCACATCCAAGCCAACCTCACCTGCACGTGGTGCACCCTGCTGTTTTGTGGCCTTCTTTACAATTGCTAATACGTTAACGCTAGGCCTATACTCGTTCGTCTCGCAGAAGGAGGTGGCGGAGAGGGCTCGCGAGGACGATCCTCTAAGTGGCCCTCTCCGCCAACGGAGGACAGGAAGGAGGAGGCGGCAGTTCGACCGCCTCCTCCCGCCAACGTAGCCGGACCTATGGGCCCATCTTCCCATTGCACAGGTTCGGCAGACGGAGGAGACAGCCGGTGTGTACCCGGCTGTCTCCTAACAGGACGGGGCCCGGCGGTGGCGCTTTCGCTGCTGGGCCAACCGCTGGGGCGGCACGCTGAAATCTTTAGAGATCGCCGTGCCGCCCCGACTATAGCGGCAGAGGTACACCGGGGGGTTTTTAGTCAGTAGGAGTCTGACATACCCTCACGCTGCCCCCGACGGCGTGAGGGTATCCATGTAGGATTTTCCCCCCGAAAAAAAAAAAAAAAGGATAGAGTTTGTATGAATTAACAATTTTGGAAAATCGTAAGAGAAGAGAAAGATTTGAGATAAAAAGAATTCGATACAAAAAGTGAAATACAAAAGACAATAAATATTCAAATCTTCAAAACCATTGACAGAATTGAGAGATTGATATTTAATTGTGCAATTGCAGTTTTATTTATTTATATGGTCTTACTCTAAGGAAATATTTAGTCTTACTTTCTTTGTTACTAAACACGTGCAAAGCCGGGGCGAGCAGCTACTTTATTACTTTAAGAATACCTTGAATTTTACTACTTCAGTAATGCAATTGGCTACGGCCCAATGTTACCTCCCCTTGTCGTGGTTATGAGTCCACGACCTACGATTATGTAGTTTACGAATAATAAATCAAATTACGTTATTTAGATGTATACGAGATACTTAGATAGTTCAGTGTGTGTTTACGATTGTTAAATTTAATGTTTATTGTAATAAATATAGTAATTCACAACATTATGTTTTCATAAGAATCTGTGTACTTACTCTTTCCATTTCCACGAAATCCAAATCCAGTTTTGTGCCCTCAGCACCTCCCATCTTCTCCGTAACATACTGCAAAAGATGGAAATATTTAAATCACAAAAAATCTACAAAGTATACATATCTATATTTTCAGAATCATAGTATTTATGATCTATAAGACCCTATTATGATCACACACAGATCACACCAGCATATGAATAATAATGAAACGAAACAGTTCAATCTTAAGAGTAGCAAGTTTACTGACGAACCTTGGGATTCTAGATTCGTTTGAAGTTCATTACATATGTCTAGCTATAGGATGTAGTGATGTAATGATGTAATGGTAGCCTTTGACGTTCATAAGTTCCTTATTAAGGCTTAAACTGAATAAAGTATTTTTGATTTGATTTGATAACTGGTGAACTACTTCCTACTCATACACCAGTCGTACTCAACTTTTTTTTACTGGGGCCACAAACGTGTTTTACGCATGGTGTTGCGGGCCGCAAATTACAAATATTTAGGTTTTAAATAAAAAAAAAAAACGAAATTTCAAATTAGCCACGTATTAATGTGGTGAAAAATGGTTTTCCAATATATTTTTCTTATATAGTTTTCCAAGCTTGGTATAACTCTTATATCATAAGGAACGCATTGCGGTTGGGTTATCTAGGATCTATTTCATTTACTTAGCGAGCTTCAAGTTTTTCAGATGGGCAAGAAATTTTAAATAATTGAAAATAAAGTATAATCGGATGGACTAACTACAAAGATCCGACAAAAAGCATGCTGCCCCCTGGCCGCAGGTTGGGTATAACTGCCATACACAAATACGGTATTATGATGTATGATTTGACGGGTCTTGAAAGCGTTAAAACACTTACATCACTCGACGTTTCGGTCTAGTTTCACAGACCGTGTCACAAGCTAAACTAAGTAAGTGTTTAACGTGTTTTAGACCCATCAATTTATACATTAGAATCTGTACAAAACGCGTAAATAAAAAAAAATGTTATAACAAATATGGCATCTTGTTTAAAACTATACGCTATGAAACATTGCATGTATTATTTATTGCAGACTAGCTTATATCCGCGGCTCCGCACGCATTTTTTAAATTGTATTAATGAATTATAAAATTATGAGAACATGTGCAGGAGTGTTGCCCAAAATCGGTCTTGGTCTTATTCTTGCGTTTTTACAAGACCAATACCAAGACAGATACTCATAAAACTTGCGCAAGACGAGACTGGGCCTACAAGACTCTTGCGGTCTTGCAATTAAATCGAATTTGAACCTTATTGACAATATTGATACACGTTCACTAGTATCAATATTTTGCTCTCCCTCCCCTAACCCTTCCCCCCAAAGGGTGGCAACGCACTTGCGACTCCTCTGGTGTTATTAGTGTCCATGGACGGTGGTGATCACTTAACATCAGGTAACCCACACGTTCGTTTGCCAACTATGACATAAAAAAAATATCAGTATCAAGATCACGATTCTTTCTAACACACAAACAATTTTAACTATAAATTTAAAGAAATAAATGTATTTATATATCAGACAGTATAGTTTATTTAACAAAGTTTATAAATAACACAAGAGATCCATTATAGTAACAATTTATGTTACGCGATACTTTGACTGCCAATGGGTCGACTGATGATTGTAATTGTTTATTTGATAATTCACGGACAAAGACGCCGCTTTATTGATAGACTGTCTGACACGTATTACAGAGCATTGCCTATACTGTTTGATCGTCGCCGCTGAAACTTCGCCGATGTTCGAAAGAATAAAATAAATTTCCAGGTGCTCATGACGGATACGAATACATATTGTGTTGTTCTCATAAGGGATACTGTAGTTGTAAGAACAGATAGACAGTAAATATCCCAAATAATATTATAAATGTGATTATGACTTTGTTTGTTTGTTACGCTTTCACGTCGCAACTACTTAACCATCATGAAATTTTGCCTACCAAGTTTGCGGAGTACAGAAAAGGACACAGAATACCTTTCATCAAGGAAAAAGTAATATTATTGAAGGATAGTGACCTACCTACATTAATGCGAGCGAAGACCAGCAATTAATAAAAGCTATTAATTAAATATACAATACAATAATAATTTTAAAGGTGGTAGAGCCATGCTGAAGTTATTACTGGTTTCAGCATGAATGGGTTGGCTCGCCCGGGGTACTACCGCCCGACCCACAGAAAACCAACATCAAGTAATGCAAGCATGCATTTTGTTCGTTTCGTTTCGTTCGGTCAGTGAGACCGCCGGAGAACCACCTCCCTCTCACACTCCCCTACTCCTTCCCCCAAACACAGGGTAGCAACGCACTTTCGACTCCCCTGGTGTTACTAGTGTTTATCGACGGCAGTGATCACTTAACATCAGATGACCCGCCTGTTCGTTTGCCTCCTATGACATAAAATGTATATATATATATATTATTACTATAACTTTATATTAAACTAGCTGT
Source organism: Antheraea pernyi (assembly GCA_015888305.1). Lineage (NCBI taxonomy): Eukaryota > Metazoa > Arthropoda > Insecta > Lepidoptera > Saturniidae > Antheraea > Antheraea pernyi. Next base: position 36,444 of record MU159013.1, read on the forward strand.
TACCCGCGGCTCCGCACGCGCTTTTTAAAAAATGTATTAAAGAAATGGAAAATTGTGAGTGGGTGTGTACATTGCAGAAAAGTTTTTTCAAAAACATTTGTAACTACGAAACTCACGCCAACTGTAACATGTAACGTGTACATTAGATATATGAATACAAATAGTATATCGAGTGGGATGGGATTTATCATCAGCAACATAACTGGAACTTCAACCTACTATATACCAAACTCAGTACTCACTAACACTATATAAGAAAGTAATGAAAATTATAAGCTATACATTATCGAACAATATATCTTAAATCTTTTATTTTATAGATAGATATAATATGCCCGATTGTATTGTAGTGTATGTGTATGTGTATGTGTTGTATTGTAGCCCGAAGTATTGTCGATATACTTAAGTTATTCTTAGAATGAATGCAATTTTTTTTTCTTTTTTTTTCTGTAATTTTTTCCTAGTCGTTTATTATCTCATAGTTTTCGTGTTTTTAAACGATAATGTCAATTGTTTTAAATATTAATTTCTGAATATTTTAATTGTACATACACAAACTTTATTTTTATAATACGTAATATAGAACAAATAAAAAATTGGAAATAAAAGTAGTATAAAATTTTGAATACGAAAACAAAATAAACTTTGAAAATGTTAGCGTTGATACTTACCACATAACTTCAGAATTGGCAGTATGGATTAATTCCTTCGCCTATGAACTATTTGAATAGGAAAAAAAAACTTTGAAAATGTTAGCTTTGATACTTACCACATAAATTCAGAATTGGCAGTATGGATTAATTCCTTCGCCTATGAACTATTTGAATAGGAAAAAAAAACTTTGAAAATGTTAGCTTTGATACTTACCACATAAATTCAGAATTGGCAGTATGGATTAATTCCTTCGCCCGTCCTATTGGACGAATATTATTACTACTACTAACCACGTTACCATGGCAACGTATATAATAATAACGTAATCGCTCAAAAGCAAAAAAAGTGCCCGATTTTGAAACATTCTTCATTGGTGCTCTGCTTCTATTGATCTTAGCATGATGATATATAGCCTATAGCCTTCCTCGATAAATGAACTATCTAAAACCGAAAGACTTTCTCAAATCAGACTGGTAGTTCCTGAGATCATAGCGTTCAACCAAACAAACAAACAAACAAACAAACAAACAAACAAACAAACAAACAAACAAACAAACAAACAAACAAACAAACAAACAAACAAACAAACAAACAAACAAACAAACAAACAAACAAACAAACAAACAAACAAACAAACAAACAAACAAACAAACAAACAAACAAACAAACAAACAAACAAACAAACAAACAAACAAACAAACAAACAAACAAACAAACAAACAAACAAACAAACAAACAAACAAACAAACAAACAAACAAACAAACAAACAAACAAACAAACAAACAAACAAACAAACAAACAAACAAACAAACAAACAAACAAACAAACAAACAAACAAACAAACAAACAAACAAACAAACAAACAAACAAACAAACAAACAAACAAACAAACAAACAAACAAACAAACAAACAAACAAACAAACAAACAAACAAACAAACAAACAAACAAACAAACAAACAAACAAACAAACAAACAAACAAACAAACAAACAAACAAACAAACAAACAAACAAACAAACAAACAAACAAACAAACAAACAAACAAACAAACAAACAAACAAACAAACAAACAAACAAACAAACAAACAAACAAACAAACAAACAAACAAACAAACAAACAAACAAACAAACAAACAAACAAACAAACAAACAAACAAACAAACAAACAAACAAACAAACAAACAAACAAACAAACAAACAAACAAACAAACAAACAAACAAACAAACAAACAAACAAACAAACAAACAAACAAACAAACAAACAAACAAACAAACAAACAAACAAACAAACAAACAAACAAACAAACAAACAAACAAACAAACAAACAAACAAACAAACAAACAAACAAACAAACAAACAAACAAACAAACAAACAAACAAACAAACAAACAAACAAACAAACAAACAAACAAACAAACAAACAAACAAACAAACAAACAAACAAACAAACAAACAAACAAACAAACAAACAAACAAACAAACAAACAAACAAACAAACAAACAAACAAACAAACAAACAAACAAACAAACAAACAAACAAACAAACAAACAAACAAACAAACAAACAAACAAACAAACAAACAAACAAACAAACAAACAAACAAACAAACAAACAAACAAACAAACAAACAAACAAACAAACAAACAAACAAACAAACAAACAAACAAACAAACAAACAAACAAACAAACAAACAAACAAACAAACAAACAAACAAACAAACAAACAAACAAACAAACAAACAAACAAACAAACAAACAAACAAACAAACAAACAAACAAACAAACAAACAAACAAACAAACAAACAAACAAACAAACAAACAAACAAACAAACAAACAAACAAACAAACAAACAAACAAACAAACAAAAAAAAAAAAAAAAAAAAAAAAAAAAAAAAAAAAAAAAAAAAAAAAAAAAAAAAAAAAAAAAAAAAAAAAAAAAAAAAAAAAAAAAAAAAAAAAAAAAAAAAAAAAAAAAAAAAAAAAAAAAAAAAAAAAAAAAAAAAAAAAAAAAAAAAAAAAAAAAAAAAAAAAAAAAAAAAAAAAAAAAAAAAAAAAAAAAAAAAAAAAAAAAAAAAAAAAAAAAAAAAAAAAAAAAAAAAAAAAAAAAAAAAAAAAAAAAAAGAAAAAACCAAACAAACAAACAAACAAACAAACAGACAATATAATAATATAAAAATATAGACAAAGTATAAAGAAATTTTTTTTTGGTCATTTGTAGCCATATCCATTCATCAAAAAGATGTTATTTTAATTGTACATACACAAACTTTATTTTTATAATACGTAATATAGAACAAATAAAAAATTGGAAATAAAAGTAGTATAAAATTTTGAATACGAAAACAAAATAAACTTTGAAAATGTTAGCGTTGAATAACTTCAGAATTGGCAGTATGGATTAATTCCTTCGCCTGTCCTATTGGACGAATATTATTACTACTACTTACTATGTTACCATGACAACGTATATAATAATAACGTAATCGCTCAAAAGCAAAAAAAGTGCCCGATTTTGAAACATTCTTCATTGGTGCTCTGCTTCTATTGATCTTAGCGTGATGATATATAGCCTATAGCCTTCCTCGATAAATGAACTATCTAAAACCGAAAGACTTTCTCAAATCAGACTGGTAGTTCCTGAGATCATAGCGTTCAACCAAACAAACAAACAAACAAACAAACAAACAAACAAACAAACAAACAAACAAACTCTTCAGCTTTATATATTAGTATATAGACTATACCAACATTTAGTATGTATCTATTCATATCGTAAATACACTATATAGCTAGTAGATACATTAATACAGCAGCAGCATACATAAGTTGTGCCCATAATTATGAAAATGACCTAAATCATAAATTTTTGTAGTCTTGATTAATGGACATGTATAATGATTAAGGAATCTTGACTGAATTTCATTTGAAAATGTTGTTTTTAAAGCTTGAATTGACTTAAACCATTTTCAAAATTAAATGAATGGCCTACAAATGACTTAAACAATAAAGAACTATTAGTTTCATTTGAAACAATAACTTTGATGAAATAATACATAAACATTTATTAATTCTTTAAAAAAAAAAAAATTTCGAGTTATTAAGATTCTGAAAACGTTCCTGAAAAACTGGAGGGATGTATGATAGTAAACACATAAAATCATTATGTTTTTCTTCCGTTACTGGTTTAACGGTACTGTATATCTATTCTTAATATTAGGTCTTTACCTATGAAATTGCCGTTTTTTATGAAAAAATTTAAACGATTTTTTTTCATGTATTTTTTATTTGTATTAATCGAAGTAATCACCCATGCAATCAATGCATCTTTGCCAACGCAGTGGCAGTTTATTGATGCCCTTCTTAAAGAAATCAGATCGACGGGAGGCAACAAATTCTTCAAAGGCATTTTGTACTGCCTCTCGGGTACTGAATTTTATTCCCCCTAAAGAGTTATCCAAATTCTGGAAAAAGTAGTAGTTTATAGGCGCAAGTTCTTGTGAGTAGGGCAGATGATGGAGAACTTCCAACCCCGGTTCTTGCAACTTGGAGACCGTCTACTGTGCAGTATGAGGTCGCGCGTTGTCGTACAGGAGCAGCGGAGACGAGCGATTGACAAATGCTGGTTGGAGATGCGCCAGCTTCTCCATCATTGTGTTCAGTTCTTCACAGTACACATCTGCAGTAATGCTCACCCCGTTTGGTAAGAAGCTGTGATGAATCACACCGGCGCTAGACCACCAAACAGTGACCATCACTTTTCTAGGGGTAAGTTTTCGTTTAGGGCATTGTTTAGGTGCTGAACCAGGATCCAACCAACTCGCTGAGCACTTGCGGTTATCAAACAGAATCCATTTTTAATCGCAGGTAACAATGCGGTTCAAAATTCATTCATTTGTGTCTGTTGAGCAGTGCAAGGCACGCCTCGACGCGTACTTCGTGCTAACGATCATTGAGTTCGTGGGGCACACATTTTGTCAAGCTTTTTTACCTTGCCAATTTGACGCAAATGGACCAATATTGTTTGGACGTTAACGTCGAAAGCTGCTGCTAATTCAGCCATAGATTGTGTATCATCAGCTTCCACAATCGCTCTTTAAGCTCGCAGCTTTAATTCGTTATTGTCGACCAAAGTCTTCGGACGACCGTGAGGTTCATTTTTCAGGTCGAAATTCCCAGAACGGAAGCAGGCAAACCAATAACAGGTGGTGCGTTGGTTTGTAGTGTTAGCTCCGTAAACATTGTTGATGTTGCGTGCCGCTTGTGCCGCGTTGCTGCCACGACGGTACTCATATTCCATAATTACTCGAATTTTTAACGTATCCATGATGACAAAAAAGATTGAAATGCGATGAAAATGTAACACTAATCAATAAACAAATGACTACTTTTGGAAAAAGAATTCCATGTTTTTAAAATAAAATTAATTTGAAATTAGAATTCTTAGCCAAACAAAAAAATATTTTGATTTGAAATGGCCAGTACTGCAGAACGGCAATTTCATAGGTAAAAAGGTCTTTACCTATTATTATAAATATGTAAAGTTTGTGAGTTTCTGACGTTGTACGAGGTAATCTCAGGAATTATTGGTCCCATAAGAAAAATTCTTTTAGTGTTATATAGCTCATTTATCGAGGAAGGTTATAGGCTATATATCATCACGCTAAGGTCAATAGGAGCGGAGCACCAATAAAGAATATTTCAAAATCGGGTTTGAAGCTTGAGAGCTTCCGCTACGTGTTAGCCCAAAGTAACTATTCCACGCAAAAGTAATCGCGGGCAGAGGCTAGTGGGGAATAATGTAATATTTCCCTATATTTTTGGTCTTCCTCTTTTAGGTGAAAGCGTGGAATTTAGAATCATCTAAAGAAGTTCCATAGAACATTTTATAACTGTAATTTTTCAAGAATCTCATCCATTGAATATGCAGACAAGACACAAATTCGCCCGCGATATTTACTACACTTGTTATTGATTCTTCTAGTAGTAGTCGAAATAACATCCGGCTGCATTATTTGTTTTACCGAAAATGTATTTCTTCTTCTACACTTTTCTATCAATTCATAATTAAGTATTTAATTTCTTTAAATGTTTGACTTAGACCACTTTCATAATCATTATCATTACATAGTATAAAACAAAGTCCCCAACCGCGTCTGTCTGTTCGCGATAAACTCAAAAACTACTGAGCAGATTTTTCTGCGGTTTTCACCAGTGGATAAAGTGTTTCATTAAGTACGGTTTGATTTGTCAAGATTTTTTTTATATTCAGGGAGGGACAACATCTGCCGGGCCTGCTAGTTAACACTAAATGAATTCCGTGTAACGTTGAAATTACAGCCAGTATCTAAAGGTTCATTTTTGACGACATCGTAAAAATTACATTGAACACAGTTATATAAAATGATGATGAATGATAAAATATACGCAGTGAACAGCGAATCAAGACAACTCATTTCCCACAAACAATAAAAACCGCGGGTATGAAGATTTCATAAATCCAATTAAATCTGTGACATGACGGGAGAGTGGCACATTAGGGGGAATTTGAATACCGATATTGTACTTACGCGTCACTTTATATTTCTTTGCCACTCGAGACCGAAACCGTATTAACAGTGAAAAGTCACTTGCTCATACGTTTACTGTTACTTTATTCATAACCGCCAACGACCCAACTTCATTTAACTTATAAGAGAAATGTAGTTAATTATTAATTAAAACACCTATTCCATTGTATGTCATGTCGGGATTTAGACAAGGTAACCAAGTGTGTAAACAACGAAATAGATAGGAGTATATAGGTCATATAACTGATTTAACTTCAAGCCCAAAGACAAATTTTAATCAAAAATGATGTTTTATTAGAAAAGGTTTTTTTTTAGATATTTAGTATTAAATTACAGTGCCTGAGACTCCGTCCACGTGGAACGTAATGTAAAAATAGTGAATAATAAAATCATCTAAATGTATTAAATCCATTTACATATCTACTTTTCTCTCGTACTTAAGTCGCGTCGTCATTAAAATTACAATAACATTTGATATAACATTATGGTATTATCTTGAACGCATTACTTTAGCAGTGATGCGTGTTCAAACAAACAGGCAGACATTTCAATGGTGGTAGAGCCACGCTGAAACTATTACTGGTTTCAGCATGAATGGGTCGGCTCGCCCGGGGTAGTACCACCCTCTCATAGAAAACCGACGTGAAGTAACAGTGCTTGCATTGTTGCGTTTCGTTCGGTCAGTGAGAGCGCCAGAGGCCCACCTCCCGTCCCCTCTCCCACTCCCTCCCCTAACCCTTCCCCCCAAAGGGCGGCAACGCACTTGCAACTCCTCTGGTGGTGTTAGTGTCCATGGATGGTGGTGATCACTTAACATCACTTAACACCAGTTCGTTTGCCACCAATGATAAAAAAAAAAATTTTGTTACTTATTCCAAGAGACCTAATTTTTTTTCAGAAAATTCTACAAAGTAAAGACACCTTAGATTTACATTCTCATTATATGTATAGATATAGACAACGTAATAATTGGATGAGTTTGTGTCCAGACTTCAATCGTTGTTCCCTTATTGATGACCTAATCTATAAAATGAAACCACCGAAAAAAAATTTTTCCTTGCTCAATAAAATCAATGCAATATATATCTAATAACTTGCTGACGAAATTGGTTATTACCGGTTACAATTTTATTTTCAAACGTAAAAATTATTATAAAACCTAGAACCCGATTGTAGCGACACCTACCGGGTCCAGTTGTAAATCCAAACTATCCCATATATTTTGGCAAGAAATGTCTTCCCGGTATCCCCTGGGTTGCTCTTGTGGCTCTCACCTTCGCGCCCCATACACTATCCTTGCAACAATGCATTAATTTTACCGGCTTATAGTTTTTATTTCGCATTATCTTCTAATCAACTCCATCAAATAACATGCCCTAAAAAGTAAACTTTATCTTCATGAAATTTCAATTTTGACTTGGTTATTTGTTTTAATAAGAATTTGTAAAGTGTACATGAAACCCTTCGATCAATAATAACTAGATAAAGGGTTACGGACAAATCGAAGCTAAAAGCCGTCCGCGTAAATATATACTTATATGTAGCAATGTGTAGAAAAGGAAAAAAAAAGTGTTAAAACTGTTTTAAGTTCAACCTAATTACAACCATAACACCTTGTAATAAAGTCACAAATTTTCAAAATATTATCTTATCGATAAAACGAGCAAAGCAATAAATTACTCCCGTCACAAATATGAAAAGACAACATAAACAACATTTAGTGTGAATTCAACCTTAACACATAAACAAAATACGTTTTGCAGTTTTATTTATTAGGAAAACTAACAGCTATAATATACAAAACATAGTTATTAGACTAGAAAAAACATCAAGCCATTTATAAGTCTTCGCCGATATAAAACAGAATACAATCACTTGCATTATATGGTATTAGGTTAACATTATAATAAAGGAAGAAATTCAAGAATATAAACAGTCTATTACTATTTGCAATCGCCATCATTAAAGAACGTCCTTGTTAAAAACGTTGTCGCTTTATTTACACTAGTATTAAATAGGTCAAAATCACCTATCTCGCTCATAGTGTTGAAGGAGTGATTAGCTCGCCATAAATATGAATTCTGCCGGTAATTTGTGGAAACAGTGGGCAGCGAAAGAGGGGGGTTTGTACGTAGATGTTTGGTCGGAACATTAATAAATACTTTCGACAGAAGTTCGGAACAATCTACAATATTAGAAGTAATTTTGAGCAGGTATGTTATATCTGCTATTTCTCTTCGCTTCACAAGAGGCAACAAATGATGCTTATTACAAAGTTCACTATAATTATTGGGATCGTAGGTATCATGTAAACGGTAACATAGATATTTGATGAATTTTTTCTGGATATTTTCTAAACGATTTATATATAAATGGTATCTAGGGTTCCAGATTTGCGATGCATATTCTAAGCTGCTACGAACATAAGAACAATATAATATCTTTAATGTCTTTATGTTGTTAAAGTATTTAGCGTTTCGCATGACAAACCCTAGTGCCCTGAAGGCTTTTTGTACAATATTATCAATATGGCTGTCGAAAAGTAATTTGGAATCGAGAAGAACACCCAGATCACGAATGATATTTTCTCTTTGTAGTTCGACGCCTTTCAGGTAGTACTTAGAAATGTGGAACTTGATCTTACGAGTGAAAGTAACCGCGAAACATTTCGATGGGTTCAAATCTAGCTTGTTTTTCGTGCAATACACGTCCAGACTATGCAGGTCCTGTTGAATTAGGTGTATATCTAGCTGCGATGTAATAGCTTTAAATATTTTCATATCGTCAGCAAAACATAATAAGCGGGCAAATTTTATACACTTATTAATGTCGTTAGTAAGTACAGTGAAAAGTAAAGGACCTAAGAGAGAACCCTGTGGTATGCCACTGTGAATAGGTACCCAGCTCGAAACATAATTGTTGATAACTACCGCTTGAGATCTATATTCAAGATATGATGAGAACCATCTAAGTAAGTCACCCCTAATACCGATTTGAAAAAGTTTATGGAGTAGAATGTCATGATCAACACGATCAAAAGCTTTACTGTAATCGGTATAAACAACATCGACTTGAAATCCTTTCTCCATAGAATCTGTCAAATATTCGTTAAAAACTGCCAAGTTAGAAACTGTAGATCGACCTTTTATAAACCCGTGTTGAGAGCTGCTAAACGAATGCTTGAGAGCAGCATTAACTTGGACGTATATTATTTTTTCCAATAGTTTAGATAAAATACAGAGTTTTGAAATCGGTCGATAATTAGTTACATCGTCTCTGGGACCTTTCTTGTGTACTGGAGTAATAAATGCTGATTTCCAGATTGGGGGCATCAAACATTCGTCTAATGATCGCTTAAACAAATAATGTATAGGGAAAACTATAGATTTAGCACATTTTAAAAGAAATTCAGCTGGTATTTGATCAGGTCCTGCTGCTTTAGAAATGTCAAGTTTAGTTAATAAATTGTAGACATCATCAATGTTAATCTCAATGTTTTGAATATATGAGGTTGACGTATCTACTGATGAGATATTAGTTATACTAGCAGCATGATTTACATCAATGTTGCCAAGAAATGTAGATTTAAAAAAAGCAGAGAAAGTTTCACATATATCATCACCAGTAGTTGCTGTTTTATCTCCAAACTTAACCAAACTCGGAATATGACTGCATTTAGACCGGGATTTAATATAAGACCAGAATGCCTTCGGGTTATTGGTAATATTATCTTCAACAGAACTTATGTAGTTTACATAGCAAGTATTGTGCGTGTTTGTACGTGGCGGGCCAAACATTTGTATCACAGGTTTAAAATCGGTAATTTTGCTCAAAATTTGATATTATTTGTTAGTTTAAAGCTTAAAATATAACTTATGCAACATGTATTTAGCGAAAGTAAGATACTCCGGCCGTTAAATTGCTTTTTCGGGTATTATTTTTTCATCTTTTGAATACACTGCGGCATGTGAAACGGGCTTACATTGGCTGTGTTTCAAACAAACTAAACAAAATAAGGGCACACATTTCAAGTGAGCTCTTATTTACCGAGACGTATTTTTCGCGCCGACCCGTTATCTAGTTATTGTTGATCGAAGATGAAACCTGTATCTAATAATTTTAGTAATTTGTAATTTTAATATTTATTTTCTTTTTCACATAAAAACAATATTTTCGGCTGAGACATTAAACTTAGACATATGGTGTATCGTATTTTTTTGTAAAGCTAACAGTAATGAATTTTGCTGTGGAATTGAAAATATATATTTATCGAAATAAAAAGTAGTCTAATATACCTTTATAACAATGAAAGAATATTCAAAATTGTATTCAGTACTACCAGAAATTACCCTAAACATCCAAACACACAAACTTCAACTTCAACTTTTTAATGTTGGAGTTCCATAGATACGAATTCTACCAGTGTCAAGTCAGTAATAGGAGAGTCACTTTATATGTAGTATTAAATTTCTATTATATAATTTAGTTCTTCCAGATTAGGCCTCTGAACCACAAAGTCAAACACAACACTTACATACATCATGCCGTACATAAATATATATTTACGTAACAATTACTGTTAATTACTGTGTTATGTTAGTTTAATTTTGTTAAAACATATAAAATTAACCAGAGTATTGACAAAAGGATGAAATACACATCTTTGTGCGTTTGTTAAAATCAGATGGACGTAGTCATATTGTTAAGTAAAATATCATACAATACAATACTAAATTGGGGCAATTGAAAAAAATATTTTCTAGAGTGCCTTCATGCAACCCACATGTATCGCTATCGTTATTGAATAAAACCTCTTTTATATAAATCGATTGTTGACGTTCAGATCTCAGTTAATTAATAGTATCGAGACTCCAACTTTTTGGTAGTCATGCACGTGAACGTCAACAAAAAAGAACAAAGTGTCATTCTTCTTCTGTTTTCCATCGAACGATCGAGGCGATCATATTATAATGAGCAGCTGAAACAAATATCATCATCAAAACAAGAATCATTATCCAACATTCGTGGAAGCTCAGCGGCCAGCTGGAACAGAGAGAAGATCACGAGGTACGTGCATTGTATCTTTACTGTTGTTAGCTGGATCTGAACGAAAACTCTAAAGGTTCTCGAAGACCCTTCGGGGTCCCCCAGAGTAGCAGAAAGCCACTTCGGCGGTGCGCATGCTACACCACATTTACATATTCAGTTGATTCCCTTCATGAATCTGAATCCCACTATGTCCTCGTATCCATACCAGAACTACATAAATTCCTAAACAATGACATTGATACAAATGGAATTGATTAATTGTGATAACTGATGTTTCATTGAAATATGTCAAACATGTTAAAACATTGTCAAATGTAATGTAAAATATTTCAGTAAGAAGAAAAAGCCCTTTCTTTCTTGAAGGAAAACTATTTTATCGATTAAAAAAAACATTTATATATAGATTTTTGGACCAGGAACCATCTCGGGCGTCCTCAGAATACCCTACAAAATTATTATCACAATTTGATCAGTAGTTTCAGCATGCACTGAGGACAAATATACAAACATTGATTTTGATATATAAAGATAGTACACGGTACAATGCTAAAACAACGGTCAAAAACCTAAGTCATGTAAACTTAATATAAAAATAACTATGCGCTAATAACCTATACTAATATATAAAGCTGAAGAGTTTGTTTGTTTGTTTGGTTGAACGCTATGATCTCAGGAACTACGAGTCTGATTTGAGAAAATCCTTCGGTTTTAAATAGCTCATTTTTATCTAGGAAGGCTATAGGCTATATATCATCACGCTAACGCCAATAGAAGCAGAGCACCAATGAAGAATGTTTCAAAATCGGGCACTTTTCTCCTTTTGAGAGATTTCGTAAGTAGTAGTTATAATATTCGTTCAATAGGACAGGCGAAGGAATTAATCCATACTGCCAATTCTGAAGTTATGTGGTAAGTATCAAAGCTAACATTTTCAAAGTTTATTTTGTTTTCGTATTCAAAAAGTTTATACTACTTTTATTTCCAATTTTTTATTTGTTCCCTATAAAAGACTTTTTTGTGGTAGTCGGATTTGCAAAGTAAGTCGGAGGAAAAACGGTCGAACGAAAACGTTTCTTCCGAACGCTGCCTTAACGATGAGAGATATATGATTAAGTCCCAAGGAAATCTTGTAGAACTTGATAATGCCTAAAAAAATTAAGCGATAGCATATATCTAACTTTTATATTTAAGTTACAAAAAGTAGTTTTTTATAAATGTTTACCGCCCAACGAAGTGGGCGAGGGTTCAGCTAGTCATAAAATTCATAGTAACATCGTAGTGACTCGTCGATGCCAGGATTACTCTCAAACGCCTACACATATAGAGTAAAGAAACACTGCAACAGTGCGTTTATTCTACTTTTACTTTTTCTTGGTACAAATATATTGCTATACTAGCTGTGACCGCGACTTCGTCCGCGTGGAACGTAAAAAAAAACAGTCACCAATAAAATTATTTGAATATATTAAGTCCATTTACTTATCTATGTTTATCTCTCGTACTTAAGTCGCGTCGTCATTAAAATTACAATAGTATTTATCACAGTGAACCGATTTTAATGAAATGCGACTTTATCGCGAACAGATAAGCTGACAGAGGACTTTTTTTTAACCAACTTCGAAAAAGAGGAGGTTACTATGTTCGGTTGTATGTATTTTTTTATGTATTTTAATCGATATTTTAGTCAATTGTGAACCGATTTTAATGACTTTTTTTTTATTTGAATTGGTACACTATGTAGTGATTAACTGCTACCTATGTATTCGTCCGTGTGAAATTGATCAAAAATATGTTACAACTGCGTGAGACGTGTGCCTTACTGACTCCAAGAATAAATATACATAATTGAAAGACATATATTTGTATGTAATATGAATTATATCATCTTTTTGGTCAATTTGGCGGCCATATTGTTTTATTTACCACGTTTGCTTCTACATAATTCAGTTACTATAGCAAAGTATAAGAATAACTTAAGTATATCGACAATACGGGCATATTATATCTATTTATAAAATAAAAGATTTAAGATATATTGTAAGGTAATGTATAGTTTATAATTTTCATTACTTTCTTATATAGTGTTAGTGAGCACTGAGTTTGGTATATAGTAGGTTGAAGTTCCAGGTATGTTGCTGATGATAAATCCCATCCCATTCGATATACTATTAGTATTCATATATCTAATGTACACGTTACATGTTACAGTAGATGGCGTTCGTATCTTAGTTACAAATGTTTTTGAAAAAGCGTTTCTGTAATGTATACACCCACTTACAATTTTACATTTCTTGAATAAATTTTTAAAAAGCGCGTGCGGAGCCGCGGGTAACAGCTAGTCAATAATAAAACCTTTATGGTAGTTCAAATATAAAAATAGATGCTATTTTTATCTATAAAATAAACAAAATAAAATTGTATAGTTTCATTATTTCAATAGTATGTGTTACTGGAACTATAATAATATTTACAAATAATCATATTATTTACAAAATATCGTACGTATTATGTACGTATATGTCTTATATCATGATTTATAATGTTGCGGTTGATTGAACATCTTAAATGGAAATTATTTTTAACTCAAATGAGAAATAATCAACGTGACACTATGAATTGAATTGAATCGAATTGTGAATGTCTTCGACAAAGATAAAATGGCCGTAATTTGTGAGAATCTGGATGAATTTAGTAAGCTTAAAAAAGAGTACGACCAGACTTTTTGCGGAATTTTGCAGATGTTCCCATGTACACACTGCCTCTTTACAACAATTACTATGGTATGCGTACATGGCAATATATGCTTCCTTCAATCTTAAACGCATTACGAGCCGATTATTTAATAGAACTACAAGGAAGTAATGTTAAACAAGCGAAATGTATTTTAAAAAGATATTTCATAAATGAACTACCTCGAAAAATTTAAATATTAAATGTCGGCGTGTTGACTAACATACCTCTCCTCGATTAAACCGCAATAGCAGTTTCTTGAAGAGAGACCTATTGTATGTACATGTAATTTTTCTATTGTCATAAATAAATAAATTAAAAAAATAAATAAAATTGCATTTCTTACCTGATTAGCTTTATTGATTTGCTTCTTAAGCCCAGCGAACGCCATTGTTACAACGGCACAATCACGCTACGTTTTTATCTGTAAATAATAAGAAAATAGTATATAATATAAAACGCAAACTGAATAATACAAATTATATTTCACTTTACTTGGCAGAAAAAGCATTGATATAGTTTTGGAAATGTTTACTTGATAAAAAAAGTATGGTTTTACAAATTGATTTAGCTACTATGCTTTTTTCATCAATCGTAACGATTGAAATGTTTATAATTCGAAAAAAAAAAAATACACAAGTGTGTTTTGTAATTTCTTCTTTCTCCAACGTTTAATATACCTACTTGCGAAATATGCTACCACAAGAGGAACTGTATATAATTATTAACTTTTCCATAATAATGATAAATTTTAGACTAAAACTTGGACTAAAAGACTTTTAAATATCTCCAATTAAATCAGAGCTTCATGTAATTTCAATTTATCTTAATACAAATAGTAACAAACCTAAAAGCCTATTATTCTCTGTATGAGTGAAGCCCGAACTGTCTACCACGTATTTAATAAAAAATAAAAAAAATAATAAAAATCCTTTTATTTCTTGCAATTTTAACAAGTTTTAAAATACATATGAACCAAGAAATAAAAAAATTACAATTTACAATATACTATTTGTTAAAGGGAAAAGTTAGTTATCATTTGCAAGAACCCCACTACAGGTGAAGGCCTCCTCCAATGAACGCCATTTTTCTTTGTCTTGGGCTGTCTCAAACCAATTTTACCACGTGAGACCACTTTTACACATGAATTATCAGACTATTTTGGTCTATTGATAATTATTAGTGTGTAGTATGGAAATACTAGGTCTCGTGACGCAATGAACTAAACTAAACTAAACGCCATATTAGTAAATTAGTTTACTATCAGCAAACGGTGGAAAAGCTACTAGATTAACGTGTGCAAAAATTGTTAACGGCTTGTTAGTCAATTGGCCTTTTCAATGTTGATATATAACCTCTTTGGTTATCATACAGTTATGATGCATTTAGAATCCAATTACCGTGTATTAGATTGACTCTACATAAAAACAAATATAACAATAATAGAAATCCCAACCCGACAAAATTTTATATTCTGTAAAAGGAAATACGTCGAATCAGTTCATTTGCAACCTTTTTGTTTATTCAACTCCGGAGTTATGTTTGTTTTGCAAAGCACGTAAGCTTAGGTAATAATTTTATGATTCTAGCGCCTTTATATTATGTTTATTTTCATATAAAACTTTTGTATATTATATCCAAAGTATTTGCTCATAGTTTAAAAATAAACATGGATTAATGTTTATGTTAAATTGAATTAACTGAAGTTTTCTTTTGATTATTGTGTTCGAGTAAACAGTGAAGATAAGTAACAGTTCTGTTTTTGATCAAGTTCAACCGTATTCGTGGCTACCTTCATTATTTTAAGGAAGCACCACAGTTGTTCCAGAATAAATATTATGTCTATAGCCCTCTTACTAAAATATATATTATTTTTAGAGATCTATTTATTTTTCAGTATTGAGAATTAAATATATTTCATATATATATTTTATAACGTTTAAAACGGTGTCTAAAATAGTACGCGTGGGTGCTGCTAGCTTCAATTACTTAGCAGTCTCGGGTACTTTACACCCACAAGGTAAGAAGATCTTAGCTCCCGAGTTACGAGGGCTTTACGCGAATAATATTTTTTATACATTAAAAATAATAAAAAAGACCAGAAATAAATATTCATGGATAGTGTGTGTATTAATAAAAGTACCTAATTTTTCTTTTCATCACAACTAGATAAAGATTTGGAAAAGGAAAATTCATAAGGACTACTTTTGATCAGTACCAAGGTGACATTTTTAATTGCTTTAACGATTTCTTACAAGTACTCATCAATAGTCTGCGTATTTCACGATGTTCCTATTCTCTATTATCTACGTCTGTACCATAACTTTATACATTGAAATTATTAATACTCTCACTTCAATAAATCATTTACGATACTGTGCAGTTGGTACAAAGTTTTCCCGTTGTAAAGTTAAAACCGTTATGAAACCTCTTTTGCAATAAAATAGTTTTTAACACAAAAACTTTAACAAGTTCGCACTTCTAGAACATCAGAGAGCAGGGCCATCGAGTTATTGGCTCAGTGCCACAGAGCGGGATCGATACGCTGGAACCGTAAGTAATATTATTATGTAACGCTTGTTTTACTATAACCCTATTACCGGGGTGTACTGTAAATGGCTGCACTGTGTCCGCTAGCTAGCCGCGATGACTTTATTAATTACTTCGCTGTAACATAGAATGCTAAAGCTTTATTAATTAAATATGGCTTTCATAATATCTCTTTTATCTTGGAAGTAGTTAATGGACTCGTTATTTTAAAGACAGATGAAGCATTTAATCACTAGCTCACATCATTAAAGTAATGGTAATAATATATTCTACTAACTGATATCCGCGACTTTGTCTGTGTTATTTATTTTCATAACAACATATTTTATGTATTAAGTAAATTCGAAGTTGCCGTAAAATAACTGAGACATATGGGTTTTCAACGTTTTGATGAACATGGGTATATTATAACTTTTAATACAGTATACTTAATGCAAAATGACATTTGATAGAATAAATACTGATAAAATTGCAGATTATTTTACTAATACAAAATGAAGTGAACCTATATTGTTTTAAAGATTATTTTTTTGTTTATATAGTCATTTCTTCATTTCTACATGTTTTTAATACTTTATCGGTCTTATCACAAAACCAAAGATGAACACCGGTATAACACGAGTTTTACTAAGCAGTGCCTAAAATTTAAAATTTAGTTGACGTCATGTTTAAAATACTTTATTACAAAAGCGTGCCCAAGCGGTCTCTAGCTAAACATCTGATTTAAACTTTTTATGCAACTCTGAATAGCATTCGTTCATTTCGATCTCATCACTCAAGAACGTTACATTACATACAGATAATTTGTAAACAATTTCAATTTATGTACAATAATAATTGTATGTATAATAATTTTTGTTCAGATCTTCATTAAGAAAATTTACTTATTTTTACGTTAAATTGATTATCATTATTGTGATATTTTATTTAAAAGAAAATGTAAAAAATAAATAAGCAACTTAAAAGCGTAAGGTGGCACAACAGTATAATGACAGATTAAATACACTGTCAATGTCAATAATGTCAAATAATAGTAGTTATGATTTACTTGTGAATGTCTACAATTGTTTAATTGAAATCCACAATTTACTATGAAACTTCTTTTGCCGGCAAATAGAGATACAGATAATTACAACAATAGAATAAGATCTGTCAAATTAGACGAGTGTTAGAGAATATTTAAGTTAAAATAATGATAATCAGTAAGCAAGGGTAAGGCCCTCTTTTGTAATGAAACTTTTTTTAAGTCAGAGTTCAATGCGTATTTAACTTTTCTGTAATAACACGGTATAAGTTTTACCGTTTTACCACAATCTCAGCTGATTTTAAATGACGATGTGGTACAAGGTGGTAAACACACTAATTGTAGAAGACAGGGTCTTAAGTGCACCTGCCGGAACACACCTATCGGTGCTTGGCTACAGATTTTCAACCTGAGGGTGGCAGGTAGCGAGACGGGCTTAGAAAAAGCCCCATCTCCATACATGTTTCCATTGTACAAAATGTTCAACAATCTTGAAAGGGTAAAACAGGCAAAGTATAATAAGCATCGGATTATGATATTTCAGGTATTTCCTGTGCGCAATCTATATCTATTATAAATTTTCTTCATATTTATTTCTGATAAATTATTTAAATGCGTGAGACCACGAATAGCTAAATCTACAGATAAACTTTTTCATATTTAAAAGTATAATACTTATCTATAAAAGAAAATACATCTAACAGACAGTCTAAATTACAATTAAAATAGATACTAAAGTAATATGTACGGATTCACTAAGACATTATTTTTAAAAGTAAATTATTTTTAATAATAAATCTTGTCCAAATCTAAATAAAATTGAAGTGTTTGTGGTTTGTGTGAGATAATCTCCAAAACGACAGAACCAAATTTAATGGTGACATACTAAAATAAAAGAACAGATAAAGACTGTTAATAGAAGGTCAATAAAGATAATAAGGATAAAAATGATAAAACTTAACAGAGAACACTTAAAATAAGTATAAGGATTATATAGATTAAGACGTAGTGATGACAAAATTACAATAAAACAGTTAAAGGCAGCTCATAATTAATTCAGGTAAATAAAACACGGAGTATTTAATAAAACTTAATAAAAACCGTAAAATGTAAAACCTATGCACTATACTATTATTACATAGAGGTACAGATTAGAATATATTTGTGAGAGCTGGTCACTAGAAGTATTGATTCGAATCTAAAGATAATATCGCTATTAGGAGCTATATAATCCCCAAGTGTTATAAACTATATTTTGGCTATTGTTATTTAGCAATTAACATGTTAACGTCTCGGGAAGACGTTAATATAAGTTATTTACAGAAATGACTGCTCATTTAAACATTCATATGCAAAACGTTCAGTATTATAAAAGTTGACTAACAGAATTAAGAAGTGAGAGCGGAATTTGTTACTGACAATTCATAGATATTCATCCGTATTAAAAGAAGATATTTTGTAAAGACCTTAAAAAAATATCCTCAAACATTGACGTAGATTATTCAGGCTGAGGATTAATCGATCCAATATGCAAAATAATCTTACGAGAGCCATTAATCTTCGTATAATAATCTCGATGTAGGTCAAACTGCTCTGTATTTGAGAATATCTGTAAAGTTCTGTATTGTAATTAACACTTATTCAGTGAAGTACATAAAATAACGCGAAAGTTTTTCAATATCAAAACTTCTGACGCGTAAATGCATATAATTATCTTCCTAAACGATTTCGACTACGACAACCAAACTCAGGGGCTGAGATATTTAGTCCAGTCACTTCAATGCAGTGCAAGAGTAACCACTCTCCCCAAACAACCTGTTTGCAGGTATTAGACAAAGTACTAAGCTTCTTTATCACTATCTATCACCACGAGAACCGAGTTTTTCATAGTCCATTAGACAAAAACTTGGTTTGATACGCAGGATATACGATATTTCAGTGCGCAATACATTAACGCACTCTCTCGCCTATACCCGCCTTGTACCGATGGAACGGCAAACCGCTATGATTAGAGGCGTATTGGATGCAGAATCTGATGAACGAGATACATCAGTTCTTACCGTCAGGAAGGAGGTCAGCAAGTGCTACCGTTAAAGCCGATCACAGTTGGCTGCCTCGCCACCGAAAGTGGATCGTATTGCTACCGAGATAGACCTGTACTGATGCGGGGAGTAACCGCATAAACTCGATCACCAAGATACTCGAGATCCCTCCATCAGGTTGGGCCTTCAAACCGATGTGGTTTTCAGGGTGTGGTCGCCTTGTGCAGGTCAGCTACTAGGAGCCACTGCTGATAGTTTATGAACAATTAGCTGTTTCTCGTGAAATTCTACCACTTTTATAAGGCCTGTCGACAGAGTCTTAGTATATAATCCACTACACCCTGAAATTCATATTAAATGCGTACAATATATAGCTCCTAAGGAGTTTGTCAACCGTGAACAGCAACATCATCAGTCCGTTCTGTTCCTTAGTGAGCGTTTGCAACTTGAAAGACATATTTATCATATTTCACATATAATATTTGACACTGTTTATTAATTGAATTAAATAATAGCATTTTATGGAACCTCGTCAATCAGTACATAACAAGTTTACCGAATTTGGTATCTTAACTCTGTCCTCCTAATAACGTCCTTAATTACTTAATGTTGCTCGCAAAACCTTGCTAGATTTTCTAAACGACCATCATAATTTTAATACTAGATTCATTATTTTTGACTCGGTAAGACCAGGGGTTTTAAACAGTTCAAGTACCATGTCAAACAAGTTTTACTATAAATTGGTTTATGCCATCATTACGTAAACTATAATGATATCTGAGAATGACCCTCTATTTATATCCGTTCAATGCGTTCCGTATGCAAAAAAGGATGAACCTGATTTATTTTAATGTCGGCTCCTCTCTACGATTGGGATATTTTCCTACTAGTGGTAGTTTTTAACCTTTAAAACTTTCTAAAAGCCTAAACCGAATTAAGTTTTTCTTTTATTTTCAGTAATGACTCTTATATAACGTCTTGAGAGCGGCTGTTACCTAATGATATTGCTACCACCTTGTTTGTCGTTCAACAAGGTACCACATATAAATCACATACTATATACAAAGATATTTCTAAAATAAATAATAAAAATGTCAGATCATTTATACTTAAATAACATATTATATAGCCATTTATCAAAACCTTTAATATCGATTTCAAATTGGGTCGGCACCAACAACCGTGGAAACAAGAAGTCGATGTACTTATATATAGCTTATAGTGGAAAACTTTTAACAATGCGTATTTCTGAAAGCGTGTCCGACTGAGACTCAAAAGGCTCGAATGTACGCATTGTTTGTTATAAATGCAATAATAATACTAGACAGTTGTATATCGATAAAAAGAATAATTTATCACAATAGTTTATTATATCAAAAACAATAAAGAGTGTGACCGACGCGATAATAATTAAAACTGTTTAAATATGGAACGAATTGTTTTGCATTTAGACCTCATTATCAAAAATCCTCTGATACTTATTTTAAAATGAACAGGTTTTATTTATCAATCATATTCACTTCATATATTACTTATAAGTATTATTAATTCATTTGATTTTCTTTAGTAACACACTATTAATGTAATTTACTAGCAACAACCTGTGACTTCGCTCGTGATAATCACTATAAAAAAATGAAAAAGAATAAAACGGCACGTGATTCTCGGGGAGAATGTAACTTTTCAGCGAAGAAAGAATTTTATATAATTAGTATTTTCTTAATTATCGCCTATAAACAAACTTTATGTTATAATAATAGTATATATAGTATTATTACATGTACTTTTATTTTAAAATAAACGTATTAAATATGATACGGTTAAATCGGAACAAAAACGGTTAATGAAACAATGACGTTCAATGGAAACAGTTTTGCTGCAAAGGTCATACGTAGTCGTTCTTCATTTATAGAGCCTTCCCCTCGAGAAGCTCCTTTTATCTGAACAGTAACATAAAAAACATTCATCAATAATTATCACAAAATATAAACCGATATTGAGATACGTTTATTATAACGAAATTACTGTTGAGAAAAGTAGAAACTCGATTCGATATAACATGGGGTACTATTGCGTTGAGAAATATTTTCCCCGTCTCATTAAATTATCGTTACCTTCTGTACTTTGATCTTGACTAACTCCCGTTGATACTTCGGGATCACAACACACACTTTGACAGGATTCAGATTACAACAGTGTCAGTGCGTACGCTACAGCGTAGCAGTCAATAGTCGTTGGATCTGGAGTGAGACTGAGGCGGTCGTAGCGCTACGGAGTGTAGGCGTGCGCGCGCAGCCTCGCCCCTCACATGTGAACCCAATATCAATCCAAATGCAAACAATTTCCAAAAGATTTACGAATACTCCACAGTCGACATTGGTCTCAATATCAATTAATAAATAATACGTACTACATACACCCACGCCCACATCACACATATTATAAATGAAGAGTTGAATTACGACCTTTGGAATAGTTGCTATTCATTAATATTATAATATATCCATGAGTTATACTAATAATATCGAACCTTCCAGTCTTAACTAGAATACACTGTAAATTTACCAGGTCCTAGCTAGCTTTTATAATAAGAACTTGAAACTAGATACGTATGAACTTTGTCATCTTAGATAACAATTTATTCTTGATATATTTATTACCTTCATGAATATTAAATTTAAGCCTCCACGATTAATCCGTTTATATTGTCAGAATTAAATTTATTTCGTAAATGGAGTTTTAAGTAAGTTAACATAAGTTTTTTTTTATCGTAGCACGGCATAGTGACTGTACTGTGCCTGATGGTGAGCACAGTATAATCCAAAAACAATGGCGACTACCGAGAGACACGCTATCCCTCACCGGTCGCCGCTGCCATGCCGGCCTGCATAAATGTATCTTCACGCTACGCTTGAAGGACCCCATATTATAGGAAGGACGGAACACACTGACCGGGAGATTGTTCCACAGCTTCACGGTACGGCAGAGATAAGAAATTGCGAACTTTTTAGTTCGTGCCCAGATAGGATTTACCGTTAAACTATGGCTCCGAAGCCCAGCGCGCGTAGTTCGGGTATGAAAAGGAGAGGAAGGTATTAAATTAAACAGTTCTACAGAACACTCGATATGATACAGACGGTAGAACACGCTCAGTGAGGCAATGTCTCTGCGTAACTGAAGCGGCTCTAAAAATTGTGTAATGTATGAATCATTAACAATGCGGACAGCCCATCTCTGCAACCTGTCCAGGGCATCTAATAGGTATTTGGGGGAACCGTCCTAAAGGTGCGAACAATATTCCACACAAGGCCGAACTTGTGCCTTATAAAGGAGGTATAGCTGATCAGGCGTGAAAAACCGTCGTACCATGTTCAGGATTCCGAGTCTCTGAGATGCAATGGAGATGACGCTCCCGATGTAATCCCTGAGATTGAGGTCGCTGCGAATATATATACTTAAGATATTAAGGCATTGCATTGCGAGCGAGACGTTCTGGAGAACAGGACGAGGGGTAAATGGAGATGTTTTGCAGGTAAACGCTCACACCTTTGTTTTGTTAGCATTAAACTCGACCAAATTGCTTGCTCCCGTGTTGATATGAGATGCAAGGACCGGTCGAGTTCAATCACAAGTTCCTGCCGTCTCTTGTCTGTTTCTCCCCGACTGCAAGAAGGCTTGCTGTAATAGCACCCATGGATGGTGCTATCATCTGCATAACAATGAATATGGCCTAAAGGCAACATATCATTGATATGCAGAAGAAACAGAGCAGGTGAAAGTACAGAGCCTTGAGGGACTCCAGCATTTACTGACATGAGCTGCGAATCACATCCATCGACAAGGACACGAATTCTGCGCTCATGTAGAAAGCCAGATATCAATTCATATCAATTTCTGTGATAATTTCGGACCCTCAAAACTCTGTGTTCAGTTAAACGTAGACAACAGAGCCACGTCGTCAACTTTATTCCCCACTAAACAGGCCCATTTTCGCCCACGGCTCTACAACGAAGCTTTTTAACATAAAACATAAAATGTAGTACCGTAGTCAGTGACGTATTTCGAGAATATTCCAAGGGTCTATAAGCTTTACTGCCATTTAAGTAGTGAAAGAAACATAAGTAACGATTATTGAATCTAATAAATGTTATTATAGCCCTAGGTATTTTGCTTTAAATCGACTCAACTCAGACCTCCCCCGGGCCTCACAGCCCAATGAGAATTCTTCTTCACGTAAAAAAAAAGGTATTTTGCTTGGTAATAATAGTAGGGTACGAAATGGAAATCACTAAAACAGATCTTGATATCTTGACTTGACCCCGACATATTTTACTTTTCTGCTAAATAGATTCCTAAAGCGTGAGATCCGTAGCATCGTTCTTGCTTGCCGACTTAGGACATGCCCCCGTGGTTCTACGATAGATACAGCCCTGGCAACGGCACGCTTCCATTTCTAGGTAATGATAGCGTAAGAAACACCTGTTTTAATCTACTACATAACGCGGACCTTTCAACGCTGTTTTATTTCTACAGACTTTGAGTTAAATAATATAAAAAATAATTATACTCTATATTTTATAGAAATATTTTAGTTTAATTTAATAAATATCGCAATGCTTTATAATACTTTTCTGTTTCTGTTAGAACAATATATTTGACATATATATATTTAACAACAAAAATATCGTTGCTATTTTAGTTATGTTAGAGTTAAAATTATAATGTCGCCATAATATTTTCTATTTTGAACTTCCGCGATTTACTTTCTGTTCCAGACATTTTTTTAAAGTAGGTCTCCATATACGACTTCGCTTACGTTGACTACAACATTTATATAGTGTCTTTATTGTTTATTATGTTGTTATGTCTACTGTTTATATATACATCAATAAATTTTACAATCATATTGCCGACAGGACGTGAAACAAAAGTGCCGACTGAAAGTTAGAATTCAATAAAGCTAACTTCGTTCTATACAACGTTGTTGTCTAGTGTGAAGATCACCAGACTGTTGCTTGAACTAACTCTGGAATATATCATACAGTATTAATCTGACCCAATAAATATTACTAGTCGGCGCCCAGTGGTCGACATTCGACAATAGTTCATTGATTTTTTAAAGTTTTAACTTTATTAGGATTCTTTTGTCAAGGGGTACTTCTATAATCCAAGGTTCATCACGGTTACTCAGTTATTTGCCCCTGTTTTAAATTATATAGACATTTAAAAAAATCTATGTGTATGTATAAATGAAAATTGGAATTAATTATAAATTTGAAGCTAAAACATGCAGCTACTTAGGGTGATAAGGCTCTAAAATTCTAAATAAACATACATTTTACGAAAATAAAGAAATTTATCGCAACTCGTGACACAATTTTCAATTAGTTTTACACGACACCAAGTGTGTTCAATGTAGTCTGTATATTAGGAGGAATAGTGATATGCCCAGTATCATCGTTTGGAAAAGTTATAGATACACAATAGAATCAAATGACGCATACAAAACAAAGTTGTTTCTAATACTACCATTAACTTTTGAAAATGAATTCATCTTTGTTCAAAATTCATCATCAACTGTACTAAATACAATTGCTACATCAGGTTGAACTGCATCATTGGAACCGCGGAGATCCAAGTCATAGATTACTTTCATGAGCAAACAAATTTTCCTAATTTGATTTTACAACGTATTTTTATTAAATCATCATTTGAAGTGAGTTCACCATAAAAATACGAAATATTATAATATTGACGTTGACTTTGGTAATATTGCTTTACTCTTATGAGAGTGAAATAAAGTAAAAGCAGTCCTGTCACCTAAAAATGTTGACATTCAATAAAACCAAAGAGAAAAATAATTATTACAGTGGTTCCATAAATTTACTAAAGATAAATTATTTATCAATTAATTATTAATGTATATTATGAATTTACATTTTTTTTTTCTCGAACTGACTACGCTTTGACCCGTCAGGGTCTTCACAGCTTCACCGGACTACCAATGAATTTACATATTATTATAAAATTAACCTACAATTTAACCAGTTGATTTCAAAGGGCATGTAACGCATGCAACGTCAGTCATGTTAAAAATATTGAAAAGGTAATTGGAACGTAAGAAAGATGACGGATGTCAAAAACGTCTTTTTCATTTACATGTGTGTATATGTTGTGTAAAATTCTAGCAGTAGTGTGAGTAATGTATATTTTAATTAATTTAATATGCTTGTAATCTCACCTAAATACAAGTTTTTTATCGTACTGTGAAGATGTGGAATCGTCTCCCAGCCAGTATGTTTCCTTTCTCTTACGACATGGGGTCCTTCAAACGAGGCGTGAAGAAGCACTTTTGCAGGTCGGCATGATAGCGATGACTGCCATTGCTATTTAACACTGACAGTCACCGTTATTTATAGACTGTACTATACCGTACTGTGTATTTTCCATCAGGTACAGTGCAGTCACTTTGCTGAACCAGTTAAAAAAAAAAACAAGTACGGTTTCCTTAAATTTATCAATAACTAGCGGGTCCGGCGGACGTTGTCCCGCCCTGATAATAAAAAAAACCTTAACAAATTATATACATAAACCTTCCCCATGAATCACTTTATTTACTGGTGAAAACTGAAAATCCGTTCAGTAGTTTTAGAGTTTATCGCATACAGACAAACAGACGTAGCAAAGGACTTTGTTTTATAATATGTAGGTAGTGATTCTTAAAACTTAGAAGAATCGGTGTAATGTTTTACCATTTCAGGGCTTATTGTAATTATATTATGAAAATGCAGTTATCACATTTTGGGTACTTTTTGAGGGATGTCTTTAAATATTTGCGTATACCTACATTCAGAACAATTGATTGAACTGTACTGAAGTCGACGTTTTGCCGCGACCCCTAACGCGAGTTATATTAAAATAGACGAATCAGTAAATCAGTTAAACAAACATACATTTTTATTTATATGATATATTTTTTATCATTATTAGTTGTAACTGATACGGTTTAATTATAATTAAAATTGTCAATTATTTCATTTTCTTATTATATCACGTTTGTGGATTTTCATAAAAGTTAGGGACAGAAATAAACCGAATTGCCGCCCACAAACCATCGCCCACATATATCCGAAAGGAGAACGATAATAGCAATGTATTTATTTAATAAGTATTTAGGAGCAATAAACTCGTAAAAAAAACAATTTGTTATATTGATAACAAAAGATAAACAAAGACAACCGATGGAAAGTTCATCGATCCATACTCATAGTTATTGTGATAAATAAACATTTATTTACGTTACATATTGTATAATACTACAGTTATACTATTTTAATAAGAACAAATACACCTACGCAATAACATAATTCAAATGTCATAAATCACAATAAAATCAAACCTCAGAATTCCATACAGATTATTTAGAAGATCGTTATTTTTTCATTAAGACTGATTATGTTAAGGTAAGTAAAGGTCCCAGAACAAAACTGCGTGCATTCCGATCAGCCACTGTGCATTGCTCCCACAACATCGAAAAACAAGATTTCGATTCGCGTAATATTATTCTAATTGGACTATGAAGTAATAAGAGGTATAATACTTTTTGTTCTCTAATGAAACAAATTACTTTAAGCGCACCAGATGGACGTTAGCGTGTCTACCGAGGCGTAAAGGAGAGATCTGTGGCCTGTACTATTACGGAAACGATTGGCTACCAAGGATCCACCTTAATGATTCGGGGTGGCACTTTCTACGAAATTCGCACAGAGTTCATCATTGTTGATAGAGGCTGTGTATATGACTTCAAATTCGTTTTTTTATTATTCGTTGTTATTTTTATTTGTTATAATTAGATACTATTTGTTATAATAAGTATTCATGGAAAAAGAATATCGAGTGGGTGTAAATGAGTCCCAATACATGTAAAAGGTTTTGGACGAGCATGTAATGCCATTTGAACCATGTATTGGTGAAACTCTTTGTTTAATACATGACATTGTAAAAACCGGAGGTTGCGAGCATCCTAATTGAATACCTGCATGACGACGGTATTGCAACATTATCGTTACCAGCTTGCAGCCTAGATATTTATCCCATATAGTGCGTCTTTGGCAATCTAAAAGGGCTAGATTATGCACGGACACCAGCTCCCCAATACAATCACGGTGTTGAAAATTGCGACAATAAAAGAATGGGAGAACGTCCCTCAATCAGATATTCAGGACGTAATGGATGAACTCTCTAATAGGTTAGAAAAAGTCTGCAACGCTAGAGAGAGGTAAAAATTTTAAGAAGACGGGAATAAAAAAATAATCTTATTAACGAAACACAACTATGCAAGCACTGTTACTTTGCGTAGGTTTTCTGTGGGTCGGGTGGTAGTACCCCGGGCGAGCCGACCCATTCATGCTGAAGCCAATAATAGCTTCAGCGTGGCTCTACCACCTACAAAACAAATAACCTTTGCAACAAATCATAACGAACGAATGCGAAGTCATGAACACAGCTAAACTAATAGGGTGTTATTAGACAAAAGTTAAATATGTATTGAATACTTGCTTTAAAAAAAGTTTGGATACTACGTATTAAATGCACCGCGCTCGCCGACCGCTGCCGCGGCAAGCACTAGTTATCCTTTTTCGCACGTCGAACCTAACCTAACCGAACAGAGATAATAGATCAAGATGTCGAACGTTCGGCGAGCGCGGTGCATTTAATACAAAAGAACTCAAACTTTTTAAAGCAAGTATACAATACGTATTTAACTTTTTTGTCATAACACGGATATAGTCTACACGTGGAGTTTTACGTTAAACCTTATCGAATTAAATCCCAAAGATAGAACAATAATAAACGTTTAATTAGAAATTATGAACTGCACCAATAGTAGTCCGGTGAAGCTGTGAAGACCCTGCCAGGTCAATAGCGTAGTCAGTTCGAAAAAAAAAAAAAAAATAAACTGCACACAAATTTTTAATTATTTTTAACATTTTAATCCTTATAAAACAAAAGACTTGCGCGTCTGGCAAGCCTGAACAAAAAGTCTATTATGTTACCTTAAAATAGCTTACGCCTTCATCAAGGTCGTTAATGTTATTGCCATTTTTATATTATTAAACACCGACAAATTACAAAGACGATGTAAACGTAATGGTGGAAAGAGTTATTGGATTACAGGTGGGCGTTTGTATCACATCGTAATTGGGTAGCTACGACGTGACAAAGGAATCTAAAGCGTATTAAAATTTGATAGAACCATTTTCATAAATATTAGTCATTATTTTGTTCTAGGTTTTTAATATAATAAGAAGCCATAAGAAATTAATATTTGGACACAACAACAGTTATTCCAAGAAGTGCACATTCGCATTTATAATATACTAGCTGTTGCCCGCGGCTCCGCGCGCGTTTTTTTTTTTAAATATATTAAAGAAATTTAAAATTGTAAGTAGGTGTGTGTACATTACAGAAATGCTTTTTCAAAAACATTTGTAACTACGACACGCACGCCATCTCCTGTAACATGTAATGTGTACATTCGATATGTGAATACTAATAGTATATCGAATTGGATGGAATTTATCATCAGCAACATACCTCAAACTTTAACCTACTATATACCACCCTCAGTGCTCACTAACACTATATAAGAAAGTAATGAAAATGTTAAGCTATACATCATCGAACAATATGTGCTAAATATTTTTTATATAGATATAATATGCCCATATTGTCGATATAATTGTGTTATTCTTATACGTTGCTATAATGACTGAGTTATGTAGACGCAAACGCGGTAAATAAAACAAAATAGCCGCCAAATTGACCAAAAGGATGATATAATTCAAATTATATATAAATATGACTTTCAATTAGGTATATTTATTCTTGAAGTCCAGTACAGCGCACGTCTCACGCGCTTGTTTACAGTACACAACATATTTTTGATTAATTTCACACGGACCAATTCACGGGCAACAGTTCATCATTACTACGAAGTCTTGACTAACAAAATAAAGTAGTCTAAGTCATTTCGAATATTCCACTGCGGCCGAAGAAGAATAAAAACTATATTACTTTTTATGAGGTCTGCTATCTAGCAGTGAACACCCCGTGAAAATCGGTCCAACAATATTGGAAAGAGCAATGCGGACAATGGAACAAATAAAATAGAATATTTCAACCGCCATAATTTCGGCTATCTACCAGTAAAATTCCCATTAAAATAAGTCCAGCCGTATTGAAGATTACCCGAAACAAACAGAGAAACTATAATAATATAAAAATACCGGGATATAAAAGAAATATTGTTTTTGTTCGTTGTAGCCATTCACCAAAAAGTTGTTATTTTAATTTTACATACAGACACTTTATTTTTATAATACGTAATAGACTACAAACAAAAAAATTGGACTTTGATTCCAATTATGTAGAATAAACTTTTTGAATAGAAACACAAAATAAACTTTGAAAATGTTTGCGATCGAAACTTACCACGTTGCCATGGCAATAATTTATAATAGGTACTAACGTTAACGCGCAGCTAAAGCAGCTCACAAAGAAAAAAAAAAGCCCGATTTTGAAACATTCTTCATTGGCGCTCCGCTCCTATTGGTCTTCGCGTGATATATAGCCTAAGGCCTTCCTCGGTAAATGAGCTATCTAAAACCGAATGATTTTTTCAAACCGGACCAGTAAGTAGTTCCTGAGATTAGCGCGTTCAACCAAACAAACAAATAAACAAACTCTTCAGCTTTATATATTAGTATAGATTCGTAACTGCCCGTGATTTTGCCGCGTTGATTTCCTGTATGAAACTAATAATAGAATACAGCCTAATATTAACTTATAGTTTAAATAAATAGAATAAGGGTAAAAACCTTTTCCATGAAAAAAAAACAGGTGTGCAAACTTTCATAGTGTTGAATCACACGATTTTAGCGTTCACCGATCTTAATATGACAAGTATTCACATCCATTTCTCTATATTATATTAGCAATTAACCGGTTTCGTACGCACGGATTTTCTATGTAGTAATTATTTTCGACACTTCATTTTGTACGTACTGATGGACTGACAGAAAAATTACAGATTTTTATACATATTTTCATCCCCTTTTCTACAACCTTAGCGGTTGAATTTTGAAGAAAACCTTCCCTAGATCTCACCTACAGTATAAAAGAATTCCGCATGCTAACTTTCACGGCCTTATAGATGCAGTAGTTTGGGCTGTGCGTTAATATGACATTCAGTAAGTTCTTTTATATATAGGTATAGATAAAGACCAATGACCAGATATTAAATTATAATTCGTATCTAATCGTCTTACGTTTAATAACTCCAAACTTATATATTACTATATAACGTATATATAACATGTATATAATATTTTCCTAATTTTTTCCTAATTTCATTTGGTATTATGTACAACAGGGTGAAACATTTCCATTATTATCATCATATAATGTTGTGTTATTGATATACCTAAATAACAAATGTATCTGCGACAGTAAAATCATTGAACAATTAAATCATTTAGATGATAATAATAAACGCTTCGATAAAAACAGGCCAATGCTTCGTTTTATCCGACTTGACCGACATTACATTGTTTCGCGTTGAACTGGCTTTATTAAATTCCGTTGGTGAGATTAGTTCTCAGAGTCTCATTTATATTTAGCCGTAATATACATACGTTAGGTAATGAAGTCCAAAAATAGCTTAATAAAACAAAGCTATTTAAAACTTGTATTTTATTTATTTTCTCTATATACTTTAATATTTATATTGATTCTGTTATAAAATGAATCCAATTTTAGTCATTCATAAGATTTCTTTTTATGACCTACAAATTTTACATGTATAACGTTTGAAAGATCTTAAAAATATATATTACAATCTTACGAACAGTTAATATTAGACATAGTTCATTTTGAAATGTTACGGTACTCAAGAATAATTACTAACAGGAACCAAAGAGGCGTTGCTATAGTACCCAAAACGTACAAAATGTTTGCTGATCACACCAGCCCATTGTATATATTAATTGTGGATCTTCGGATTCAAAGAAAAAAGAAAAGATGAGATATGCTACATTGAAGCAATATAATTTTTTACACGCGACAAATGTCAATGTGAGATTTTAAAAATAAGAATTAAAAGAAAAACATAATAATTATATGACCAAGAAGTTTGTAATATAGTCTTGAACACCCATTTATCTAGCGTCCTTTGATTATCAATAGTATTGTAAAGGAGACAAATCTAACCATCAGTAGGTATGCGTGGATATTTTATATATACTAGCTTCTGCATGCGGCTTCGCTCGCATGAATATAGATGTGACCTCTTCCTCGGGAACTATATTCTTTTCCGGGACGAAAGGTACCGTATGTCCCTTTCTGTATCCCATACATGTATAAAATTTCATGATAATCGGTTGAGTAGCTGAGGCGTGAACGCGTAACAACAAACTCGCATTCGCATTTATAATATTAGTCGGGATTATCGATTGAAAAGAGAGCTATTTTAAGATGTCGTCATTGACCAAACGAGTCTCGAGCATCTCAGTGAGTGGCCGATTTCATTCAAACGAATGTGTCTCCGATCGAAGAAATTGCGCGCGCATCCTCTACGCGACTCCGTCAAACTTCTACATCCGCGACACACACCGCTTTAGACCAAAACCTATCAAACTGTTTCGAAATCGATGAATACCACTAATAGAATAATAAGTCATTAATTTCTGGAATATTTATAACATTTACATATTTCTTTCAATACCTTTAAAAATATTTCTTAATAGCTGTTGCCTGAAATTAACTTCACATTTAAATGGTTTTATTTATCCAAGAGAACTAGGTAAATTATCTAGTTTCGTTGTAGACCGTCTTTCCTTTTTTTAATGATTTTTTTTTTCTCTCTATTTACGATTTTACGGATGTTTATCATTTTTGATATGTCAGTCCCATCGTGACTTATCTTTATATATAAACTAGCCGACCCGGCGAACTTTGTTCCGCCTTAAGGACAATACTTTATTCTTTCTTCTGTACGTGTGTATGTCACTGAACTCCTCCTAAACGGCTGGACCGACTTTGATGAAATTTTGTGTACGTGTTGCAGTGGATCCGAGAATGGTTTAGATTCACAATTGGAAGCGGTAGGTGGCGCTGCGGTTGAACTTTAAATTTTTTTTTATTATCAAAGCAGGACAACGTCCACTTGACTCTCTAGTTATAAAAAAACGATTCACACTTTCCCTTAAACATTTTAATATACTTTATACAATAATACAAGATTTTAACAGGCAAATCGTTTCTTATTGTTTGTTGTAATTGCTATTTGTTATAAGTAGTTGAATTTTTTAAATATATACTTTATAGGTTTTAGGTATTTGAGTTATAGTAAAATATTATGTAAATATAACCTGTGTTTTAATAAGTATTTAGATATATACTAAAACTACTATTATATACAACTAAAACTCTTAAATACTACTAAACTTAATTACCTAAATTACCTAATTACTACCCTGTACAAACTTTTTACCCATTTAAGACACCTTTGTTAAATTTTATTATTTCCATTTGACCTCTACAGAAGAGACTAGACATTTCACTGAAAAGTCTTCTACCTACCACTAAAATTCCCAATCAAAATCGGTTTAACTGTTTCGGAAACCAAACCTGACAAACAACAGACACGTTAATTTTATTTATATCAGTGTATTACGAATCGTTATACTCGGTGTAGACAAATCCTAAGCAGTAAATACAAATTTATATCATAATGTTTAGATCATCTACTATAAATAGCCAACGTCGGAGGTCTGCTGTTGGTTTCTTTAAGGAAAGTCATTAAGATATGGACCGAGTGAAAACGGGTCGAACGTTACGAATGCGAATCTACGTATTATAAGCACGGATCATATTAAAGCGAGACCGCATGGAAATATAGGTCGCGAGCCGTCCGAGAAAATCCGTCAATCCTTCGCATTTCATAACGTAAGAAGGCATTACGCCTCGGTCATGTCTTTATCACTGAAGGGAATTAATAAACGATTACTATATATAACGTATTATTCAGAAGATATCTATACATGTAATAAAATGGTAAACGGGCGAAATCTGTCCATTAATTATTTTAAAGAAAAAGTACTCTAGTGGGGTATAGAATCAAAGACGGAACACATTTCCATGGCTTTTAAGATTATGTTGAAGAGTCTATTTAGTTCTTTAATGTATTAGAAAGAAAAGTCTATTGACGATTGAGATTTACGGCGTAGAAAACCGAGACGATCCTAAGACAAACAAATGATTTAATTGGTATTAAAATAAATCTGCCAGAACACTTAAGAATATGCTATTAAATGTACGTCAATACATTAGTCTATAACCTAAAAGAAATCCTGACGAACTCTTTGAGACACATTCATTGGTGCCACTTTAATATGTTAAAATGAAATTATTAAAAAAAACGGTACCGTAACGCGGAAAATTGCTTTGAATAAAAAAAAACGATCTTGTTTAATTTGGAATATTTACAGTAATTTTTATGAAATAGATGTTAGCTCTACTAAACAAAGAATATAATATTATTTCAAATTAAAAGTAAAGATAATTTAAAATCATAATATATATCTATATAAAGCGGTTTGAAATAAAATACCAAATACCAACAAAATAAATCCCGCATATCGTCTTTACACCATTACTAAGAGACTGGACGAGTCGAGGCGGCGCCCGCCTGTCTGCCGTCTTCCGCCCACTGGTTGCAGCCTAGATTTCACAGCCAAATAGGTTGGGGGACGTGTAAAAATAGGGCAACAATCTTATATAAGAAAAAATTTAGGAGGCTTTGATATGGATACAGCCTAAAAATTAAGCATTCATCGTATAATACGTATTATAATATTCAATTAGCAGTAGTCTTTAATGAATTGAAGAATTTGTTCGACGAGAAAAATCATGTTTCCACATAAAAATTATTCATATTAAAACATAAATAAGACATACATCATTTGATAATTTATTAGATTATGATTTATTGTAAGTATGGTAATGAAGAGTGAATAACAGTGGATAATGAATACTTCATAGATATATTTTTTTTAATTCTGGCACACTTCCCAATCAATCTACTTGAAATCTGTTTTAAATCAATTACCACCTCGAATTTTGAACAGTCGACGAATCCAGATGTCGTGAATTATAATAAAAGCGAACCGAAATAAAGATAAAAGACAACTAGCTATTTACAACTATATTAAGTTAATCTATATCTTCTTAGTTTATTAAATTTCTCAGTCTGAGAACAGATTCTTAAGGACAATAGCTTTTAGGTATACTAATTAAAAATGATTGCTTCGGCATTTAAAAGCGCTGTAACGAATATTGTTTTTTTTTAAGTTATTCCAGTAAACGAAAAAAAAAGATTTGTTTATAGTGGATTAAAAACAAAACAGTATTTTCATAACTGCAGTTTCTAAAAATGATATAATTCAATTAGTTTTATTGTACCTATCATTAGATCATTACATAGTATAAAACAAACCCCTAACGCGTCTGTCTGTCTGTCTGTTCTCGATAGACTCAAAAACTACTGGACGGATCTTCACACGGTTTTCACCGGTGGATAAAGTGATTGATGAGGAAGGTTTTGGTATATAATTTGTAAAGAATTTTTTTATAATCAGGGCGGTACAACGGCTGCCGGGCCCGCTAGTATAGTTATAAAAAGGGATGTTGATATGCCTGAGATAAGCCTCAACTCCATTGGTATCGATCACCTTGAAACTTGGTACAACCAAATGTCTTTCCACGGGGAAAGAGTTTATGCTATTACTAGCCGACCCGTGCCCATTTCGTTGGGCGGTAATAGGCATTATCAAGCTACAACTTTTCTCT
The DNA here is from genome assembly GCA_015888305.1 of Antheraea pernyi. Classification (NCBI taxonomy): domain Eukaryota; kingdom Metazoa; phylum Arthropoda; class Insecta; order Lepidoptera; family Saturniidae; genus Antheraea; species Antheraea pernyi. The sequence continues at coordinate 71,975 of MU159013.1, forward strand.
AGAACTCAATCATATATATCTCATAATTAAGGCAGCGTTCGTAAGAAACGTTTTCGTTCGACCATTTTTCTCCGACTCCCCAGATATTACTCCCTGCAACTTCACAAACTTTACCTCTTTATAATATTAGTATAGATTATAGATAATATAATTAGTTAATAGCTTCTGCCCGCGACTTCGCACGCATGGAATAGTTATTCTGGGCTAAGACGCAGCGGAAGCTCTCAAAAGGAAAAAATACTCCGATTTTAAAACATTTTTCATTGTTGCTCCGCTCCTATTGCTCTTAGGATGATGATATATAGCCTATGACACTCACAAATAACGTGGAATTCTATTGCTAAAAGAATTTTCAAAATCGGTTTAGTAGTTCCTGAGATTACCCCCTACAACCTCACAAGCTCACAAACTTTATCTCTTTATAATATTAGTATATAGATTATAGCCCCTGCCCGCGACTTCGCCCGCTTAGTAGTAGTTACTACTCTGGGCTAACGCTGATACACAGCAGAAGCTCTCAAAAAGAAAAAAACATCTCGATTTTGAAACATTTTTCATCTGTGCTCCGCTCCTATTGGCCTTAGCGTGATGCCTATAACCACTATCGATGAATGAGCTATATAATACTGAAAAAATTATTCAAATCGCACCAGTAGTTCCTGAGATTACCCCTTACAACGCCACAACGTCACAAACTTTACCTCTTTATAATATTAGTATAGATTATGACTCGCCACTAGATGGCACTGAAAGACATACATTTCTTGTACCGTTCAACCGATCGTTATAAAAATTGTTATACCTAAATATTAAAACAAGGATTATATTTACATAATAATATTTTACTATAACTCAAACGCCTAAAACCTATAAAGTATATATTTCAAAAAATTAACTACTTATTATAACAAATAGCAACAACAACAAACGACAAGAAACGATTTGCCTGATAACATCTTGTAATATTGTAAAAAGTATATATTATACTAAAATTTTTAAGGGAGGTGTAAATTGTTTTATTGATAACTAGCGAGCCCGGAGGACGTTGTCTCGCCCTGATAATAAAAAAACCATTGACAAATTATATCCACATGAATCACTTTATCTACTGGTGAAAACCGTATGAAAATCCGTTCAGTAGTTTTTGAGTTTATCGCGAACAGACAGACAAACAAACGCGGAAGGGACTTTGTTTTATAATGATTATGTATGTTATGGGTTTCATTATTATATTTACACTAGCCTCTGCCCGCCACTTCGTTCGCGTGGAATAGTTTTTGGGTTAACGCTAACACGCAGCGGAAGCTCTCAAGAGAAAAAAAACCCCGATTTTGAAACATCCCTCATTGGTGCTCCTCTCTTATTGGTCTTAGCGTGATGTTATATAGCCTATAACCTTGCTCAATAAATGAGCTATATAACACTGAATGAATAATTAAAATAGGACCAGTAGTTTCTGAGATTACTCCATACAACGTCACAAACTCAGAATCTTTACCTCTTTATAATATTAGTATAGATTACGTAAAATGATGTACTAGGGATAAATTTAACTATACACTGGGAAATTGAGAGTTAGGGATCGCATCTGACCTTTTAACTTTATACACAAAGCATGTTAAGCCTGTAAATATAGCTACAATATTCCGTCGGTCTCAATAAATTACCATAATAATACTTACGTTATTAACAGTTATAAAGGGATCCACAATAATATCACACATAGTTTATTAATGAAAATCAAAATTTTCAAATATTTGTTTTATTTCAGTTCCAATTAACGGCGAGAATATAAAAAGTTGTTATTTTTTGTCGAAAAAATTCAAAATTCCTGCGCAATGCATAACAATCTAATTATCTATACTAATATTATAAAGAGGTAAAGTTTGTGACGTTGTAAGGGGTAATCTCAAGAACTACTGATCCGATTTGGAAAATTCTTCCAAAGTTAGTAGTCTTCTTCAGAGTTATATACCTTATTTATCAGGGAAGGTTATAGGCTACATATCATCACGCTAAGACCCATAGGAGCGAAGCAACAATGAAGAATGTTGCAAAATCGGGGTATTTTTTCCTTTTCAGAACTTCCGCTGTGTTTTAGCGCAAAATAACCATTTCACGCGTACGAAGTCACGGACAGAAGCTATTAACTAATTATATTATCTATACTAATATCTTAAAGAGGTAAAGTTTGTGAGGTTGTGGGGGTAATATCTGGAGAGTCGGAAAAAAAATGGTCGAACGAAAACGTTTCTTACGAACGATGAGAGATATATGATTGAGTTCTAGAAAGAAGTTGTAGCTTGATAATGCCTATTACCGCCCAACGAAGTGGACACGGGTCGGCTAGTTGAAGATATAATTATTCAGTCGAATGTCCGTTGTCCGCTATTCCTATTATTTGGTTTGGTCGGCCTGCGTTATCAAACTAGGCGAAAAAGCATTATGCGATCAGTAATGGATTGAGAGAGATATTACTTTACGTTTCTCATATACCAACATTCAAGATAGAAACAACGAATGTTCTAAATTTACAATAATAATCCTCTAGCTCACGTCAACACGTTCAATTTAATTTTGTAATTAATCGTTACCTTATTAACATTACAAGTAACATATCTTGTTACAAATATGCGCTTTATAATAATTACGTTTTTAATAATTCATGTAATAATGACAGTGAATAATTGGTCTGTTTTTATTTAATTTTAAAACTTCTTTAGGCGCGCTGAGCGGTATTTTTGGTAGGAGATAAATTTATAACTTGGCGTCATGACACACTAAGTAAACATGACAGATCATATTGCGCTTGAGCGCTTGCTTCCGATAGCGACGCGTAGTATAGGGGCCTGTATACTTGTAATATATATCGATATTTTACAGCTCATCATACGTTAGATTGATTAATAGACTTTATAAAAATGAATATAATTATTCCTCCGAGTGCCAGTAGAAAACCACAGTAATATTATTAATTTCAATAAACAAATTCTGAAATTTAAATATTGTTATTGACAGTATAATTAATATTAAAATTCAAAAGCAAACACATTTATTTAATTATTTGGTGTTTTCACTTCTGTTGGCAGTCCTTATAACTGCCTCGACTTTTTTTTTATTCCACCATCGCGTTACTGTTACACGTTGTAATACGATACAAAACAGCAAATAATATGATAGCAGAACAAATAACAACTATCTATAATAACTGTTATTGAAAAATAACAAAACAGCGTAATTTATATAGCCGGTATTGGCATCGGAAATTAAAATGTACAGAGATTCAGTTGTGTAATGTAAAATGACCTTCGCGGGTCGACATTACCAGTTAGTTGAATACAAAAAAAATGTTTATTGCACTCTAAGTTAACCCAGTCTTTTATTAATATAAACCTAATATACATAGCTAAAAGCTATAAATTACTTTATGTCATCGAGCCATAACGGTAATGAGAGAGCCCGGGGAGGCGAGCTATAAATAAACGGGACACCCGTGAACTCAAGACGGTTGCCGAGTGCACCCAATGCAACTATAGGATCATTTATAAGATCGCCGACTCACTTATTTCAAATATAGTACCGATTTTCAGTTAGTCTAATATCTTCACAAATTATTAATTTAAAATTAAGCCAGTAGTATCCTGAAAAAGAAGTAGACATTCGCTAATACGTATTTAATACAATAATCATATATTAATACCTAACATAGATAACATATTTCGGTGCCATATAATTCTACAATTAATCTATACTAATATAATAAAGAGGTAAAATTTGTGAGTTTGTGAGGTTGTAGAGGGTAATATCAGGATCTACTAAACCTTTTTTTTTTTTTTTTTCGAATTGACTACGCTATTGGCCTTTTTGGAGGCCTTTACAGCTTCACCGGACTACGATCTACTAAACCGATTTGGAAAATTGTTTTATCAACAGAAAGCCACATTATTTGTGAGTGTCATAGGCTATATATTAACCCGAAAAATGAAAAGACTTTTTTGTGGTAGTCGGGTTTGCAAAATAAGTCGGAGAAAAAACGGTCGAACGAAAATGTTTCTTACGAACGATGCCTTAACGATGAGAGAGATATATGATTGTATTCTAGGAAAAAGTTGTGTAGAGCTTGATAATGCCTACAAAAAAGTAACAGTATATGTCTAACTTGTATATTTAAGTCGCAAAAAGTAGTCATCTACTTATTGTATAGACTACACATGATTACGCTTTCACCTATGGACTGAGGAGCAATAATAGAATATAACAAAGATCACTTAAAATCGGTGAAATGGCTATCGAGGTTAGGTAGTAGTAATGACAAAATTAAAATAAAACCTACAATCAATTCAGATAAAGCAATATACCCATTTTTAGAAGTACGAAATCGTAGACACCATCTTGTAAAACTTTAAATTGTCATCTTAAATAGTACATAACGAATGTTACATTTTATCTTGAAGGATTAGTCAGAGCAAACAAAGGTTAATGAAGTATTCTCACCCAGTTTTCGTGAAAATAACAGAACGATGACTAAGAATAAAACTGTTATCAGATTGCTATAACCCGAACCATTGAACACAGGGTCTGATAACCGAATCTTCAACATATCATATGATCGGTCAACTGAATGTAACATTTGATTAATCACTGGTCGTGTGTACAAACCCATAAGGTTCAAACCACGACTTTGAAGACTGTCAAGGATTCCCACAGTCCGAAGCAAATATCTTTTGATAGTTTACTTGGAGTTAAATTTGTTTCAGCTCATATAAAGCGAAATTACCTACAACGGTTTTAACGTTTGGCAGCACAAATAATTATCTTAGTTTCTGATTGGTTAATTAAACGCATATATAATATAACTAGCTTTTGGGCGCGACTTCGTCCGCGTGGAATGGTTACTGCTACCGCTAACACGCAGTGGAAGCTCTCAAAAGGAAAAAAAATACGATTTTGAAACATTCTTCATTGGTGCTCCGCTCCTATTGGTCGTAGCCTATATAGCCTATACCTACCATGATAAATAAGATATCTAACACTGAAATATATTTTTTAATCGGACCAGGAGTTCCTGAGATTAGCGCGTTCAACCAAACTCTTCAGCTTTATAATATTAGTATAGATAATGTGAAATGAGCTCGCTGCTCCGTATTATTTGTTGCGATCATTAGTTAATTATCAGTATAAAATATAGCGCGAAAAGATTATATTATGTATTAAAGTATCTACGCATATCAATCTATTGAAAGGTATAGGAACTTGATGCACCCTATTACTGCACCTAGTGGCGAGAGTAAAATGGATAGCCTAAAGACCTTTTTCGCAAAACAATCTACTTGAGAATCAATTGAAAGGTATAGAACTTGATGCACCCTACTACTGCACCTAGTGGCGAGAGTAAAATGGATAGCCTAAATACCTTTTTCGTAAAACAATCTATTTGACAATCGATTGAACGGTATAGAACTTGATGCACTGTACCACCATATGCACCTGGTGGCGAGAGTAAAATGGATAGCCTAAAGTCAAAATTCAGTCAAATGTTGTGTTTATCAATCTCAAATATATACACATACATTCATTTATACCTATATATACTTATAGAATAAATTGTATAGAGTATTTGGGAGACATAATAGATGCTGAAGAAATATCCTAGGCTTTTTGCATTTCTTAATGATTAGAACTCATGTTGTTTGATTCCTGTGTGAAAAGTTAACACACGAGTAACTCGCGACGAGTTGTTTTCGCTTAGACTTCAAGACTAGCAACTTATATGCTGTTAACCTTACAAGGAATTGCAAAAATATTTTATGTAGGCGATTATGGCAGACTAGTGTCTATTTTTCGTGAGAGTAATTATTTTACTAATTTTGTTTTAATATAATTATCTGTTTATGATCTGTCAATGAAAAATGAGACCTTGTAATTTTAGATTAAACGTGATTTCTTAGATTATGTCGATATAATTTTTTTTCGATGGTGGGAGATTTGCCTTACGTAATAATTATTTATTTGTGTACAAAGGGCGGATTAGAGTACCTATTTTAAACTATTTTCTCTCGTGCTTAAGTCGCGTCGTCACTATAATTACAATAGCTTTTGATAGACTGAACCGATTTCATTGAAACCAACCAAATGAAAAAAAAACAAAATGACTAAATGTTACTCCAGGATATGCTTTATGACCCGCGCAGCACACGCTGTCTGAGTGTGCTGCGTGGGGGGAGCAGCGCCGCATCCTTGCGGCGGCCGTAGGAACGGACTTATCGCTGCCGAGCGTGGTTTCGGCCATGCTCGGCAGCGAACAGGCTTGGCGAGCGATGGCCTCCTTCTGCGAGGAGGTCATCTCGCAGAAGGAGGAGGCGGAGAGGGCCCGCGAGGCAGACCCTCAAAGTGGCCGTCTCCGCCAAAGGAGGACAGGCAGGAGGAGAAGGCGCTTCGCCCAACTCCTCCTGCCACCGTAGCCGGACCTGAGGGGATGGGTCGGGGGGCCCATCTCCTTATTGCACAGGTCCGACGGACGAAGGGGGGCAGCCGGTGTGTACCCGGTCTGTCCCTCTATAGGTAGGAGCCCGGCGGTCACCTTCCGCCGGGCGGACCGTGGGGGCGGCTCTAAGAGGTTGATTAGCTTGAACGATCCCTTGCCGCCCCCACAAAACGGTCTGTCGGTACACCGTGGGGTTTTAGTCCGTGCGACTCGGACATAACCCACCCTCTCCCCCGGGAGGGTGGCGTATCCATAAGGGATTTCCCCACGTTAAAAAAAAAAAAAAGGATATGCTTTATGATGAGGTTTTATCGCAAAAATCTAAAAAGTTTACGTGTCTGTAACGTTAGATTTACATTCTTATTATATATATAGAAGATTGATGATGCAACAGGATACATGCCGAATTTCCAAAAAATACGGCTTTTAATTTTACTATTGTGCTTCCGACTTATATCGTCTGTGGAAGCTACCTTGGTGAATACTATGTAACATAATATCTGAGTAATACCAGATTATGTGGCCAGTGAAAAATAGTGACGTCACAGTCTACAAGTAACTTCCGGTATGATTTAATCAGCATAACCAAAAGATATTACATTACCTAGACATAAGGTTTTAAATTCCTTATGCAACAATACATTTCATTAGAACATTAATGAATGAGTTATTAGTCCCAATTAGGAGTAAGCACCTGGATAAAAACGATACTTCAAACTAAATAATTATAGAGATAATAATAATATTAATCTATATAATTATTATGTTAAAAATATTATTTTATTAAAATTATAATATATGAATAATTATTTATTGTCAATTTTGATGTAATTTAGTAGATTAGCTCACATATTTGTTGCCATGAGATTCATTTTGTTGTTTCATGGTATCTATGTGTTATAGATTACTTGAGTACTGTTATTTTATATATTAAATCGTAATATGTCATTAGGTACTGTTTAGCTTGTATAGTACAATCTTGTATCGCCAGATCACTCATTTTATATTTATCTCAGCCATATTTTATCATTAGTGGCCCTTTCAATTTCTCTGGTAAATAGAGTTCTTATAAAAATATTATATACATTACAATCGTACATACAGATAAATTACCAGAAGTAACTTAAAATCGACAAGACTTTAAGGATGTAAGTTTATTTATTTTAGGATTGTCGACATGACAATACACTAATAAATATATAAAATGTAGGACTATTGTGATACATTATGAATGTAGTTATATTTAAAGACAACCATGGCATGCTCCAACAATAAATTAAATATTAATAAAATTAAATATTAAACTATTTTACATATTTAAAGATTTAACATAATACTACAAAAACAAGGAAAATGAAACAGAAAGTGAATTTAAATTAAAATGATGAAAGTTATGAAGAAAATATTACAATAAAAAAAATATAAGACAGGCCACAACTAATTTAGACAAAATAGGTAGTTATTATATATTGTTACGAGAACAAAGTCCCAAGTACCACCATTTATATAATAAAAAGATTTTACATACAGTATATTATAGGCTTATAATTATGATCTGTATATGAGCAGTTAATGTATACATAAGTTTTTTGTCTATTAATCAATGGTTCAACAACTGTCCTTTATTTGCCATGGGATTATCTTTATTTATTTTTGGTACTAGCAGACGCGGCAGACGTTGTCTCGCCCTGATTATAAAAAAAATTTGGACATATTATATATCAAAAACGTTCCTCGTGCATCACTTTATCCACTGGTGAAAACCGCATAAAGATCCGTTTAGTAGTTTTCGAGTTTATCGCGAACAGACAGACGCGATAGCGAATTTTGTTTTTTGTAATGACTTAGGAACTCTAATATAATTAATTTAAAAAATTGTAAATGTTCAGTTTTCCCCATATCATCCTTGAGTATGCAAAACCTTTATTAATTATACTACTATGTCTACAAATCTACAATATTTATACATACACTTTGGCACAAAAAAAAAGTAGTATAAAAATACAAAAAATCCAAATTTATTAATAAATTGGTAACAGTAATTAAAGAAAAAATGGAGGTCTGCAGTTATAAATAAAATTGTAAAATGATATTCAGTATGAATAATTTAGATAATAAGTATTGGTCATTGTCACTGTAGTGATAAACATTTATCAAAGGAGTGTAATAAACTGAACACATTTAAATTCTAAACAATATACCTTAATACAGAGGTTATGATTTGAAGAATATTATATATGAAAATAGTATATATATCTTTATACATATAAGTCTTCTGTCTCTGTGTATGTAACTGAACTCCTCCTAAATGGCTGGATTAGACTTTGATGAAATTTTTTTGTGTGTGGATTCAAGAATGGTTTATATTCACAATTGGATCCGATAGGTGGTGCAGCAGTTGAATTTTAGGATTGTTTTATTATCAAGGCCGAGCGATGTCCGCCAGGCCCTCTTGTATACTATAAATATATGCGATAACACAAATGAAGGGTAGGATAATGAGATAAAGTTGTGAATATGTTTGTTGTCAGTAATGTTTGTAAGTACTGACCCAATACTGAAAGTTCTTTCTTTGACTTAAAGCTATGTTCCGACCTAATATTAGCTATATTTATTAAAGATTTATGACTTTTATTTTACTTAGGTGTAACTGGCATATATGAAGTCGTCTGCAGTTACTAGTCTTTAGTCTATACATAGTGAGCAGGACTTAATGAACAAATGTAAATGTTTTCTCACATTTATTATTATATATAATCAAGTTAATTAATCAAATAAAGATATACATATTGCAGACTTACAACATGTAACTTAGTGAATTCTTTATTCATTGCCATTAATTTTTCTATTTTTCTGAACGGGTACTACAAACATATTCTTTGAAAAAAAAATTTTTTTTGGGGTCATGTCCATTGTGATATTACTATGTATGACCAAACTATAAAAGGTTAATGTGATAATATATCAGGAAAATATTCATAAGAACAATAAATTATTGACATTCTATTCTTGAAATTTCTGTACTATGTAAATTACTAATATTTCAAAAAGACACACAATAAAGTAAGTATAAAAGCAATGACAATATAATAAAGACGGACAGGAATATAAGTATTAATTATTTATAAAAGTTAATTTTATAAATAAGTAACCTTCATAAGTAGTGTGTGTAATGTATGTTTTAAATTTACATGATTGTGTAACATTAATATGTTAGTAGTATTTTATGTTTCTGTGGTATATATTATCTACATTTTTACATTGCTACTAGCAGATGTATTTAAATTAGATATGCCTCATAGGTTTCTGTGTGAAAGAGATGCCGATCGAAGTGTAGATAAATAATGTAAACTGTTGCCTCTTCTGTATATTTTATATGGTGTTCAATAAAGTGTATTATTATTTGACAAATTTAGAATTGATATCTTTTATATGAATCGCGATTTTTTTTGTGTAAAATTCATTAATTTATTACTAATACAATCACATTACACAGCAAAGTTATATAGATTTCAGTTTCTAATAATCTCAGCAACTCTTTGTGATTTCAACAGATCTACTAAGTGTATACAAATAAACAGTTAAATTATTTACATTGAAAAAACAATTTGGCATTCTGGAGAAAAGAGTAAATAAATATAATATATATAATTTTATAACTACACTGATTTAAAAATACATTTGTTTAGTTTATAAACAATGATATAAACTTTATTTACTGTACTAATATTATTAAAACACTGTAAACTGATAAATGAATAAATCAAAATAGAAAGCTTTTTCACCCACCTGAATGTATTCTTCAATTACAAGGTCTATTTTCACAGACTAAAATTGTAAAATGTCCCACAACACTTTTGAATTATACTTTCAGTAAATGATAAACTATTATTACTTGAACGTATGAAATAAAATAATCTAAATCAATACAGAAAAAACTAACATTTATGAACGACAATCAAACGTCGGCATTAAACAACAATACAACGTAACTTGAAATGTTTAAAACTGTCAAATTTAGTAACTATATCTGTAAGTCAATATACTGATTCGTAGCACAAAAAATCAATACAAATTTGAAGAAAATTTTCCTAATTGAATGTTTATAACGCTATTTAAATGTATGACTATGTATCAGTACTAATTAAAGTTTTATAATAATATTTTGTTATGACAAAGTATTTTACTTTCTATGGCAATTCAATTAATCATTACTAGCCTTATTTTATTACTCATGCAAACACTTAGGTAATTTATAAATAATTAATTGTGAATTAAGTACATATTGCTGTTGGTCGCATTCATAAACATATTTTAAAGACCAACATACACATACATAATTAGAAATCAAAGAAGAAAATCTAAAATATATATTTTTTAAATGGTAACATAAAAAAACATCTGTCCTAACTTGCCGAGGTGCTGCTGGGCAGAGATAAATGAGAATGAATACCGAGAACCTTTGCTACACACTATAATATTAGTAATAGGTATTGCAAAACCTCTGCTGAAAGTTATTATATGTTTTAGAAATAAGGAGGCTCGTTAAAATAATCTCATATGACCTTTTACTGAAAAAGTTTCTACCAAAATATATGACAGGACTAGAATTGTGAATAAATAAACAAATAAAACAGTAAAGAATCTGAAATTGAAATATTAAATTTCATAATTGTGTCATTATTCTCATTACTATATTTTAAAACAGCATAATAGCTAACAGCTGTTAATATAATAACATTTATAACAATCCATATAATAAATGACAATAACGGCTATCAGTATTGTTATCATAAATAGTTGTCAGTTATAATGCTTTTGGGTAATGCTGTTTCGAATCGTTCTGCAATATGAACCAATAACATGATATAGGAAATGATTGTTCGTTGTTGTTATAGAGACTTTGAGTGTGAGGAACCTAAGCGTTCCATTTTCCACACTAATACAATTTCTTGTATAATACTTGCTTGTTTATATGTTGTGATAATACCAACCAATAATACACGCGATATACAAACCAATATAGTTTTGAATATTTTTTTATTAATTGCGTATAAATAATGCCTTACGTTTTTGGTTTGTACCTATGACACTTCCAAAATATTTGAAAAGAGAATTTAAATTAGTTGCGTTCAAAAACCATTGTCATGTAAAATATCAGTGAAATCTTACGTTTTTGGAAAAAGTATAAATCTATATATATTTATTTTTGATGTATAAGGTATCTATAAATATGTATATCAAAAGCAATTATACCTGGGTTAATGGAAAAATTATATTCTGAGTATTAGAGAAGTTTTTCTAGTGAAATAGATAATTGAACGTACCCATAATTTTTATCTCTTTCTTGCTCCGACGTCATTCTCTCACGTTCGATGTGAGGTGTCAGTGAAATATTCGTGATAGTTGTAAAAAATAATTACTAGTAAATCTTAAAATGTTACGTACATTTATTTATTTTTTTAATAATGTATTACTTTATTGAATATATCATAGTGAAATTGTGTTGTGTGGTTTTGTTATAGCAATTTTTTTGTTCTATTAGTTCATTATGAACTGTCACCAAGTACTAAGTGGTGCCTGTAATTCAGGAGATCAATGTTTTGCTGTTGGTTCGGTGGAAGGAATACCTTTTACAGTAAGTAACAAGTTTCAAGGACTATGATTGTTGACGGACAGGTCTCGTGACCGTAGTACTCTAAGGTTTTATATTTATAATCGAGTTTTGTAGTGCTTCAAACAGGAAAATCTCACTTAGATAAAAAACCTGATATGCATAATATTTTCTTTTATACATAATGTCGATATCTTCGTTCCTTTGTCTTTGGAATTAACCATTCATTTAAATTAGCTACAGTAGTAATTATTTGAAGAAGTAAGTTTCCTTGAATGTTAATTTGCATGTTTCATTCATAGTCATCTCAACAACTATATTATTTGAAAAGATTTTTATGGTCCAAGCTTCAGACATAAAATAGACATTATATATTTAGAGGATTTGTAGTAAATAATGTTTTAATGTTAAAGCAATGTGTATTTCTCTAATACTAAGATAATCTTATTTAATATTAAATAAGATGTTTAAAAACATGTACCATTTTATGGTATGTCAATGTATATAATAAATGGTTTTTTAATAAAGTAGAAAATTGTTCAATAAACAAAATTACATTGATATAATTTATAGAATGTATGAAAGAATTATAGAATTTATAGATTGAAGATTTATAGAATGTAGAAAATATGTACGATAAACAATTACAATTTACATTATTTAAAGATTTAACTTTAAACTTCTGAGAAGTAGTTCTTCATCAATCTTTTCTCTCGTAACTATTTAAATATAATGAATGTAATTAATTAATTTGATACTGTTTCCAATAGATAAGTATTATACAACTAATGATGGTGTCTGCTGTCAAGTGTATTATAATGCACCAATTTGCTATAGGTACTCTTGTAAATAATATAAATCAATTTATTTTACAAGTGTCTTTTTAGTAGTTGCAACTCTTAATGCTGGTTAAAAAAAGCAACTGGGTATGATAATTATTACTTTTCTGTGTACTCTGGTTACAAGGGATTTTAAATACTTACCTTCTAACTGATTAGAAAAAAAAATTGTCAGTAAAACTTGTGCCAATGAGTAAATGAGAAAAATTAGGATTATGTTACACTTTCATGTGTAGATTGTAATTATAAAACAAGCTTTTGAATAAGTATAGTATGGTGATGTAACCATAGCAGTATGATAGAAAATTTTCTAATGTTGGAGCTTTGTCACCAAGCATTTCCTGTTTTCCTGAAAGAATATTTAAGTCTGTTCATTTTTCAGGCTTTCAATATTTTTATGTTCAGTCATAAGTTCATTTAATGACAAGCTATTTTGATTCTATAATTAATAAAAAAAAATTGCTAACATTTTGTACTTATATAAGTACTTTTTATTATACAATTATCCTAATCATGATCTATTATTGTCTTTGAAATATTTACTTGAGTATTGTTATTACAGGCTTATGCGGCAGGATGTAATATTGTTATCTTGGCTTCAAACTTTGAAAGAGTGCAAATAATACCAGGAGCTATCCATGGTTATGTACGCATTGGTTCACTCGACTGTAGTACAGATACTGGAAAAATTGCTGCCGCTTATGGAGCTGAAGTGTGTATATTCGAACCAACGCCTCTAATACATTCTGCAGCTACTACTCATGTAAGTAAATGAAATATATCTTTCACTTTAGTATGTACATTATTTTCTAATTCAACAGTGAATACATATATAATAACAGAATATGAAGCATGTTCATTTTGGTAGAATATAGCTTTTTATCTGAAATTCTGGAATTGAACTATTAGCAACAAGCATACAAACTTTACGTTTTTATTATAACAGTACAGTCGAACATGATAAGCAAGAGTTCAAAGGACTGCAATTTCTTTTTCGCTTATAGAGGGTTCTCACATAGGTTTCCATTTATTATATAGAAGTGACTTTTGTCACTTATAGAGGTTCAAAAATACAGCAAATATTCTGGGATAAATATGTATGTATTGTATAGCTATTATACATTACATTTAGATAGATGCTCTGACTCAAAGAGTTTCTCACTTATCCAGTTCTAATTCACTCTGTTTTGAGTGTAATCTATTTATATAAAAATGGTTGTAAGTATATCTGAGATTGATTAAGCCCAACACTGGTTTACTGATTATCAAGAAAATTGGCACATAAGTGTTTTTTTTTTACTAGCTTTGTAACTTTAGCTTGTCGTTAGGTGCTAGATGCAAGGCTATATTTTATTGTTATTAAATTTTAAATTGTGAATTGAATATAGATTTTTTTTTCGAAATGACTACTCAATTGGTCTGAGGGGCCTTCACAGCTTCATCAGCTAAAATGTAGATGAAATTGTGGAATGTTGCCAGATTTTTTATAGATGCCATTTAAGTAATTTTTTTTAAGTAATATTTAAAATTTTTAATTAATTGAAGTAATACCCATAAGAGGGTATTTAAGTAATCTATACACATAATAACAATGTAAATTTACTGTGTCTGTACTTTTTCTATTTTCTAGAAAAAAATTGTTGCAGGTGTCTAGGAATAAGTAATAATAGAATACATTTCAATCATTTTTAGAAACATATGTCTGTTTGTATGAACACGCATCACTGCTAAAGTACTGGGTTCACAATAAATCCTGAAGAAAATCGTAAAGCATATCCTCGGGAGTAACGAAGTCATTTTTTCATTAAAGTCGGTCCACTTTATCAAAATTTATTTTAGTTTTAATGACGATGCTGCGTAAGTACGTGAGAAAGGTAGACAAGTAAATGTACTTACTACATTCAGATGACTTTATTAGTCACAATTTTTTATATAAACTTCCACGCAGACAAAGTAGCGGGCACAGCTAGTAAATTAATAAGTCCATGTCAGATCTTTGTACAAAAAATGTAGGTTTGTCCAATGTCCAAGTATTATATTGTGCAAAGAAAAATGCTATGCACAAATCTCAGTATCTTGATAGTCTTCTAAAACATACACATTACCTACATAAAAGATGGTGATACAGTTCAACAGATAGAATTTGTAGATATTATCTTTAATCAATAAGACATAAATCAAAGATATTAACTTATTTATATGTAATGTAGGCTGATTTCTTAAAAAGACTGGATAAATATTAATACTAATTCATCTAGATTATTGTTTAATTACAATGAAAGCTAAAGACTAGTAATGCGTAAACACTAAACCAGAATGAAATTTGAAAGTGGGTTGGACATTATCATTGTTTGTTGCTGCCAATTAGTTCTCTTGGTGTTTAATTGGTAACATCTATTCACTAAACTGGTGTAATGCGTAATTTTATTGTTTCCATTACACAAAATATTTTTATAAACAGTTGTTTTGATGTATTATAATATTTTCCTGTAGTATGGTAGTTTCTAATTCTCCTTTCGCTTGTGTATCGCTTTTATGATTTTTTTGCTTCAATATTTTACTAAAAGTGTAGGCCAGTTTACATTCTCTATCATGGCTAATGTTCTGAATAGTTATTAAATGTGATTTCCTTGTTCCATAATAAAATCATACATGGTTCAGTGGCATCGCGTTACGGTAATATACTTTTCGGCACAAAATAAAAAGTTCAGCATGTCATATTTTAGTAATGTCATGAAGTTGTGGCACCGTTTCTTGGCTAGTGAGCTCCCCTTTCCTATAATATCAGGCTTTTAGACGGTAACACGAAGAGGCATATAATGCCGTACGGTATGACAGGCGGTATCGCCATTGGCGATAGATTCTGGATACTTTAGCGATTGCAGTTGTTTTTTAAGTTGTGATGTGCTTATCTTTATCTACCGTTCCGTTCGTATGTCGTAAATTTTTATTTTAATTTTAATCGACGTTTACGTTGATTGTCAACACTATCTGCCATTAATGGTTTCATACTTTTTGCATGTCTTTGTAAAGAAATATTAAAAATATATTGTGGTTTGTTCAAATTCATAAAAACGACTGCACTTTGTTTGGTCGTTGTAAAGTATAGACCAATTAGTGCCGTGACCGTCGAGAGATAATGATTTATGTAAATACAGGATCTCCATACTAGACTATAAAATTAACATATTATATTTGTCTTCGATATATTGTCATAATGTATAGCTGATAATATTAGGTAATTAGGAAAAAGGTCTTCTAAAACTGGCCCAGCAAAATACAAAATTATTAGTCATTGTGGGTAATATAATTGTTATAACTTTAACCCGCATTATGTTGTCTTGTTTAATTTCACAAGATATGTGAAGGTTTGCTGGGTGATTTTTTGAAGAGTTGAGATTAATATATAATACCTCGCTTGGTTAAGTGTAATTGAAATATTTCGATAGCGAGGCCAATTTTCGTAGTTCGTGTTTTTACTTAGAGGATATTTTCGACATGGTATATAGTTTATTCAGAATGTAAATTTTATAAATATGAATAGTTCACAAACAAGTCTTTGGCCTTATTATTCAACTAGCAACCGTCTGCGAGTTCGTACGCGTTAATTACAAACATACCATTGGTCTGAACGTAGCTTTATTAGTGAAAGAATTTTTAGAATCAGATCAATAGTTTCTGATATTACATCCTATATCCAAACTCTTCTCTATTTGTAATAAAAGTAAAAACTATACATAAACCTCATTTAAGATAAAACCTCATTTAAAAACTGAAGCGTCATTAGTAAGATAAGTCCTTGTAGATTGATCATTGTTGATTGCGATTTAGCCTCCGATAACCGATTAGAAATGTTTTTCTTCGTAGCATTTAAACAAATTATTAGACCTAAAACGTGCTTATTCTTGATTCATAATAATATATATAAAAACATAACCATCATTGTCACATCACCCGTCATCACGTGACATTTTGTAAATATGACTAGCGATAATTTAGCGATCCATAAAATACTCATTACGGTTATATTCCATATATACAATACAAAGACGTGAGTTACGCTATAGCTACAATTTCCTTTATATCCACAATAATATTCGCAGTTGCATAACGATAATTGTTACGTAATAGGTCTCTGAACTGGCGAAGATTACGGATGACAAAGCGACAGCTGACTACAATTCGTCGATCCTTGCTACACTCTGTACGCTAAAACCTCGAGATTCATTATTCAATTCATTCATATGACTGTGACAGGGTCTGGAGTACCGATGGGTTCAAACGGGTAAGCTGACAGCTGATGGACCGATCACCGCTTTATCCTGGAATCTCGAAGGCACGCGATTGCTAACTGGTGGCAGAATACTACAGCTGTGGCATCAGGCATCACTTTACCAGGACGACAGTCAACGTAAGAACCTTAAACAATGCTCGTGTAATGTAAAGCAGTGTAGGAACCTGGTGATTGTATAACAACTTTTTACGAACGATGTATGGCGAAATTTCTATTGCTTTGACATCGTTCATCATACTAACAACAATACATTTCACGCTCCATTGATTTATGCTAAACTTTTATATTACATTTGAATACTTATAACGCGGTCTGTTGTCTATTATGAACCGATTCGAAAAATAAACATTTAACATACATTACGATAGAGATATTTACTAAAGTGAGATTTATTTATCTTCGGAGCCATTTTCTTTCTATATCAATACCGTCATAGAAGAATACAGTATGGTGGATGGGGGATAACGCGTGGTTTTACCGTTTATTTACTCCAATAAATATACATTTTCATATATAATCTCAGGTAACACGTGCAATCGATTAATAACGGTCAATGTCAATGAGGATTATATGTTGTTTGTTTAACAATTAAACACAGCGTGGTGTTTTTTTTTTGATAGAATAGCAACTCGATGTGGCTTTACCGTGCGGATCAATTCGCACTCATGACCATTTCAAACTATATGTTATCAATGCTTATCAGTAAATCACACTAGATATGATACATTAGGGCGGTCGAAGACTGCATTTCAGGTAGAAAATGTTTACACGGGTGCTGTGAGATAAAGAAAATATGTCACGAACATACCTAACGTTTTTAATTTCGATCGTTATTATCAACGTTAGACTATAACAAAGGGTCTATTCTCGGAGTTTAATTAGGTCAATAGCCTTTTGTGGATTACGACTTCGTTCCTATTTGTACGAAGAAATCTTTATAATACTTAGAAGTATTCTATTTATATGCCACGTTATTTAATTCTTAATTATAATATAACGTGTTTTTTAATCAGAGTTGGTAATAATACTTTAATTTTTTTAACTTTTTTCTGTCTTCTATTTCGTATATTGAGTTGACTGTTCATTTAAGCCCAATTTGAGCAATGGACTAAAACGTATCGTGATACTTCTCCGTTATATATTAAAAGTTATATAAAAGTGTTGTATTTATTATTTTCTAATGTATTGAGATTTTCGTCTATATATTAAATATGATAACAACAATGGCCGTGAATAGAATCGTTATCGGAATATGATATTGGAAAGAAAAATTTTGTAGTCTAAAAATGTACTGAATTTATCATTCGGTGAGTAATGTGATGTTAAAGGACAACAAAGATTTATTGAACATTGTTTTAATTTTTTTTAACGGTTCATACTTTTAGATTAGTAATAAAATCTTAATTTGCAGCAAGTTCAGGTGTCACGTTCCAAATCGGTGGTGATCGAGACGAGAAACCAAAACAGCCGGAAGAAGATGAACCTGTAAGTCGAAACGTGCAGATTGTGATAGATAAGATAACAGACCCAACAAATTCGCCTCTCAACTGATATCATTGTTTTGTTTGTTGATACCTATAATGTTATATTTTATATAATAAAATTAATAATCGCTAATAAGTAATAACAAATTACATATAATCAATATGACTTTAGTTCCAGATAAAGTGTTTTAGTGCTTATAACATTTTGCTTGGAAATATTAACTATACCTGACTTCAGTATATATTGTTTGGAGAAATCGATACGCTATATTTCTGATTTATATTTTTAATATTATTATAAACATTTAAGCCACCCTTAAGCCAAATATCTACATTACAGATAACCACTTTTCATATTCAGATATGCCATTATTTAGTACAATTTTCTGAATTTCAATTCAAGTAGTTGAGTACCTTGTTCAATGCGCATTGAACAGTGAACGAAAGTGAATCGTCATGCTCGGTTTGGTGACGATGATCGGGCTTACTCCGTTCCACTGGACGTCAAGCGCACTTGGTTCGGTGACGTACTTAATTAATCGTGTACACTCGGCTTTGGTTGTTGTCAACAAATGTAATACTAATATAAAGATAAAAAGAAAAATGTAATATAAAGAGTGTTTTTCCTCAAAATAAAATAAATATAACTAGTGATCCTCTAGTGGTGTAAAAACCCTAATTCCTAAATTTTTCAAGCTACAGTATCAAAATAAAAAAACTTTCCAATTTTTTTTAAAAGTTTGTTAATATTTACTGACTGAAACTGAACTGAAACTCAGTTGAGAAACAAACAAGGAAGATGTACTTAACTATTTTGGCTTTGCCTATTTATATGTACTAGTGGGCGCCCAGAGGTCGACATTCGACCATAGTTCATTGATTTTTTAAAGTTTGAATTTTATTAGGGTTCTTTTGTCAAAGGGTATTATGTTCTAATATCATTGTAGAATGTAGAATGAAAAAGGGTATTTGGAACGTAAGAGTAAAATAATACATACAGTCGAGGAGGTTGCTATCTCCTTCACAACCTTTTTTTAAATCCTTTATTG
Organism: Antheraea pernyi; assembly: GCA_015888305.1. Classification (NCBI taxonomy): domain Eukaryota; kingdom Metazoa; phylum Arthropoda; class Insecta; order Lepidoptera; family Saturniidae; genus Antheraea; species Antheraea pernyi. The sequence continues at coordinate 91,739 of MU159013.1, forward strand.
ACAGATGTCAAAATGTCTTTTTTATTTACATGTGTGTATATGTTGTGTAAAATTGAAGCATTAGTGTGAGTAATGCATATTTTAATTAATTTATTGTACTTCTAATGCATTTTATATAAAATAAATAGGTTTCTGCACTTCTCCTCCATATAAACTTTAACTATGCCAAATTTCACGTTCATCTGTTCGCCCAATTCCGTTAAAAAGGGATACAAAGTTTAGGCTTAACGTTTTTTTTGTCCCCCTTTACCTCGGACGCTATCCGACTCAATCCGAGGCTTCACGTATTAATATATATGATGACATGTATATAGAATTATAGATACTATATGGGATATTGTAGGTTATTGTATTGTAGGATTGTAGGGTTATAGTGTTTTGCGATAATTGTCGCGTTTCGGAATTAGTTATATTTCTGGAGGGGATATCATACTTATGTGTGACAACACCCGGGTGGTACCTGTACCGGATCGCACGCAGGAAGCCGACCGCCGCCTGCCACGAGTGCGGCGCTGTCGAAGATACCGCGCAGCACACTCTGTCTCAATGTGCTGCGTGGGGGGTGCAGCGCCGCAGTCTGGCGGCGGTCGTGGGAACGGACTTATCGCTGCCGAGCGTGGTTTCGGCCATGCTCAGCAGCGAACAGGCTTGGCGAGCGATGGTCTCCTTCTGCGAGGAGGTCGTTTCGCAGAAGGAGGAGGCGGAGAGGGCCCGCGAGGCAGACCCGCTGAGTGGCCGTCTCCGCCAAAGAAGGACAGGCAGGAGGAGAAGGCGCTACGCCCAACTCCTCCTGCCATCGTAGCCGGACCTGAGGGGATGGGCCGGGGGGCCCATCTCCTCATTACACAGGTCCGGCGGACGAGGGGGGGCAGCCGGTGTGTACCCGGTCAGTCCCTCTATAGGTAGGAACCCGGCGGTCACCTTCCGCCGGGCGGACCGTGGGGGCGGCTCTACAAGGTTGATTAGCTTGAACGATCCCTTGCCGCCCCCACAAAACGGTCTGTCGGTACACCGTGGGGTTTTAATCCGTGCGACTCGGACATAACCCACCCTCTCCCACGGGAGGGTGGCGTATCCATAAGGGATTTCCCCACGTTAAAAAAAAAAGGATTGTAGGGTTAAAATAGCCTATATTCTTCTCCAAGTGCCAGGCTATTGCTATGCCACATTTAATTTAGGCTGGTGTAGAGGCTTACTCCTGAAAAGGTAACAGAGACACTATAGTATTTATAACATTTGTGTTCATAGTTACGTATATTCTATTAACACTAAATAATAGTGTTATTTTTGTTAGTGTTCACAAGTACATAATTAAAAACCAAATTTTAACAAGGAGAACTTTCTGATAATGACCGATATGATATTATACGATACTAGCTGACCCGTGCAACTTCGTCTGCATCGAATCGGTTATGTAATTATTTACGACATCACATTAGAAACCTCAAAAATAACAGTATTTCTCCACTATTTAATGGATGTTATAACATCCATACATACATACATATAAACCTTCCTCTTCAATCACTCTATCTGTTTAAAAAAAACGCCTCAAAATCCGTTGCGTAGTTTTAAAGATTTAAGCATACATAGGGATATAGAGAAAGCGACTTTGTTTTCTACTATGTAGTGATGACATTATTTACGGGACTGTTTTGTGGTAAGATCGATTTCGTTGATTGTAAAACGCATACTGCTAGGATGAGAACCGTGATTTGTCAGGTTATCTAACAATATTTCAAGCCAAAATACTACTTCTATTGTATAATTTTGTAACTTGTAACGAAAACTATCAATCTGCGTAAACTGACTTGCCTAGAGGAAGTTCTTAAACATAAATGATTTTTGTCTCTATTAATCATAGGAAGGTTACTGAACAAAGAAAAGTCTGTTGTAGAAGGAGGTCATGGTCGCGTAACATTTTACAAGCTTATTTAGCTTGCAATGTTTGTTTAGGTCAAATCTTGCAAGCTGAATTGGAACCAGTTCTAAGACTGCAACTCTGGATGTTTGTTCAGTACTGATGACGTATTGTCAATATGTGACGAAATAAATCAATCAAAAAAAAATAAAAACTAAATAACGAAATTCAATATGACCACTACACAAATAAAATAAAAATCCATTCAACACATTTATTTATAAGTCACTATTCGTCATATGCCACGCTCTTTATGTTTATAATTGCAATATTTGTGCAATACACAATACCGATTTTATCATTTATAAAAAAACTATCTAATAGATACGAATAACACTTGAACAAGAAAAATTGTGACCCACACAAAGATTGTCTGGGTTTAAGGGGTGTCAAATAACGTCTAAGACTTGAGACATCAAAGCCAACCTCACCTGCACCTGGTGCACCCTGCTGAATAACGAACGAAGCAATGGTGAAAGCGGGGTGGTAGGGTTTTACAGCCTGACTGGGTCGCAACCACCATGTATATGGCGAAAAAGCCCGTCATAGTGATTCGCTTTCGCGGATCGCGTTTCGGGATCAGCCTATGCATATCCAGCTTTTCGCAGGCCGGCATGACAACGGCGACCGGCGATGGATCGTGTGTCACTCGGTGGTCGCCATTGTTTTTGGATTGTACTGCGTTTAGCATCAGGCACAGTGCAGTCATTTTTCCGTGATACTATAAAAAAAAAGACTGACAACCCTTATTATGGTTGAATTTCAACCACTATAAGACCGCTTGTCCTTATCAAAACCTGTAAAATGTCACGTCGGTTTACGATTATTCTGACTATTGATATTATCAATATCTTATGAGCTGCTCTATTACTTTAAACCTGTTTACGACGAACTAAATAATAAAATCTTTGAGAAAACTTGTTCCCCAAATGGATAATAGCAGGTATTATTAATATTTATTAATGCTGATGTACATGGAATGCATAAATAAACAAGGTATAATCATATCAGTTTTTGACTGTACGAATGTTCGTAACCACTAAGAAACACTGATTAAGGTTTATCTTCAAACTAGTGTTAATGATAAGATAACAGATGAGTTAATCTGATTCTATATTATATAAGCTCCTTATCAGAGGTTATTGAAAATATCTGCTGTTGTATCTACATAATAATATGATTTTTTTAGGGTTGGATATGTGTATGGCAGTGTCACACGGCAACTCCAGCACACCATCTTGCATTCTCACCTGATGGAGTGCTGTTTGCGACCTCCGGTATTAACGATCGGCTTGTCAAAATATGGTATCAAAATAAAGGTGCGTGATGTTCATAATATGGTCTAATTTAGATGATTAAGTTCCGGGCAATAACATAGGTTTTCGTTTTAAACAATAGAATGAAAGAAAAATATGCTTTTATTGTCTTTTTAATAACAGTATCTGTGTGAATACCACTTTATCTTGTTATCTTCTTTAATCGTCGTCTGTTACAATGATGATCAAATACCAACTTACAGTCGAAATGAAAAAATGTGACTTTCATATATTTTAATGAATTATAAAACAAATATATTAATAATTAAAGTCGATATTTTTTTTTAAGTTATACTTCTTTTGGCGCGTTAGGGAAAAATGATGAGAGTAAATTTTTGCGATGCGCGCGCACACCGCCACGAAAAAGCGACACCCTGAAATTATTAAGATGCGCGCGCACACCGTCACGAAAAACCAACACCCTGAAGTTAGCTATAATCAACTTTTTCTATTGTTACTGTCATTTTTTCTACAAACGTAGAATAAGGCGAAAGATAAAGTTTTGAGTAGATCTTTCATTGCACCTAGGTTTATTACGATTGTGTTTATGTTTTGAAAGTCTTAGAACAAACTTTAATTTAGGTTGTCTGTCTGTTCATAGGAAATGCTATGAAGTTTATATTTTTTTATATACAGTGTAGTTGTCATTGTTTAAACTGGGCAAAGGGACACGTTATATTTGGAGATTATTAATTATATTATTAAAAAAGTAACAAAGTATTATAGATACATTTAAAATTTCTTATTTATTCTACCATTATAAAGACCATAGGTGAAATTACAAGCATATGAATATGTTATAGATATAAACAAATGCCATCAAAATATAAAGCAGCAACTTATTAAAACAATAGTTTGTGTATTGAATTATGAGACTAGTGTAAATATTAACCTAATTTAATAACTGACATGTTTAAGAATTTTTGGTAAATAAATTTTGTTGGCAAAGAACGTACTTGTCTAATGATAGCGGTAGTATTTAAGGTCATCGTAAAATTAATACTTATTTTAAAGTGTTTAAAAAACAATCTGATAAATATTATGTTTTATTTAAAACAAGTATTATTAAACTACTTGACCGTTATTAGAAGAAAGAGAAGTGAACGGAAACAGATACGCTACTCTCAATATAAAGCTTCTAATAACGGTCAAGTAGTTTAATAATACTTGTTTTAAATAAAACATAATATTTATCAGATTGTTTTTTACTGTTTCCGTTCACTTCTCTTTCTACCTTATATAGCTGTCCCTTTCGCACCTCCCTACAGTTCACCAGGGGGCGGGGCCTAAGTCGTGGACGTGAGCCCCGGCATATTTGTTCGTCATTGGCGTGATGTTTTTCGTTCGAACAACTTGTGCTCTCAAAAATGCCTCGCAGGCATTTTGATTTAAATATTGTAATTTTAAAGTGTAAAGTGAAAAAGTGTAGTTTACTAGAAACACGTAAGTTGCACAAGTATAATTAATGTTTGAAAATAGAAAGTGCTTTGAATAGCCTTTTATTTACAATTACGTATTGTTCTAACTCCAAACAGGAGAATTTAATATTTTAATGGTTTTACCATTCGTTTATAGATTTTAATTACATTTTCTCTTTAAAATCTTTTACTTGATTTAGTTTGCAAGTATTTTGAGAAATTATTATTTATTTCTACCTTAAAATATTTTCGACGCTTTTAGTTAAAGTTACGTAAATATGTTCAAACTCCAAACACGAGAATTTAATATTTGAATGGTTTTACCATTCGATTTTAGATTTGAATTTTTATTTTTAAATTGTACTTGCTTAGTTCGCAAGAAAAGTAATTAGTATTACTCATGGCTACCTTAAAATGTTCATTTCATTTCTTGCATTCTACTGATATATATTTTATAGATACTGATATATTTTTGATAGAAATTAAGCTTAAACATCCACAGGTTATTTATTATTATTATTATTATTGCAAAGAATAGACATTCAATAATAAAGTAGTCAATTGTAATATATACTTCGGCGCCTACCCACATCACAGAGCGAGTCATTCAGTCGCGCCACACTCCCTACTACGCTTGTATAAAAGAAGCGGCGCGACCGCCGATAAGGCAGTCTTGGCTCTGGCGTGGCGTGGGACACTTGTTGTACACTGCTAGACGCTTATCCTAGACTCTGGATAATTAATTTGTGCAAACGAATTAGTTATTATTTGTAACTGAAATAATTAATGTTGCCTACTGTTTTAAATAGTAGGAATTAATAGCGACCCTCGCGGGGTATGCTCTTCATAGTAACTATTGTATCAAGCCAGAGTCACAGATAAGGAAAGGCGGGTAAGTTAAATCATTTGAAAATGTGAAACGTCCATTAACGACGTACAGCAACCCTCGCAGGGTATGCTCTTCATAGTAACTACTGTGCCAAGCAACAATTACAGATAAGATCAACTTCCATTAACGAGTATAGCTACCCTCGCAGGGTGTGCTCTTCATAATAATACTGTGCAAAGTCACAATCACATAAGGTAGGTAAGTTAAATCATTTGAAAATGTGAAACGTCCATTAACGACGTACAGCAACCCTCGCAGGGTATGCTCTTCATAGTAACTACTGTGCCAAGCAACAATTACAGATAAGATCAACTTCCATTAACGAGTATAGCTACCCTCGCAGGGTGTGCTCTTCATAATAATACTGTGCAAAGTCACAATCACATAAGGTAGGTAAGTTAAATCATTTGAAAATGTGAAACGTCCATTAACGACGTACAGCAACCCTCGCAGGGTATGCTCTTCATAGTAACTACTGTGCCAAGCAACAATTACAGATAAGATCAACTTCCATTAACGAGTATAGCTACCCTCGCAGGGTGTGCTCTTCATAATAATACTGTGCAAAGTCACAATCACATAAGGTAGGTAAGTTAAATCATTTGAAAATGTGAAACGTCCATTAACGACGTACAGCAACCCTCGCAGGGTATGCTCTTCATAGTAACTACTGTGCCAAGCAACAATTACAGATAAGATCAACTTCCATTAACGAGTATAGCTACCCTCGCAGGGTGTGCTCTTCATAATAATAATTTAAAAGATAAATACACGTACATGTATTTGGTAACACCAATTGATATAGTAATCTCTAGCGAGTGTGATTATGCTGTACATTAAGAAATGAGCTACGCCGGGGTCTGTGGAAACAAAAGTCTATAACAAAACCGGTTTAGTATATTTTGCCTCTAAATTTTTCAACCGATTTGTTAACTATTTTTTTAATACTCAATAGGTTTTAGCGTGGTAAACACGTTAAACCTTGAGGCGACTGGCTCTCAAGTGCCACGGACACACCAATAGGTGTTGCAATACAGATTTTTATAATAAGGGTGGTAGTTACCCAAGGGTGTAAGGGGTGTCGAATGGGGTGTAAGGGGTGTCGAATAACATCTAACACTTGAGCCACTCAAGCCAACCTCACCTGCACGTGGTGCACTCTGCTGAATAACGAACGAGGCAATGGCAATAGCGGGGTGGTAGGGTTTTACAGCGTGACTGGGTCGCAACCACCATGTATATGGCGAAAAAGCCCGTCATAGTGATTCGCTTTTATGGGTCGCGTTTCGGGATCAGGCCTGTGCATATCCAGCTTTTCGCAGGCCGGCATGACAGCGGCGACCGGCGATGGACAGTATGTACTCGTTGGTCGCCATTGTTTTTGGATTGTACTATGCTTACCATCAGGCATAGTGCAGTCACTTTGCCGTGCTACTATAAAAAAAATAAAATATTAATACTTAATTCTTCATACCTTTGTAATGCTCAATTTATAATGCGAAACATTTTGAGACCGAAATCGTTGACTAGTGAACTGCTGTTAGTAAACCAGCTGATTTACTAAGAAATCGGTAATTTGAGTAGATACATGTTGACACTAAATATTTTTGTCAAATTAATACTAGAGTTTCATTTACAGTAACAGTACGAAACAAAAATTGCGTAGGTTTGATTGGCATATGTTTGATTGCATATGTTTTATACCGATTTTAATAGCTTTTAATGATGTTTAAATCCATTCCAAATATCGTTTTCTTTTAAATCTGCAATGACTACTCTTGTTAGTCGGTATAGTAAGTTGTTACGATAAAGGTAAAGTTACTTATTTATAAATCATAGTACAAAGTTTGTTATTGGTTCGCTTATTTAATAATGAATTCTTATTATTATTAGCTAATAATGAATTCTTATTATTATTAGCATTGTTATTTTTTTCGCATCTCATATACATATATATATTGGCGCACACATATTTACCTATCCGATTATATCACATTGGCGTGTGTTCACCAGGCGATAACAAACAGGTCTCAATATAAAGCTTCTAATAACGGTCAAGTAGTTTAATAGACGCGTTTTACCTGAAATAAAACGCATATTAAAATACTTACCTTATTAGAAGCTTACCTTTTAACTCTGCCTGGTGTATATTTCGACACAATGACGAACAAATATGCCGGGGCTCACGTCCACGACTTAGGCCCCGCCCCCTGGTGAACAGTAGGGAGGTGCGAAAGGGATAGCTATATAAGGTAGAAAGAGAAGTGAACGGAAACAGATACGCACTCTCAATATAAAGCTTCTAATAAGGTAAGTATTTTAATATGCGTTTTATTTCAGGTAAAACGCGTCTAATATGTAATGCTTACTAATAAATAGCATGTTGTAATCCTATATATAAGATAAATAAGATCTCGATAATACCTAACTTATGCGAAAAATAATAGAAAAGCAAATCTACATTCTTCATTAAAAAATTTTCAAGTTGTGAAAATATTCTTGCAGGTACCTTTTGCGTTTTGTTAGTTTTTTTTTTATTTGATAACCTGTGATTATTTTTAATCAGTTGTATGTTAGAAGTATTTACCAGTTTGCTGTTTATTTGGCTTATGATCGGTTTCCGAGGTACTTTAATTGTAATTTATTTAAGGCATAATGTATAAATAAATAAATAATTTATCTGTTCAATTGCGTTTGTGAACACACAATAATATATAAATGTCAGTAAAACTCAAAGGGCTATTTGACAGTTTCTGTCATGGATAACTTTGTTGAGTCAATAACTACGGGTAGTTTAACCGAGTGTCTCAGAAACCAGGGCATTAGACTTTCAAAGAAATGATACTTTTCGGACAGCCTTCACGTGATACGTGATAAGATCGACTCGTAAAATAATTTAGACTATTATAAAACTTAATTTCATATTATTTCTTCAGTCCTGGTACAAGCACAGTCTCACGGGGAGCACACATCGCCAGAATTAAATTACACATTTATATATGTCGCGCATCCTCGAGCGGTCACGCATCTCTCATGGCGGAAGACTAGCAAATACATGCCCAAGTAAGAAAATGTTTCTACTTCAAACAATTCATCTTGTTTTCTTTTCTTTAACTTAGCGGTTTCCAAACTTGGGAGGCACTAAAACTTTTTAATTGAGTGAATAATCATGGAAATTAGATTACATTATATAAGCAATAAAGATCATATCGTAACGTAACAGAAAAGTACAAATCAATTTTGGTGTTTTTTCTATAAGTACATTTATCATTATTGACTAGCAGTCGCCCGCGACTTGGTGTATGTTCGTATATGATATTTGCAAGGAACCCTATTTTATTTAAAATAAAAGTTCGCTTTGTTACTCCTAATAACATTAGCTATATGCTAGTGAAAGTCAACAAACAGACAGACAATAATTTTAAAAATTGATTTTTTTTCGTATAAGTACATTACAAATAGACAATTCAATTTCTGTGTATTAGAACAATAGGACGGCGTGGATTTGTTTAAGATAGGCGTAATCGCATGAAGTTTGAAAACCGCTATTCTAATCCTTACAAATAATATATTATAAATATGAATGTCAGTTTATTTGCTTGTTACGCTTTCATATCTTATCTATTGAACCGATCATAATGAAATTTTATATACACGTTACAAGCGGTACTGAAAACGACATAGGGTATTTAGCAAAAAGTACTGCTATGATACGTCAAATGTATATTAAGGCGAGCGAAACCACAGGCAAAATCTGGTCAAAAATAAATTCTTCCATAGAGAAAATGTCATGCGATGTAAGGAGTGATTGATGAGTTTTATAATATTTACAAGGGGCAGCGTTGGGAACGTGTTGGTGACGTCATGCGTTGACAACATCTGCCGCGTGTGGGCGGAGACCCTTCTACCAGAGGACGAGTGGGGTGGGGGGTGCGTGACGTCACACTCGCGCTCGCCGCCGCGACGCCAGCGCGCGACACATCGTCACAAACATCGCTTTATGCAACGTCTCAAGCATATGAAGTTAGTATTCAAATACAGACAATTTCTCCTGTTTGGGTCTCTTGTATGAGAAAAAAAAATGTCGTCCGAATCGTTAATGTTAACCATACATCAGGTTTAGACTCAGTTATAGTGGTAAGTCTATGTATGTCCCATTCCGAGACCAGACGATATATATCCAGAGTCCAGGCAATGTGGTACCAGGGTGGTACTGATCTGTACTTAAGTGGGCCGTGACCACCACTTATCCAGAATATAAAGCCTGATAAATCTAAGTATAATAAAACTATAAATAAAGAAAAGTGGTATCTGTATCGGACTGGGTAACTATCATCATACACATAGTGATATATGTCGCAGTGACTCATATTTATTAAGTTGCAGTATCAGCTAGTGTATATTCGACATTCGAGAAGCTTTCAAGCCTGTATCAAACGGCAATCGACGACGGATTGCTGTTCTTTTAATGGGTGCTTATTTTCTTGCTTTCTATTAAGTTAACCGTCAGGCACAGTGCCTGCCATTTTGTCGTGTTACTTAAAGAAGACGCTATACAAGTGAAATTATATAGGAATTAAATAAAAGACCGACATGTTCTAAATACTAGAACATTCACAAATTGGTCATTCCAGACCAGTAATAGTTTTAGGTTGTACTATAAAGTCTCAAACCACATTACCGATTTGCCGGATAGTAGTTTCAAGCATCATGAACATGAAGAGACATTTAAGCAGGCCGGCATGACAGCGGCGACCGGTGAGGGATAGCGTGTTTCTCGGTGGTCGCCGTTGGGTTGTACTGTGCTCACCATCAGGCACAGTACAGTCACTTTGCATTGCTACATTTAAAAAAAAAGTTAAGCGGGTTTTGATGTCTAAAGGCTATTGAAAGGTATTGAAGGGTGGATCAATATGTTAATGATGTTGACGTACACCCCTTTATAAGAATTGTGCATTGTTATGGAATATGTGCAATAAAAGGATTAACCAGATCGAGTTTCTTGCCAGTTCTTCTCAATGACAGTTTTTTTCCGAAACGGTGGTATATTGATGCTTATAAGCGCTTTCTCAGAGCCTTAATTGAATAAAGTATATTTGATTTCGTTTCACAATTGCTTTCATACATAGGCAACTGTGTCGAATGTGTCTTAAGTGCAAGTATGAATAATTATTTCCGTATTAGAATTATAAAGCTGGAGGGTTTGTTTGTTTGGTTGAAGGTGCTTATCTCAGGAACTACTGGTCCGATTTGAAAAGTTCTTGCAATGTTAGATAGCTCATTTATCGAGGAAGGCTATATATCATCACCCTAAAACTAATGGGAGCGGTGCATCAATGAAGAATGTTTCAAAATCAGGGTTCTTTTCCTTTCGAGAGCTTCCGCTACGTGTTAGCGGTTGCCCAAAGTAACTATTCCACTCGGACGAAGTCGCGTGCAGAAGCTAGTATTGTATAAACACTCTGTGGTAGTACATGATGAATCGTAATATTTATTTGTCAGGACATGTTTCCATATCAGACGTACGGCGCAGTCGTCGAAGCAACCGAGCGCGCCGATACCGACGCTCCCGTCCACGTACAGCGCACACGACTTCCACACTCCCTACCATGCCACTTCATATACGGGAGGTCAGTTTTGATTTTTGAAGTGAAACTTGTTTTGCGACGGTGTGAATTGGATTTTATGAAACAAAAATGTGTGTGAAAAGATAAGAGATATGCCAGGCATATATACCTATATGGCATATATATGCCAAGTGACTGTTTAGACAGTAGCAATATTCCTGGATAACACTCTGCACTCGATTCTCGTTCTAAATCAATTAAAAAAATAGGTGCTTAATATTTGAACATAATGAACTAGAAAAATATAAAAATTATACACAATCCTCTACTCGTCTATGTTAAAGCACAATGTCACTGTGCTGTCGGGTGATTTCACTTTCATTTGAAAGGGAACGTGGAAGCGTCAAGAATAAATAAATAGGGTTTATTGCTCGTTTTACTATCGAAAGTTATTAACTCCGGGTAGCCCATTGTAGCTTTTGGCACCGGTCATTGCACTTATGTTTATTATTTAATTTACACGTTTGTAGCTATACTTTTAAAAGTCTTAGGATAAAATTTAACTTAGGTTATCTTGGTTGTTTATTAGTCTTGTTTTAATATTATTGTTTTATTTGTTAAATGTGACCATGAAGTGCCATATCCTAGAATACTGCGAGTATCTAAACAGTCGCCTGATATTATAGGTTTATGGATGTGAGACAATGAGATAGTATATTTTTAATGTACTCGACATATGAGTTCATTTCAAAATGAGCTAAATCTGATTTTAGCCGTTCCTAATATTTTACGTTATTTTTCAATATCTTCAAATTTTGTATATGTAAAATATGGAGACCATAAAAAAAATCTAAAAACCTTATGGACGCCAAAATTTGAACTACGTTGTCGGTGTATAAAAAGTGGAAATCTTAAAAACCAGACTGTTGCAAAAAACTGTGTAATATATTTAGGTTAAGTAGTTAGGCTTTTTGTGTTTTTAGATTTAAGAGTTTTAGTTGTATATAGATATATGTTACGATGGAACTGACATGTCAAAAAATAAAAAAAAATAAAGAGAAAAAAAAAACCCTATATGAACGATTTAATTTGGTTTTAGCCCAAAAACAGGAGAGAGATTGAGAGACGTTGAAATCTATAGCACGTTCGATTCATTTTCTGTTCGATCGTAGGGACTTTAAAAAAATATTCTGTGCTATGTATTATTAACATTCTTAATCATTACATAGTATAAAACAAAGTCCCCTGCCGCGTCTGTCTGTCTGTCTGTTCGCGATAAACTCAAAAACTACTGAATGGATTTTCTTGCGGTTTTCACCATTGGATAAAATGATTCATGAGAAAGGTTTTGGTGTATAATTTGTCAAGGATTATTTTATAACCAGAGCGGGACAACGTCTGCCGGGCCCGCTAGTATATATTAAAATATTACAAAATAATCCCGAAAACTAATGTATATCGCCCCTATAATGTATTCATTATAATCTGATAAAAATGAATGAGAATACTAAATTTCACTTCTACCGCGTGCATTATTATTATTTGTTGTCTATATCATAGGTTGCAAACGAACAAGTGGGTCACCTGATGTTAAGTGATCACCACCGTCCATGGACACTAACAACACCAGAGGGGTCGCAAGTGCGTTGCCACCTTTTGGGGAGAAGGGTTAGGGGAGGGAGAGGGAAAGGAGAGGGAGGGGAGGTGGGCCTCCGGCGCTCTCACTGGCCGAACGAAACACAACAATGCAAGCACTGTTACTTCACGTCGGTTTTCTATGAGAGGGTGGTACAACCCCGGACGAGCCGACCCATTCATGCTGAAACCAGTAATAGTTTCAGCGTGGCTCTACCACCATTAAGATCATTATCAATATTAAATTAGATTTTGCAATATTTTTTACTAGGAATTTAAAATAATATTTTGACTATCACACATCACCAGTATCATAAAGTAGTGCATATATTTTAATATATGGTTTCAATGGTGGTAGAGCCACGCTGAAACTATTATTGGTTTCAGCATGAATGGGTCGGCTCGTCCGGGGTAGTACCACCCTCTCATAGAAAACCGACGTGAAGTAACAGTGCTTGCATTGTTGCGTTTCGTTCGGTCAGTGAGAGCGCCGGAGTCCCACCTCCCTTCCCCTCTCCTCTTTCCTCTCCCTTTCCCTCCCCTAACCCTTCCCTACAAAAGATGGCAACGCACTTGCGACTCCTCTGGTGTTGTTAGTGTCCATGGACGGTGGTGATCATTTAACAGCAGGTGACCCACCTGTTCGTTTGCCACCTATGACATAAAAAAAAAAAAAATAAGATGAAATAAAATAACAAATCGAAAATTATTACTGTATAAAAAACTCATGCAGTACTGCGGGTTACAAATGTTAGTTGATATACAAATATATACATACATACATATAATGGCCACTACTTACTACCAGAAAAAAATAAGTAAAGTAGGTTCTATAAAATTCAACTAACAATTGTATTACTTTTTCCACAGGTCTTCATTTCCATCTAGCAGCGTCCATAAATGCTGAGACTGACATTCCTCTTGTACCGTCCTTAGCCAGTGGTGGCAGGTTCATACTCCACTGGTTACACAACAAAGAAATGCACTTTACCAGCCAGGCAGAAGCTATCTTACATGACCTTACTAAAAAGGTACATTTTCGTATGCCACATCTACACCGTGACTGTTTAAAGAGTGACAACTTTCAATCGTGTGATAGTTCATGGTCACATTTAACATATAAAATAATAATATCAAAAGAAATACTAATAAACAACAAAGAGAACATAAGTTAAAGTTTGTTCTAAGACTCTCAAAAGTATGGGTACAAATTTAAATAAACCTAGGTAGAATGACCGGTGATAAAATCTGCGAGCGGCGATCCGGAGTTCGATAATAAAACGGACAATAAACCCCCCCGTTTGTTCAAACTTCGAAAAATTATCCTTTGTTAGTTAGTCGGATTCACTTTCACTTCACTTTTACTACACCCGATGGTCATTGACACTGTGCTATAACATAGGTTAGGGTAGTAGAGAAATGACTATAATTTTTGTATGTTCTAAATAATTAGGTCAAATATTATGCACCTATTTTTTAATTAATGTAAAACGAGTATCAAGTTCAAAATACCTTGTAAAGATATTGCTAACGAGTAACCAATCACCCAGTATACGTATAAATAAATTCGATGTGTCTGTTTGTAATGCCAAAATAATAGCTTTTATTACTGAATAGAAATGAAAGTATATACGGTACTTATAACAAAAACAGTTTTTAAAAGTGTTATCTATTTGTCTGTTATATTTGTTGTTTGTCTGTTTGTTACGGCTAATTGAAACGGTTGGTCCGATTTTGATGGTATTTTCACTGCCAGATAGATGATATGTTTACGCTAATTTTATTTTAGAAATTACGGTTACGCGCATATATAATAAATGGAAGAAGAACGGCATAACATTTTTTTGCTAAATTAAAATATGAGGTCGAAATCGTAGCTAACAGCTAGTCAATACTAACACTTTAAAGTTCAAGAGGTTTCTTTTTGTGATCGTTTGAACGCGCCATCCTCTAAAACTACGACCGGTGAAGCTGTTAAGACCTTTCTAGGTCAATAGCATATACAGTTTGAAAAATAAATAAATAAATAACGTCATGGCAAAACCTTTAGGAACGAAGCTGTTACCATACAGAGTGTACATAACAAGGTAAACTAAATGACAATGAGGTAATAATGCTATGGTTTCATTCCATTTGTTTTATTGTAGTTTTTAAAAATCGCACAGACTAAGATTACACTTAGATTACAAAAAAATATGTTAACATGTAAACTTACCGTGGCAGCTCTTAGCATAGTAAAGGTTACTATTAGCAATAGTAATTCGTAACACATAAGTTTTAAAAAATTGTACTTTAAAAAAAGTGCGTTTATCGATGTGTACACGTGGAGGAAGTGAAACTTCTTTGGTTTATATATATATTATTAAGTTATATATGTGAGAATGCTCATAAACTATATACCGTACAAAGTCTTGTAGTATAACTATACTACATTTACTCATCTTGGTATACAGACACTTGTATTATTCTTAACAAACACATAAATACATATCTACCTTAAGTTTAACGAGCAACGTGTAAAGAAAAAATTTCCTTACCATATCATGATGTTACATTTAAAAAATTAATAGTTTAAAAAAAATTATAGGTTTTAGATAAAGAAGAAACAGAGGAAGGCGGGTCCGGTTCCGATCATGCTACACAACCAGACGGGGAAAATGATATGGGTATATATTATTCTATTCAATAGCAGTTGGCTAATTACATTTTAAGCTCTCTGTAATTTATATTTGGAGTTTATTTTTAATAATTTAGCAAGCTTCTTATGCGCTTTATTAATCAATTCATGCAGCTAAATTAGGACATAGACGACCAAGTCATCACTTGACAAAAATACAGTCCGAGGATAACAGCAATGGCGAAGAACAACAAGGTAACTTAAGATAAAAAAGTATGTGATGTAATCATGCACTTAATTCGTAGTTATAATGTCCTATTACAGTATTTCTCTGTGCGCTTAAATATAAGCAAAGCAAATTAGTATTTAGTAGTTAATATATTATATTGCTTAATTTTAGGAGTTTATTTCTACCTAGAAAAGGTAGAGTATTGGTACAGTCTATCGTACAGTGTTTGTGCTATATTTAAAGCGTTGTATCTTTTGAATTCTTATTAGTGGTAGGTTTAAATTTTCTTGTATATTATTATGGTGACATCCTAAGTAATAATTATTTTAAAAAAAAATTAAAGTTCTTTCATGGTACAAGGAAAGCGTTTTTTCGTTTACAAGCTTCAAACTTTATATGATTACAATGTAAAATTCAAACTAAAACAATGAATAGTGAAAACCTGCTAATTACGAGTGGGTCTCATGTTAAGGACTTTGAGTTGAATAATGGGAAATTATATTATGGCTAAATATGTGAAACATATATATGTGCGGTCCAAAGGAATCCGGTGTACGAATCAGAGTTTCATTTGGTCAATTTTTACATAAAAAGGTAACTGATTATTGGTTATAGGGACAGTGAAAATGCTAAATGAGTAACTGTCAATGGCAAATTAGTATATTAATCTTCCTACTGTCGGTAATATATATAAATAATATATAAAATACACTGTTGTCCGATGAAGTTTCATAACTTAACGAATGCTTGTGACCATAATAGCGCAGTTAGAAAAAAAAATTATTTAATAAATTCTTAAGACTGACTGACAGATAACATACTGCTTAAATTAGTGGATCTAGAAGTATTATATGTATACTACAATACATTTTTTAATCGTATTATTAACAAAGGATTTTAGAAGGTATTAGAGAGTTAAAAATGGGCGAATTCTTAAAGTGTTATTGATAGAATATACTGCAAAAGAAACAAAACCAGTCTTTTTTTATATCGTAGGAGGCAAACGAACACCTGGGTCACCTGATGTTAAGTGATCACCACCGTCCATAGACACTTGCAACACCAGGGGAGTCA
Source organism: Antheraea pernyi (assembly GCA_015888305.1). Lineage (NCBI taxonomy): Eukaryota > Metazoa > Arthropoda > Insecta > Lepidoptera > Saturniidae > Antheraea > Antheraea pernyi. The sequence goes on from MU159013.1 coordinate 108,405, forward strand.
CAAGTGCGTTGCCAACCTGTCTTGGGGGTTAGGGGGAGTAAGGGAAGGGGGAAGTGGAGGGGAGGTGGGACCTCCGGCGCTCTCACTGACCGAACGAAACGCAACAATGCAAGCACTGTTACTTAACGTCGATTTTCTGTGAGAGGGGTGGTACTACCCCGGACGAGCCGACCCATTCATGCTGATGCCATTAATAGCTTCAACGTAGCTCTACCACCTACAAGTTACCTGACTAGAAAATATTATTTACGTAGCTAACGGGAATCACAGTCACCCTAGTTTATCGAATACGACGTCGATAAACTCGATAGCAACGGACGTGACGTGTACACACCTCCCGGACTCGCTCGACGCCAAGATAGAAGCGTTGCTGCGCGACTGGCATCAGAGTCCTGATCTACTGTTTTCTATACATCCCGTCGACGGCAGTTTCCTTATATGGTGAATTATGTTTTATTTTCATATCCAATCGCGTATATACTTACCCCGTATGTTTACTTGTTGAAAATGTCTTTAACATACAGAAGGATTTTTTAACTTAATTTTGGAATACAATTTGATCTGATATTAAATGAGAATGTGGTCTATAAGTGTAAAATCTTTGTTTAATAAAAAGTTGTTTGATCTGGAGTGGTACGTAGTTGTAACATAGCATCAATGTTTAATAAAGTCATCTATACTATCTATACTTCTATATTAATTAATATTGTAAAGAGGTAAAGTTTGTGAGTTTGTGACGTTGTAGGGGGTAATCTCAGGAACTATTGGTCTGATTTGAAAAATTCCTTCAGTGTTATATAGCTAATTTATCGAGGTTATATCATCACGCTAAGACCAATAGGAGCGGAGAACCAATGAAGAATATTTCAATAAATTTAATAATAATAATAGTTATTAAAAACAAAAGTAAATGACAAAGATAATTACTTAATCTATGACACTGAATTTAATTGTAAAACCTATTTATTAAGTACACTAGTTTATCATCGTACCAATAGTAATTATCGTTGACATCTGTACTAGTGTTCAACTGTATCACAGATGTCAATAATTTAATTAAATAAAATTTAATAATTTGGTTTTTTCCTCTTGAGAGCTTCCGCTGCGTGTTAGTGTTAGCCCAAAGTAACTATTCCACGCGAACGAAGTCGCGGGCATGGGTTAGTGATAAATAAAACAAACATAATGCCAGAATTTAGACAGATATTAATTATGTAATTATACTTGTTATTATAGCTTAGTTTGAAATATATGAGACATTCTAATTCGGTTGAAAAAATTTAAAGATACACCTTATCTTCTTTGTCGTCTTCTTCTTCAGAACACACATGTAGACATTACCGCTCACTTTGAGAAACACTAGGATAGTGGGAAAACAGACATGGTTTGATGGATTCTGTGAGAAATGTTATACGAGTCGCTACATTTCAAAATTAGCTGAATCCAATTTTAATCGTTTATATAACGTGTTTAATGTTTTTAAGGTTTCTAATTATTTTTTTATGATCTTCATATTTTACGATAGATATAGATAACAATATCTATAAATATAGACAGCAACAGCTAAAATTGGATTTAGCTTATTGACACATATGTACATACTGAGATGATATTTAATAGAGGAATTTAGTTGAAGAAAAACGGTGTGGGATAGGTTTGGCGTGGCTTAAAAACAAAAGACTCCATCTCGTTAAATATAGCGTGAGTTTAATCTTAAACTTACATAGAACTAGCGGACCCGGCAGACGTTGTCCCGCCCTGATTAAAAATAAATCCTTGACAAATTATATACCAAAACGTTCCTCATAAATGACTCTATCCACTGGTGAAAACCGCATGAAAATACGTTCAGTAGTTTATGAGTTTATCGCGAACAGACAGACAGACACGGTAGGGGACTTTATTTTATACTATGAAAGTATTAAGATATAACAATGTTTGTTTGGGTTGTAGGGTTTGTGAATGGTTAGATGAACTGCAAGCCGGTGCGATACGTCAGGCGCAGGTGTCGTTCTCAGCACGAATCCCGTGCGCGTTTCCATTGGGCGACGCGACGACAATGTGCACGCCCGCTGAACTCTACCACGCGGCTGCACAACCGCTGTACGTCCGACATCGGACTAAACCCGTCACACCTGGTAACATATTAATAATTTAAAGTCATTGCCTATTTTTACCAATTACAAGTTTTTTTTACACAGTAAACTCGAATTTTCAACACTGTATTTGGAAAGAATTTTGTAGCGGAATTTTGGTAATGCAGTGTATCACTAGATGGCGCTGTTATGTAATTTTGGCTTCTTTAGTTTTTTCTCGACTGACAACGTTTTGACGGCTTAAAGTAAAAATTCTACTTTCGTTTTATTTTATTTAATAAAAATTGAATTCGTTCAGAAAACTTCAATAATTGTATTTGTTTGTATTCTCCCTTTACTATTTATCCTCATTACAAATAATAATTATTAAGTATTTGTATGCAACCTATGTGATATGTATATAGACATATTTATAAAGATCATGTTTAGTTTGCCTCAAAGCACTGAAAGATACTTCATAAACAGCGATTTAGGATGCCATCAGGAACGTCGCAAAACAATTTTGTTCTCTTTTCTCTAGAAAGAAGAGCACTCTCACTCTTCTCTAATACAAACAAACTATATGTCCTTTTGAGCCCTATCTACACAATGCCATATTTATGTTTTGAGCAAAAAACATCGGCTTAAATTAGTTGTGATAGTGTTCTCATTTCAGCGTTCTGCAATAATAAAAGTACTTTTAATCGAACGCTTGAGTATCTGATGATACTTATGATTGAGATGAGAGATCATTGTTTAATATTTCCGGCTACGTAATTATCAATTTGACTACACATATACGTAATTACCAATTTGACGACACATATCGTTATGTGAGGTATCCAAATAAGGAAATTTTATCGTTTTTGCACAGTCATTTCAGTCGAACATCTTTGGTGACTATTTTGCTTCCCTAATTTGGGCAGTAACGGTAATGGTGATTTGTTAATAGTTCTGGTTAGATAATAATTCGCATATTTTATCTAAGGTCAACAACAACCGCAACCAGACACAGTCACAACGCCTTTAGCTAGTGTACAGGAAGAAAAGGAGGAACATGAATGGCCTCAAAATGAAGAATCCACTGAGCCTCAAGAAAATGGTATGAGTTATTATAAATTGTAACTTATTTGTAGACGAACTGATTCAGAAGCAATATATTATATCATAACACATATAACAACCGTAATAACATTCTCTTAAGAGAACAGTATAAATACTTTATACTGTAATTGTCATATGCTGACTACGAGTCTATAAGGACATTATGAAGTGATGGTTGCCGGGTAAGAGTACTTTGCTAGGATCTAGCCACAACCGTCAATCAGTCATTTGAGGTCAGATGAACTATAATCTATACAGTTCCTTTGAGGTTTAATCACGTCAATACTACTGAACGTATCGGCATAGGACTAAGAGCATTCTATGTGGAATTATTTGTAGATTCATAATTTTTTAAGCTATTTTAAGATTTAAACTATTTTAAGATTAAGCTATTTTTACTGGGTTCATTTGACTTCTTTTCATTTTCTTTTAACGCCCAAGAAGCTGACGAGAATCAGCTATTTAAATATACTGTGAATATGGATTTAAAATATCTAGGTTAGTATAATGGAAATTTTGATATTCACAGGTCCTATTGAAGAGACTAGTCAAATTCAACGTAAGACCAGTATAGCGACAGAAGATCTCGGTGAGAATCAGGAGGGAGATGTTCTGGACTCGGCTCCGGTCATATCTATGGTTACAAATCACACAAACGGAACTCTCAATTTGTGGCAGTTGACGTTTGATGACAAATCAAAGTTTTCACAGGTATGCATTTTTATTTGTAATATACACTATGTTGGTTATGGAATCTATTCCCATAAGTGTAGTAGATATACTATGAACAACATAGATTTAGTTTATGTTCTTTTCAGGTGTTATCAATAGGTCACGCTTCCAGAGCATCGGGACATCGATTTAGAGTGAATGACATCACTTGCCATCCAGTATTACCTTTACTACTCACAACCAGCCATCATAATATATCAGGTTTGGCTTTACTGTTATTGTAATTTAGAAGGGTTAACTAAATCACCTATATTAAAAAATGTATTTTATTGACTAAACGGCATGATTTCATAACTTATAATACTTGTAATTACATGTGTAATCTTAATTATAGTATATCTGTATTGAAAATTATTATTTTTTATTTTTTATAATAGCACGGCAAAGTGACTGCACTGTGCCTGATGGTAAGCATAGTACAATCCAAAAACAATGGCGATCACCGAGTGACATACTGTCCATCGCCGGTCGCCACTGTCATGCCGGCCTGCAAAAAGCTGGATATGCACAGGCTGATCCCGAAACGCGACCCGCAAAAGCGAATCACTATGACGGGCTTTTTCGCCATATAGATGGTGGTTGCGACCCAGTTAGGCTGTAAAACCCTACCACCCCAAATTAAATAATGTAACAGATATTTACAGATTAATTAAATACATTTTTGTCGTTTAAGGTATTTTGTAGTTAACAGTATACCCGCAGAGATGGTGAAGTGTTTTTTAATATAAAACGTATATAATATTTTAGACAGTGAAAGGGACAATCGAGCTAGTGAGCTGGACGGCACGGCGGGCGGGCTCTGCTCGGAGCTGATAATGTGGCGCGTGGAGTGCGTGGGGCCGCTCGGCAAGTCCGGCGGCGTCGCGGAGCTCGCGCGCGTCAACTCGCCCCACCTCTCCGCCTTCAGCAACGTCGCCTGGCTACCTACATTACTGCCAAGGTTTGTTCAACATATGTAACATCGTATCTCTTTTCAGAACAATCAACAATTTCATAGGTACAAACTATTGCCAAAAATTTTTGCGGACCATCTATCGCATGTCGCATTACGGCCGGCGCGAGGCCGCAGGGTAGGGGTCAAGTGAAAGGCGCTCGGTAAAGCAGCTAAGGCCAATATGGCGGCGCCCATGGTTCAATTCAAAATGGTTCTATGATTTAAATAATTATTGTGTTCAATATTTAACATTGCGTCCAATATGCAGATTGATATTTCGAATAATTTTCCGAAAATTTTCAGTTAAATAAATACCTACGATCCCAAAATCAATGTTTATTTTAAGTAATTAATGTGAAATAAACTATATTTTGTGATATAAAAGTTATAATGTTTAATATTATAGATAGCGAGAAGGGTTACATATTAACAAAATTATGCTGTTTTGTTATTATGCAAAAAGCGTTTTTATAAAATGTTATTAATTATTATACTGTTGAATAATCTGCTATTTTGCATTGTATAGTATAGCAACATCTAACAATATTCGTTGTTTGCACCGTGACTTTGAGTGTAAATGATATAAAATGCCCATCTCTTATACACCTATTATTTGTTGCATAATGCCATCTTGTTCACGAGTTGCGATAACATTGACACACCATTGTCATTACCAGTAATAATAATAATCAATAACAACAACATAAACAATGTTTATAATACTCAAAAAGGATCGCTGGAATTATTAAATGCTTAAAAGTGTGTATTATTTTCAGCACTACCCTTGGGAATTTATCGAACTCACCCTCAGCATGTTTCGTGGCGAGTGATGGCGAGAGTCTAAGAGTTTTCCAAGCGGTTATCGATGCACGCACTCTCTTAGCCGAGATAGCCACTTCTGAGAGACGACATAAGGATGTTGTGGTAAACATTACTAATATATTTTTTATCTACATCTTAGATGAAATATGTAGACCAATTAGTTAACAAATTTCGTGATTCTTTTTATTCTTTATATTTCACCATAATTTCTTGTGAGCAATAATATTAGAAAACTATGTCACTGAAGATGATATGATATGATGATGTAGTGTACGAAATAATTGACGACACATCACTGGATGTGTACTCACAAAAACAATAACTTCGGCAACAAATCTGATAAAAGCTATAGGGCAGATTGCAGATATGAAAAAAAAAAAAACTGAAGATGATATTGTGGCTAAGGTTAGAGGAATCGGATTTCAAATACATTTAGTGGAATAGACTCACATGTGCTAGTCGATATGTCTTGTGGATGGGAGCCATCTCTATGGTCTTTCGGATGACCTACTATCATGCACTGTCTTGATCGGGATGTTTTCCTTCATTAATTCAGGGACATCGGAAATTGCTACCACTGAGCCTTTATCACTTCAAGACATTCTACAGACATTAAATAGATCATGTACAGAGAGTGTTGGCAGTGTTTGTATATTCCCTGTTGATTGAAGTGTAACAATATTTTTGTCTGGATGAAAAGTTCTCTATGTCTTCTATCTACCCCCGATAATGTATATTAATGCAACATTTCATGATATTCTGTTGGTTAAAGGCGTAGAAGCGAAACATAAAATCACTTTGGCTTTTATTATATTAGTTAGGATTAAATTCTAAGAAGTTTCACTTTGCCCACATGTAAAGATTAGCCGGACACACTGTATTTCCTTGGTGTATTATTATTATAACTAACGCATTAATTCATGTTTATGAAAACAGTCTGTAAGAGACACACTGTAGGACCATAGGTCTCGTCCGAAAGGTATATTTACCACGCAAGCCCACTACGTATTGGCGATTTCAAAATCCGATAAATGATAATTCGATTGCAATTTTAGGCCACAGATAATTTTTATATTTAGAATCTAAATACATTTTGTCTAGAAGATTGTACAACGCTTGATGTGATCGTACATATTGTATTAATTTTTCGTCGTCCATTCTGTTTGGTTCATAAATAAAAACAAAAGATTTTATTTATTTATTTATTAAGGTAACAAACAGCCACACATAAAAATGTTATAATTATAATATAAACTAAAAGGCCTAAAGTACCATTATTTGAAAACATATTTTTAAACTATTTTTAAGACATCATAGCATTAATTTGATAAGTATTTACTTATGCGTGGTTATGCATGGTTCTCGGGAGATGAAGATCGCATCTAGAACCATGTCGCGTACTTTAAAAGATGAAAGATTCTTGCAGCCTATAAGAGACGTACTGGTCATTTCTTAACTGATAATTTAAAAAAGAATAGGCTGGTAAAATCGAAACAACTACTGAAGCGGTACGCAAAGGGAGGTCACAGAAAAAATTTGTTTACGGATGAGAATTTTTTTACAATTGGGCAACATCTTAATAATCAAAATGACCGTATTTATGCTCAAAGCTCTAAGGAAGCTTCCCAATTAGTCGACAAAGTGCAACGTGGGCACTACACGACTTCAGTGATGGTTTGGTGGGATATTAGTTATGAAGAAGTGACTGAGCCATACTTTTGTGAGAAAGGTATTAAAACATCACCACAAGAGTATCAAGATACCGTTCATAAGAAGGTAGTGAAGCCCCTGAACAACACCATGTCCAATAACCAAGAATGGTCCTTCCAGCAAGACTCGGCGCCGGGTCATAAAGCTCGGTCTACGCAGTCTTGGTTGGAAACGGACGTTTTGGACTTCATCAGAGCTGAAAACTGGCCGTCGTCTAGTCCCGATCTTAATCCGCTGGATTATGATTTATGGTCAGTTTTAGAGAGTACGGCTTGCTCTAAACGCCATGATAGCTTGGAGTCCCTAAAACAATCGTACAATTGGCAGTGAAGAATTTTCTGATGTAAAGTGTGCGTGCTTCTATTGATAGCTGGCCTCAACGTTTAAAGGACTGTATTGCAGCCAATGGACACCACTTCGAATAAACTTTTTATATTTTAAATTGTTTTATATTTATGTACTAGCTGACCCGTACAACTTCGTCTGCACCAAATCGGATATTACAGGTTTCAAATGTATTTTTAAACGCATATAATCTTAAAAAACCTAATACCCGATTGCAGCGACATCTAGCACTTCCAATTGTGAATCCAAACTATCCAGGGACTTACTCAAACATATACCCATGTGGTATGTGAGAAATCTTTTAAAATAAGCCTGTTCGCAACATTACCTAATGTGTTCAATGGAGACCAAAACTAACTAACATATATTACCGATAAATGTCTTCACAGTACCCCTTGTAACTTCATCACTTAACATACTGTAAAAATTAAACTTTATCTACATTAAATTTCCATTTTGTTTTAGTTGTTTGTTTTATAAGAATTTATAGAGTATAAGTGCAGTGAAGTCGGCATTCAATCTTAATTTTGTAAAATTTATTTTACTTTTGACATACACACCACCTTTTTCACTGAGATACTGATCTTGGGATACTTAATATACCATTTTAACAGTGAAAGAATTTTTGAAATCGGATCAGGAGTAGCAAGCATTCCTCGAAAACAAAACTTTACCTCTCTTTATAATATTAGTATAAATACAACATATTATGGTAACTGCAAACACCTCAACTGATTATTTTAATCGTAGATTTAACCCAACTACTTTAAGACTCAACAATATTTAGAAAACTAATTTTATCAAATATCGAAACAACACAGGTACTGATAGAACTCCCTTTTGAGATTCATCTTCTACAATGCAATGTAACTATTATCTAGGTTTATGTTTTAAGAAAAAATCTTGTTGAAAAAAACATATAAGTGACAGTTTCGTTTACACATATTTTTCATATGTGGTTGATAACTACGCATAGAAATGTCATGTAGCCCTAGATCATTTATAACGTACTGGACATTATATGGTCTGACGGTTCGGAACCCAGTGATCATTTTTTTTTGGTATTTTTTTCAAAGTAGCTTAGAGAAATATAGCTTAAATTTTTAGCTAATCTGTCTGCTATATATAGCACACAAAGAAAATTTATTCCGTGAAGAATTTCATTAAATACACATGTGTGACTTTCGTCCGTTATTCTGAAGAATCCCTTGCGTTTTATGAGACAAAAAGTATCATACATGTAATATACATACAACCTTGTAATATTAGTTATTACTGTGCCAAATTTCGGCACAATCGGTTCAGTACTTTCAGAGTGATACATGTTCACAGGGACAGACAGACGGACAGACAAAAATTTTAAAAGGGTTATTTTTGGCTTGTATATCGTTAACAAAGTCTACCCCGATTATAATTAAAAAAAAATATTTAATGTGCAGATTTGGCCTTGTTACTGTTTTATTATAGTATAGATAGATTAGAGTGACACACTGTAAAAGTAATAAATGTTATTTGCAATAGAAAATATTTTTTTCTTTGTTTCAGTATTTATGGCAAGACTAGGTACATATGTGGTTATAGTTATGCGATATCCTTATGATTTTGCAAAATCAACCTTAAATAAATGATTTAAAGTTGTTTTTACACGGACGCAAGCGACACGAGACTATTTGAAATGACTGCATAATCCAAAATTATGCTCACAATTTTTGTGCCGGCTGTGAGACTTTAATTGTGCATCTTGGGTTTTTGTATATCAATGGTCGCCAACGACATTTTTCGGTCCGTGTATCGGTAATGTATGCACATTCCTATACCTTTTCTATGAAACGATGCTTCCAAAAATTGTCGTCCTGTTTCGTCCGGGTTAAAACCAATAATATTATAAGTAAAAAAGCTGTAGTTACGTCATAAGCGCTTCGACAGCGCCTTATTACAACTTGACGAACTAGCTTATTTTTGACAGCTGCCTCATCAATCCGCTCGTATCTAAACAACACGATATTGAGAATATGCCATCTTCCTCCCACATTTTATCGAAGACATTGTGGCGTTACAATATTAATTAACGTATGTGTGCGTTGTCGTGCCATTTGTTTTGTCAAAATATAATGTAGGTGACGTATCTACACGTATTTATTTATAATATCATTGGTTAAAAAACGTTACGTATGCTGCGGCATTTAATTGCAAGAAGTTAATATCGTTATGTGTATGGGATGGGCACAAGCAAGGGGAGACGATGTCGATGTCGTCGGAGTCGACGCTGGAGGAGGGCGACGGCTTGCCGCTGCACGACCGCATCAAGATAGTGTCGCAGCAGTCGACGGCTCGTCCCGGCGCCATCATACAGTTGCACGCGATCGCGGACGCGACGCACGACTGGCACAACACGCAACTGCTGCACGTCTTCCAGGAACAGCTCATTACTGGTTAATATTACACTTTGTTTTTGTTTTTTTTTTATGTCAAAAGGTGGCAAACGAAAGGTGGATCACCTAATGTTAAGTGATCACCACCGTCCATAGATACTAGCAACACCAGGGGAGATGCAAGTGAGTTGCCAGCCTGTGTATGGGGGAGGGTTAGGGAAAGGAAAAAGGGAAAGGGGGAAAGGAGATGGGCCTCCGGCGCTCTCACTGACCGTACGAAAAGCAACTGTTACTTCACGTCGGTGTTCTGTGAGAGGGTACTACCCCGGACGAGCCGACCCATTCATGCTGAAACTACTAATAGTTACAGCGTGGGTCTACCACCTTCAAACTTCATTTACACTTTTTTTTTTAATATTAGTTGTCGACTTTTATTGTATAGCTGGAACCTTTTTTTTCTGACCACTTTGATAGAATTGTTGCATGATTTTCGAGATATGTTTAAAATAGATTAAGAAAATGTCATGAATGCTATCTACTTCGTTTTATCAAATCGTCGTTATATCCTCTATATATAAAAACACTTTGCTATTAAAAGATTGGTAGTCTGTAAAGTCGGTTTATGGACGATAATTTTACGTGATAACGCCATAAAAATGGCATACTTTTATGAATTGAATCGAATGAGTGTCATTCAAGAAGTTAATTGAAAATTAAAATTACACGTGTATGTTGTGTGCTGCCGCTGTGTCTCTTCTACTCAGACACATCGGCCGATGGAGTGGAAATGAGATAGATGCTAGATACAACCCGAACGCTTAGGCTGATCGCGTCTCTCTATCGCTTGTTCCGCCTCTCGCTTGCACCGAGCGCTCAGACGAAACGTGACAATGGGTCATGCTTTCTCGTGCGTGCAGCCGGCGTTCATCGATTTACGAGACGTTATCACGTCAAAAAATTACACTCCATTCATATATCAGTCATATATGAAATTTTATTATTTAAATTAATAATCATAATAAATATACAATTAGTAAAATAAAACATAAACATACATTAAAACATTGAAGTATACACTAGTATGTACGTGTATGCATTATTAATTAGGACTGATTTCTACTTTAATTTGAATTCTAAAATGTTGTTAGGTATATAAGTATATTACAATAATTTAATATTTTGTTACATTTTCATAAAGGCGTTAACGTATTCATTTTATATATCATATGAGGCAAACGGACAGATGGGTGTTAAGTGATCGCACCGTCCATAGACACTTGCACACCAAGGGAGTCACAAGTGCATTACCAACCTGTCTATCAACCTGCTTATCGACGGGAGTAGTGGAAGGGGAAAGGGGACGGGATGTGGGACCTCCGGCGCTCTCACTGACCGAACGAAACGCAATAATGCAAGCACTGTTACTTCACGTCGGTTTTCTGTCGGGTTTCTTCAAGTCTACATAGTTATAGTAGATTTTAAATTATTAGTCAGCCAATTTAAGTTACCTAATTGTTAAGTATTTTCATTATAAGGTGAACGTACTGGTGCTGACTCTGATAACGTAGACTCGGGCATGGACAGCTCCGAAGTGAACACTATAACAGAAGCCGGTCTCGAGGCTATAGTGGATCTGCGTAAAGCGGCTATCTTCAACGAGCCGTTCTATATTGTCGTGTTAGAAAGAACAGATGGAGGATCCACAGTGCATATGTGGAGATTAACTGTGTCCTCTCAGGCGGACTCTGCTGGTAAGTTCCATTAACTTTTAAGATTTTCGTTTTATCATCTCAATACTTGTATATTAGTAATCAGTTTCAAGATAACCTGGTAACAATATTTCCATGAAATTTTTATCCTATCGTTTTATTCTAGAATATTCCATTAGAATATCTGCTAAAATATCTAAGAAAATGTTTTTAATTCATATATTGTCATCTCCTTAAAATATATATATTTTATAACTTACCATTTTGATGCGATGGATAAACTGTTTAAACAATTGCAGTTAGACGCGGATAAGGAATTTTCAAAGAAATCAAACAATATGTTCTTTTGCCAATATGAATACGTTTTTTATTCTTTGAACTTAGTATGACAGTATACTATGTGAATTAAAAAATGCAATACTCTCAGAATTGTATATCAAGCAAACAGACAGTTCTGTTTTATTTACATAATTTAGATCATTTTTTAAAAGGAATTGTAATATAGTACCCCACATGAGGCGCTAATGTTACTTGCGTTCATAGGAAGTGTATCTCTCATTCCCTTACAGTAGTCCAGTGAAGATGTTAAGACCTTGATAGGTCAATAGCGTAGTCAGTTCGAAAAAAAAAACAATCCCTTACACATACTCCCCGAGTGGTGCTAAAGAGTAATACATTTTTGGTTTCTGCACTGTTCCACATAAATTAAACCTGGCAGCTATAAATAGAAGTAATCAACCAATCTACATTCATAAAAGATGGATACTTTATTTACCCATGGGGTTGGAAAAGAAATCTAAAAACTTTTATGGGAAAGTATTTTTTTAATCAACTTGCAGATGATCTAACGAACAGCATGATGTACGTGCCTGATAGTGCTTTAGTGCAAGAGGAGGAAGGAGAGTCCCGAAAGAATTCAGTCTCCATGGATAATGATAGAGCTTTACCGCCATCACCTCCCAATTCGCACCTTGCCATATCTACAAAAAAGGTGTTTTTTTTTATCTATTTGTCTATAGTTCTTTTACGGAATAACAATTGTTGTTGACCTTCTCTGTCATCGAATGAGGTCTACTAATTGTATGTGTATATCGCTTAAATTGTATACCATATAATATCACATTTGAATTTTGTGTTGCTCGAAATGTAAACTCTTATAACATCCCTAGTAACCGGAATTTGTTGTGCCTCATTCACACTGCCCCAAAAATTTCTCACAATATGACGTTAAATTGGACTGCGAAATAATAAACTCTACAATTAGCTTGGCATTGAACTTTAAATTTCATAGTAAATTGTTCTCACAAATGGCGGCAAAATTGACATCAAAAATTGATAAACAAACTTTTTTTTTGTTATAAATTGAGTATTCCCTATATTACTAGATGAGAATAAAAGAATGAGTAAAAAATCATTATGAGCATGAGAAAGTCGTATTACATAGAAATATATTCTAGTAATTTCATTTACAGCCTCTACCTACATTTCATTTACGTTGATAGTTAGTTTAGTAGATAGTTTAGAATATTATCCGATACGGAATATATATAAGAGTTGTTGAGGTATGTATGCTTGGTACACATATATGTTTCAACAACTCATATATGTATGAATAGTTAGCTTAGCTTCGGTTAGCTCAGATAGGTCGCGAATTGCATGTATCAGGCAACAGCGAAAGCCAAGGTGTGCCGCGCACCCTTGAGCTAGTTGTCAAAATAAAATCGGCTGAGTGCCTTAAGCGCTCGCCTTAGTAGTCCGGTGAAGCTGTTAAGACCTTGCTTGGTCAATAGCGTAGTCGGTTCGAAAAAAAAAAAATTTACTTTGAGACCCAACTCTGATGTGTTGTTGTTTAATTTTTGATATTCATTTAAGGCAGCAATTTGAGATCTATTTAAGGCAGCGATTTAACACCAATTTAGGGTACATTTTGTAATGATTTTACTACGCAATGTTTATAAGGGATGTTAACTAACTCGTGGCAGTTGTTTGTTTATGTGGCTTATGAGTCTGTATATAAAGGCTATTGTTAATTGAATTCCATAATGGCAGGTATGTGAATGCCCTCTATCCCTACCTGATGGTGTGGACGTTATACATGCAACGCCTGCTGCGGGACATTTAAGTTCTGCTTCCATATACCCGGCTTGTTTGGCGCCATACATACTAGCCACTGCTTGCTCTGACAGTACACTCAGGTGAGGATACCATTGCGTTATTACTTTAATAAATTACCTATACTTGTTCTTTACTAGGATATTCTTTCCTGTATTTTATTCTGAACTGTAATCGATGAAATATCCTCAGATTTTTTAATGTTATATCAGTATTTGATCGGAATATCACGTAATGTTAAATGAGGGTGTTTTTTATGGTAGGTATTTTATAGTACCACTCTGTAGGTGGTAGAGCCACGCCAAAACTATTACTGGTTTCAGCATGAATGGGTCGGCTCGCCCGGGGTACTACCACCCGATCCACAAAAAACCGATGTAAAGTAACAGTGCTGGCATTGTTGCGTTTCGTTCGGTCAGTGAGAGCGCCGGAGGACTACCTCCCGCCCCATTCCCCGTTCCTTCTCCCTCTCTCTCCTCCCCCTCCCCCCAAACATAGGCTGGCAACGCACTTGCGACTCCTATTGTATTGCAAGTGTCTATGAACGATGGTGATCACTTAACATCAGGTGACCCACCTGTTCGTTTGCCTACTATGATATAAAAAAAGAAGTAATGTTATGATAGGCATTTAAGGCAAACAAAAGCTACCGCCGGAGTATGTCTATGGATATTCGGTGAGAGATGAGAGATTTTCAATTTCATGGTAGTACCTATTAAGTTAGATTTAGAGAATGCTTTACAATGATGATGATGGCATGGTTTTCCTTAAGAGGAAGTTCTCATACATAGCATTCGAAGCTATGTTGATTGACACCATATACAAACAAACTGTCATGGAAGTATTACCGTTTGAAAATATAAAAGATAATAAAGATGTATGTTATGTCATCACTACATACTATAAAACGAAGTCTTCTGCCACGTGTCTGTCTGTTCGCGATAAACTCGGAAACTACTGAACGGATTTTCATACGATTTTCACTAGTAGATAAAGTGATTCAGGAAGAAGGTTTATGTATATAATTTGTGAAGATTTTTTTGTTGTTGTCAGGGTGGCATAACTTCTTCTGGGCCCGCTATTTTCTAATATAATTTGAGAAATTCATACTAATATTGTTTGTACTTGTTTTTAGATTTTGGAAATGTAATGTAACGAAGAAAGAAGACGGTGAATTCGAATACACTTGGAACGAATGGGAGATGATGAACAAAGACCAAGAATCCACAATTGATATTCCGGGTTAATATATTTCTTTGCATCCCTTTGAAATAATGTGAAACCCTTTTGGTGTATACAATTTTCGTTGTCATAGTTCTAACTAATATTATAAATGCGAAAGTGTGTTTATTTGTTAATTTCCATGCCTTAACTTCCTAACCTATCATTTTGAATGTTTGGATAAACTTTGTCAGGTCTGTCATCCATACACCCAGGGGTCTATGATCGCGAAAAAAAGTAATGTTCCCGAGAGATAGGTCAAATTTCCATTAACGCAAGCGAAGCTGCGGGCAAAAACTAGTCCGTCATAAATATACTTATATTTGATTTTTTGTTAAAAGTGTAACGTTCAATTACGTTAAATCATCTTTCTGTCTCACCATATTTATCCCACATAGTGGGTGGGGCTAGCCTTCCGTAATTCTCTAGTTCGGTCTGGCCTTTAGAAACTTTGCACTTCTTCATATCCTTCAACACTAAACCCTTCTAATTTGTTTTGGATGTGCCTCTGGGCCCTTGACTAGGTAACGACAGGTGTAGTGCTGAATTCGCTACGTTTAAACCCGAAACCCGTTGATTTATTGCCGGTTCATCTCATTGACTTGTTTGTCCGAATAGGTGTTAGTTTTGACGTTCATAATCATATTCTTCTTCTTCTTACTCTTATCCCACATAAGTAGGGTCGGTACAACATGTTTGTCATGTTGTGGTATATGATTTGGCTTAACTTTTACGATCGGTCGCCTGCCTGACATCAACCCTTCTTGGGATTATTTTGTTGTACCACTGTATTTATGATTATTGTTATATAGTTACGAAGTCTGATGGGCTCTTTTAGCCTTACAATTTTTCGTTCCGGTTAAGAACGAAGTTCTTCAAAATTATGGTTTGCTTGCTATATTGCCATTTTTATGTAACAGAAAACTAGCCAACTTTAGACTATTCCCGAGGACTGCATTTTCTGTTTTTTTTTCAGGGTTCGTGGTTTCAGGGTTTTCTCAGTAATAGTAATATAATGTTAGATATAATAAACCATTATAAAAATATGAAAATTATAATAGAAAAATAAATGTTCATAATCGCTTTATTGGAACATAAGTTGAATAAAGTTTTTTTTGGTATTGTAGGTCAACCGTTACATATAAGCGCCGCGTATTCGGGTCGGATAGCGTGTGCGTACAAGTGCGGGCGTTCGTTCACGCGTCCGAAGGGCGTGAACGCGACGTCGAGCAACGTGAGCCAGGACGCGCGGTTCGTGAACCTGTCCGTGTGCGTGTACGAGTGCGAGAGCACCGGCGGCGCCGAGTGGCTGCTCGAGGACACCATCCCGCTGCGGAACGTCAGCCTGCCCCGAGTGGGGGCCGACACGCAGATCGATTTGTCGTATCTCCACGACACTTCATTTATGCAGAAGAAGCAGCGGTTGAATCAGGTATGTATTCTGCCGATAACATCATATTTGTTTTGTTTTTTTTATGTATATCAAAAGGAGGCAAACGTACAGGTGGGTCACCTAATGTTAAGTGACTGCCACCGTCCATAGACACTAGCAACATGAGGGGAGTCGCAAGTGCGTTGCCTGCCTATGTATGGGGGACGGGATAGGAGGGTGGGCCTCCGCAAGCACTTTTACTTCACGTCGGTTTTCTGTGAAAGGGTAGTACTGTCCCGGACGAGTCGACCCATTCATACTGAAACTAGTAATAGTTAGGGCGTGGCTCTACCACCTACAACCATATTATATCAATAATCAATGATATAATATCATAGGAGACAAACGAAGGGGTTGGTCACCCTATGGTAAGTGATCACCGTCGTCCATAGATACTACCAACACCATGAGAGTCTCAAGTGCGTTGCCCGTCTATGTTTGGGGGGAAGGGGTAGGGGGAGTGAGGAGATGAGGGGAGAAGATAGGAGAGACGAAGTTGGCGACGCAAAAATGCAAGCACTGTTACTTCACGTGGTTGTTTCTGTGGTTCGGCTGGTAGTACCCCGGGCGAGTCGACACATTCATGCTGAAACTATTAATAGCTTCAGCGTGTCACTACCACTTATAATGTTATATGTTGATTTCAGGTACTACAGACGCTATCGTCGGATGAAAGTCGAAACAACCGCAATGGGGAAGGCGATACTGGCAAATCGGCTGGTCTTCTAGCGGTACCGTCGTTCAGTACTCTCCAGTCGTTGCGCAGGAGCATCATGGAGAACGGGAACACGTGCCCGCTCACACAGAAACATCTCGTCCAGCTCGACTGGGTCTCTAAGGAAGATGGTTCACATATACTGACTGTAGCCGTTGGGTCTAGAGTACTTTTGTTTACACCGGTTTCGAGTGACCTCGCTCAGGCGAATTTGAAGGTAAAATATTATAACTGATCGTATTGTATCTTAATGTAACTTGCCAGAAAAGTTATAAATTAAATAGATATTGTTGTGTCTCAAAAGATAGTGAACAGTAGGAAAACCTAATGAAATTTAATAGCAACCTTGGAAACCGCTGTTTTATACAAAATTGTCAATTAATTTGGGATAACATAAAAATTTCATTCAATTGTTAAAAATGTTGGATATATTATAGCGTTATAGCTAAACTATTTATACCTATACAGATATAAGACAATAAGAATATTAACATCGTAACATTTTTTGTTGTAAAGTTGTAGAGTATAGAGGGAGTTAAAGATGTCAAATTTATCTTGTCTGTAAGAGTTGCCATTATCTTGTAAATTCGTATTCGTTAGATTAAATTGATGGCTCCTTATTGGTCATCCGTAGAGTGAGGTACATTTTGTTGCTTCCGTGGGAAGTGCAAGAAATGGGAAGTTGCCATATAAACCGCTGTTTTTTGACGGCTTATCGTCGAATTACGCTTGATGTATAGATTTTCCTATTTTTTAACCGACTTCAAAAAAAGGAGGAGGTTATCAATTCGTCTGTATTTCCTTTTTTTTTTTTATGTTTGTTACCTCATAGGGTTGATGTCAGGCAGGCGGCCGATCGTAAAAATTAAGTCAAATCGTACTTCACAACATGTTAAGTATGAAAACTAGATTAGGGTTTACTCAGGGTAGGACTCAAAGTAAGAAAGGAATTCGGGATGTACGGTTGAGATTTGCGAGTTGGAATGTGGGAACAATCACTGGAAGAGGAAGAGAATTAGCTGATGTCTTGCAAAGAAGACGCATAAATGTGGCTTGTTTGCAAGAGACGAAATGGAAAGGTACGAAAGCGAGAGAGATTGGTATAGGATATAAATTCTACTACTGTGGGAGTAACGGTAAGAGAAATGGTGTAGGAATTGTATTAGACAATGAGCTTAAGAAATGTGTACTTCTTTGTTTTTATTCCCAAAACCCCAGCCTCCATGCACTCTCTCATAACCTCCACTCTCTCTTCCCACATGCCCATTAAAATCACCTCCGATGTAGATATCCTCATTCTGTGGAATATCAATCATCACCCCATCAAAATCTTCCCAAAACTTTTCTTTTATAGCCGAGGCTATAAAAGAAAAGTTTTGGGAAGATTTTGATGGGGTGATGATTGATATTCCACAGAATGAGGATATCTACATCGGAGGTGATTTTAATGGGCATGTGGGAAGAGAGAGTGGAGGTTATGAGAGAGTGCATGGAGGCTGGGGTTTTGGGAATAAAAACAAAGAAGGTGAAAATCTCATTCAAGCTGCAGTTGCTTTTGACCTTGCCATAGCTAACACTTTTTTCCAAAAAAGAGACCAGCACTTAATCTCATACAATAGTGGTAATCACACTACCCAAATTGATTATTTTCTCTTACGAAGAAATAATATTAAAATAGTGCAAGATTGCAAGGTTCTGCCTGGAGAGATATTAGCTACTCAACATCGTCTATTAGTGTTAGATTTAAAAATAAAATTAAAACTTGCTGGAAATCAGGCGAATGCTCCACCCAAAATTAAATGGTATCTAATAGAGAAAGATGAGTATGTGAAAGAATTTAGAACAAAAGTTGTTAATAAAATGATAGAAATGGAAAATATGGAAGCGAAAACTGTTAATGAATGTTGGAATGAAATGGCAACATGTGTAAGGAACGTAGCAAAGGATGTTTTTGGTGTAACGAAAGGAAGAGGAAAGATAGATAAGGATACTTGGTGGTGGAACGAAGACGTACAAAAGGCTTTGAAAGAAAAAAAAACTGCTTTCAATGAATGGAAATGTATTGAAGACCAAGATAGTACGATTAAAGAAAATAAGAGAATAATGTATGTAGAATGTAGAAGAAATGCAAAAAGGGCAGTTGCTATTGCTAGAGCTAAAGTACAAGATGATTTGTACCAATCACTAGAGAGCTCACAAACACAAAAATATTTGTATCGATTAGCAAAAGTAAGAGAAAATAATACAAGAGATATTACACACGTTAAATGTATAAAAGACGATGGAGGAAAAGTTTTGATGAATGATGAGGACATAAAGAGTCGTTGGAAGAAATATTTTGAAAGACTGATGAATGAAGAAAATGACAGGACCGGAGAGTTAGAGACCGTACCGTCAAATTTAGGCGTTGTACAAGAAATAAGTGAGGATGAAGTAAGAAAAGCTGTGAATGGTATGAAAAACGGAAAAGCCGTTGGGCCAGATGGCATACCGGTTGAAGTATGGAAGTTTTTAAAAGTAGATGGGTGGATGTGGCTGACTTTATTTTTTAATAAGATATTGCTAGAGGAAGCGATCCCAAATGAATGGCGCGATAGCGTAATAGTGCCTATCTTTAAGAATAAGGGTGATGTGCAGGACTGTAACAATTATCGAGGAATAAAGCTGATGTCACACAGTATGAAGATTTGGGAAAGAGTGATAGCGAGACGAATAAGAGATGAGACTGAAGTGACTCCGAATCAATTTGGGTTTATGCCTGGACGTGCGACATCTGATGCCATTTTCGCACTTAGGCAACTGTGTGAAAAATACAGACGTGTACATAAGAATTTGCATATGGTGTTTGTTGATTTGGAGAAGGCATATGATCGAGTACCCCGAGATGTTCTGTGGTGGGCACTGAAAAAAAAAAGAGTGCCTGAGAAGTACCTACAACTTATTCGTTGTATGTACAGTCAAGCCAAAACACACGTTAGGTCCGAAGCTGGAGTTACCGATAATTTCAATGTGGCTGTAGGTTTGCACCAGGGTTCAGCTTTAAGCCCTTATTTATTCCTTCTTGTTATGGATGCGTTAACATCAGACATACAGGAGGAGACACCCTGGTGTATGCTGTTTGCTGATGATATTGTTCTTGTCGGCGAAGATGCTACCGAGGTCCAGAGTAGGCTGGTAAAATGGCGAGAAAAACTGGAGAATGTTGGTTTGAAAATCAGTAGACTAAAAACTGAACATTTGTTTTGCGACTTCGGTGGTCCATCCAGCTTTTCTCCTATAGCTTTAAATGGTATAGCCTTACCAACCTGCTCTGATTTCCGGTATCTCGGTTCTCTGATCCAAAACGATGGTTGCATAGACAAGGACGTGAGGAATAGGATAAATGCAGGGTGGATGAAATGGCGAAAGGTGTCTGGTGTCGCTTGTGACCCACGAATGCCCTTGAAACTCAAAGGGAAGGTGTATAAAACTATTATAAGACCAGTAATGTTGTACGCATCTGAGTGCTGGGCGACGAGAGAGACGGATGAGAGAAAACTACATGTGGCAGAGATGCGAATGTTAAGGTGGATGTGTGGTGTAACTAGAATGGATAATATTAGGAATGAATATATCAGAGGAAGTTTGAAAATAGCACCAGTAACAGACAAGTTAAGGAGTAATAGGTTAGCATGGTATGGGCATGTTATGAGGAGAGATGAAGATCATGTAACTAGAAAAGCTTTGAGTATGACGGTCGATGGATATAAGAGTAGAGGAAGACCGAAAAAAGGATGGATGGATTGTGTGAAAAATGATATGTGTGTAAAAGGTGTGTTGACTGAGATGACATCTGATAGGCGAGCGTGGAAAAGGAAAACATGTTGTGCCGACCCTACTTAGGTGGGATAAGGGTAAGAAGATGATGTTTGTTACCTCATAACTTTGGACTGTGTTAACCGATTTTGATTATTCTTTTAACTTGATGCTATTGTAAGTTTTTAGACTTCAAATAAATTTCGAATACAGTACGTAGCACGCTTGATAATAGAAAATACTTAATTACCTTTGGCCTACATATGTCAGTCACTACGTACTTACGTTATATTCCAATTCTTAAATGTGAGCCAATGGGAATCGGGTTATGTGGACTCTTCACCATTACAGTGTTGGCATTTTTATTTATTTGTCTATAAGAGATAATAACTTTGTATCATGGTTTATTATTGTTTTTTTTTAGGCAATGAAAGAATCGATAAATAACAACCGTCCAATTCTACGTAAAGCATCATCCTTAGCTGCACCACTCTTTGTGGAGGAAATTCGATGGATGCAGCTTCGTAGGATTGAGTTAAAGACGGCTGATGGTCTCCCGCCACTGCCGATGCAAATATCTTGGGTTCGAGACGGTATACTCGTCGTGGGGATGGATTCGGAAATGCATGTGTACTCACAGTGGAAGCCTGAAAATCCGCAAACTCCATCGGGGCAAGTCAATGGACAGGTATGCTTGACAATTGGAAATAATTATCAACTAAAATAAATTAAATATAGTCTAAAACTAGTGTTACCCATGTGAATAATATGTCGCATAGGTGGTAGAGCCAAGTTAAAGCTATTACTGGTTTCAGTATGAATGGGTCGGCTCGTCCGGGGTAGTACCACCCTCTCGCAGAAAATTGACGTGAAGTAACAGTGCTTGCATTGCTGCGTTTCGTTCGGTCAGTGAGAGCGCCGTAGTCCCATCTCCCTTTCCCTTCCTACTCTCCTATTCCCCTTTTCCCCTTCCCTTCCTCCCCCCTCCAACACAGGCTGACAACGCACTTGTGACTCCCCTGGTCACTTAACATCAGGTGACCCACCCGTCCGTTTGCCTCCTATGACATAAAAAAAATGTTAACTGAAAAAAAATCATTACGCTATAGTGTTATATGTTGTACATATTTTAATTTATAACAATGATCTGATGAATGATGATGATGGTGAAATGATTAAATGAGTATTTGATGTCTCTATCGTGACCTTGAGTGTGAGCAACATCCCTTTCATTCCTATTTGTTGTTGCGAAATGCTTACTCGTTTACACATTGCAGTAACATCGACTGACCATTGTCAATGTAAATAACGGACAACAGATAACCAGTAATAGAATAATGATGTCTGCAACAATTAATTACTCATTGCATAGGAATAATGTATTACTTTATTTAGTCGTAGTAAGAGTGAGCACGTGTAATTAATACAAAATTAATAATAAAATATGTAAAGGAAATAATTATTCATCATAGATGGTATCAAAAACTGAAGAAGTGATTATTTTTTGGTATATGTGGGGTAGTATTCTAAAGTCCAACTGATTAGCTGCCTGTACATGACACACTCTTTCGCGCGCGATTGGTAAATTCAAGATTGAACACGGGAAAGCGCGTACGTGAAGTCACGAGCGATTGTTATTTTTTGTCTTTATACGTGCACGCTTTCCCGCGCGAAAGTTATTAGGTATCACGTTCAAAACTATGTCTAAGTATTATCTTTAAAACGTTTAGGAAGTCGAAGAAGGAAGTGAGTCTCGCGCTCTACGCGATTCAGATTTGCGTGTGTCCGCTCCACATCTCCAGCGCGTGTCTTCTATCAACTTGCAGCTGCTGGAACGCGACGCGAGAAGACGGAACAAAACACAGCCAGATCAACCACAGGTAACGTTGATTAAATGGTATATACATTTTGTTTTATAATACATTCTAATTTACCAAATGGAATTGTCATTATCCCTCTATATACACAACTAGCCTCTGCCCGCGACTTCGTTCGCGTGGAATAGTTACTTTGGGCTAATGCTAACAAGCAGCGGAAGCTCTTAAGAGGAAAAAATACCCCGATTTTGAAACATTATTCATTCGTGCTCCGCCTCTATTGGTCTTAGCGTGATGATATAGAACCTATAACATTTCCCGATAAATGAGCTATATAACACTGAAAATTTTTTGCTAATCGGACCAGTACTTCCTGAGATTACCCCCTACAACGTCACAAACTCGCAAATTTTATCTCTTTATAATATTATTAGTATTAGTATAGATATATACTCTATTTATACAGTTAGCAAAATTGGTATTAGATTTGATATATAGATAGAAGAAAATTAAATGGTAAATAAGCAGGAGGTTACATAATTTTGATGTTAAACTTCGATCAACAATAACTAGATAAAGGGTCACGTACAAAATCGAAGCTAAATCCTGTCCGCGTAAATATATACTTGTGTAGTTTTTTTTATACTAAGAAAGGGGGAAAAAAGTTTTAAAACAGTTTTGAAAACCTAATTACAACCATGACAACTAGTAATAAAGTCACGAATGTTCAAAATATTATATAATACTTACGATAAAACGAGTAAAGCAATAAATTACTCCCGTCACTTACAAATGAAAAGACAACATTTAGTGTGAATTCAACCTTAACTCGCAATGAATAAAGTACTTCTTCCCGTTATTGTGCGTGGTTGGCGAGCCTTGGGCAAATATTTGTACCACAGGTTTAAAATCGGTAATTTTATTCAAAAATTGATATTATTTGTTACTTTAAAGCTCAAAATATAACTTATTCAACATGTATTTAGCGAAAGTAAGATACTCCGGCCGTTTAATTTGCTTTTTCGGGTATTATTTTTGCATACACTGCGGCATTGTGAAACGTGCTTACATTGGCTGTGTTTCAAACAAACTAAACAAAATAAAAGCTCACGTTTCAAGTGAGCTGCTATTTACCTAGACGTATTTTTCGCGCCGACCCGATATCTATTATCGAAGATGTTAAATTACATAATATGGTATGAGCTAGAAAACACGCTAAACATAGAGATATCTAATTCTTAAGATTCTTAAGAGCTGCTGGCGGAACACATATATACAAGATAAATTTTGACATTGACAAGCTCTATCACCATGTTATAGTTTCATCACTATATTTTCCTTCACCGAAAACTCCGACTAACTTATAACTTGATACATGAACTACAATGATATTAGAATGAATACTTGAACAATTGAATTAATAATTATTATATAATTTATATATATATATATATTAATAATTGAACAACTTTATTGGTTCCCATTAATACAGGATAAAAAATATATTATGTGCAATTTATTTTTTGAAGTTTTACTTCTTTTGTCGCGTTAGGGAAAAATGATGAGAGTAAATTTTTACGATGCGCGCGCGCATCATCACGAATAACCGACACCGTGAAGTTAGCTATCGTGAACATTTTGTTTCTTTGTATTTGTTGTTTGTATTAAAACTTTCAATGTATTAAATACCTTTTTTCTATTGTTAGTGTCGTTTTTTCTACAAACGTAGAATTTTTGAATTTTTTTTTATCTTGTTACCCCAAAAAAAGTATAACTCCTAACGCGTGTAGATAAGTACACACACACTTTTTTTTTAAATTTCAAACAGCCGCTACTAGACTACATGCCCGATTATGGATTATTCGAAGCATCTCAGATGGCATGCCCTGTATTACCACAGTATCATCCTAAACAACTTATGGAGTTATTGAACAGCGGAAAGATTCGATGGGTTAAAGCTATTCTTGCTCACCTTGTAAGGTATTACCACTTTATATAACATAACTAATTATAAATTAGTCGTGATTTAATATCTATTATGTCTTAAAATTGTTGTTTCTATTTTCAAATTAGTAAGATATAAATTTATGAAAAACATGAATATTGTATTGTGTTATAATTGTTTTTTTTTTTCGAACTGACTATGCTATTAACCTAGCAATGTCTTAACAGCTTCACCGGATTACTAAGGCGAGCGCTTAAGGCACTCAGCCGATATTATAATTGTAGTCTATTCACTTGCTTCACCTATGCCCGGTTTCTAAAATACTCGGTTCAACTACCAATAGTTATTGACTCAACAAAGTTAAGACAACATAAGATAAACTGTCAAATGGCCCGTTGGGTTTTACTGACATTTATCGTATTATTGAGTGTTCAGAAACGTAATTTGAAAAGTTATCGAACCGATAACGCTATTAAACATATAAACTACAATTAAAGTGCATCAGAAACCGGGCACTAGAGATTCAATCAATATTTAGTGTTCAATCTCATAACATAGAGTTCACATCAATCTTTTTGTCTGCTCTGAACATAGGTAACAGTTCGGATTAGTTATACAATTTAAGTTAGTCAAGAGTCTATTATAAAACAAAGTTCATATATAAAATAGGAATCTATATCTATAGGAATGGTGGTAGAGCCACGCTGAAACTATTACTGGTTTCAGCATGAATGGGTCGGCTCGCCCGGGGTAGTACCACCCTCTCATAGAAAACCGACGTGAAGTAACAGTGCTTGCATTGTTGCGTTTCGTTCGGTCGGTGAGAGCGCCGGAGGCCCACCTCCCCTCCCTCTCCTGTCCCTCTCCCTCCCCTAACCCTTCCCCCCAAAGGGTGGCAACGCACTTGCAACTCCTCCGGTGTTGTTAGTGTCCATGGACGGTGGTGATCACTTAACATCAGGTGACCCACCTGTTCGTTTGCCATCTATAACATAAAAAAATTAAATCTAAAATTGGCATTTTATACCTTATGTTCTCTTGACGTTAGACATATAATATAATACGTATTCATACCTAAATGTGTGTTCAGAGCATTCAAAAAGATTGGCGCGAACTGTACTTGACTCTTATGCAAATGTAATAAGAATGCATCAATCTGTTTCAACGTGATAGATGGAAGAATATTCAAACAATTGTACTTTTATGTTTATAATACATATCAGTTTAATAAATATAATCAGTGTTGCACTGATAAGTTGAAAAATTTGTTGGGTACAATTAATTTTGTATACGGAGCCAATCTTCCTTTTGAAAGAAGTTTTCGGTTTATAGTTCATCTCACCCATAATACAAGTAGAACATTACTTACTACACAATTACAATAGATTGCTGGAGAAGTGGAGCAAGGGGTGTGGTGCTTATGTTCTTTACATAAATTTTATTGTCAAGATAATCAACGTCAGAGGAAGTCGCGGATGTTAGCTACTTTTCAATATAATCTTGAATTTCACAGGTGTATAGGTGGCTCTTACACTGGTCGCAGTTCACAGGGCGATGAAGACAGTTTATCTAGACAGGTACCGTCCGTATATAGTTATCTTATACATATTCCTTACTCATTTTCTATCTTCATATTTCAGATATAAGAAAATGAGAATCGAGCTTTTGAAAAGTCAGTCTTATCGTACGTTGTGTGTTATATGAAGAGATCGATAGTACAAATCGACTATTACGCTTGTTAGCATACGTCAAGATTTACTGTATATCTTTGTATTTTTGTGTCGTTGTCATTCATAACAACATATTAGGTGCATTTTCAAACACTTGCTTTTAGCATGTGAATGGTAGCTTTATATTATAGCATAGTTACTAATAATACAATATTTAAGGTAAACACGTTGCGAAAATAACAAGTTATTTTTCTATATTGATTACTTTATTCGTTAATCAGTATCACGGAATGCCGTCTTCAAATATGTATATAAAATAAATCATTTGATATTATTTATCCATTAGGAATATTAAGAGGTATTAAATCTGTTATTTTTGCTGATATACTAAGAACCCGGTGTCATATTTCAGGCAAAGGTAGCGAATGTATATTTTCAGTAAGTTTTGTTAGAACAAAAGGAAGACTTTATTAAATATCTTATAATAGCTGATCCATTTGTGTCTTAAATATAAAAGGTAGACATGTGCTGACTTTTTTGTAGGCATTATAAAGAAGCTCTACAAATTTTGTCTGGAAATCAATCATATATTTCTCAACGTTAAGGCATCGTTCGTAAGAAACGTTTTCGTTCGACCGTTTTTTCTCCGACTTTGGAAATCCGACTCCCACAAAAATGTCTTTTCATTTTTCGAGTTAATACATAGCCCATGACACTCACAAATAACGTGCCTTTCTATTGGTAAAGGAATTTTCCAAATCGGTTTAGTACATCCAGATATTACCCCCTACAACGTCACAAAGTCACAGACTACTTCTTTATAATATTAGTATAGATAGATAACGGATCTAGTCAATATACTCTTTGACATACTAATCGTGTTAAAATAAGTTTGTTTTGCGAATTATCGGATTCATGATAAATTTCGGTACTGGAACAAATTGAAAAGTACACATTACTTTTTATACAACCAATAATTGTTCCAAAATAAAACAGTAATTGTCCGAGAATAATTTTTTAAAGTATTATTTTGAGCTAAGTTTAGTTTTGGTGATATTTGTAAATCAAATCAAATCAAAAATACTTTATTCGGTTTAAGCCCTAATAAGGCACTTATGAACACTCAAAGACTACCACCGGTTCGGAAAGCAACCCAGTCATCGAGAAGAACCGGCAAGAACCTCGTTCGGGTACATCCCTCCAACATACATTTCCAATACATCATACAATAGCTTTTAATGGATGCACAGGGAGGAGTCAATCCCAGAAATCACTGTCGTTCACAAACTGATCCACTTTATAATATCCTTTTGGAAATCCTTTTTACAAATTCCTATTGTAGAGACGAGTGATTATCGTCTTATAATAAATGTAGGATACGATTTAGTTATAACATTACAATTTATCATATGCGCTTGAGGGTGATGAACATGCATGTATTACGGAGTAGGGCAGAGTCGCACGTGCGGTTTACAATCGCATTCACAACTGCATGTCGCACGTGTGTTCCAGCGCGGCTGGTCTCGCTCTCGCACTCTGTCAGTCTCGTTCGCTGCGGGAGCCGCTTCGCCACTAGATGGCGTTGCACAGGTAAATCACGCTTTTATCAGAACATATTATCGACCTATTAATACATTCCCAAAGATTACATTAAATTCTAATGTTTCTTAAAATAAAGTCATTGAATTGAATGTTGCTTTTTAAACGTTTTGTAAACCTTTGTCTGTCTCTATTTGTTATTTGAATATATTTGTTTGCTTGTGAACATAACTTATACAAAAAACACTTACATGTACTCTGAATATTTGTAGTCCGGTGAAGCTGTTAAGACCTTGCTTGGTCAATAGCGTAGTCAGTTCGAAAAAAAAAAAAAACTCTGAATATTTCATCTCGTTCAGGCAACAAACTATCATATATTGACTTTCCTAAATATTACTCACTAAGTTTTACTCGTGGCTTTGCTCACGTTAATGTCGATTTTATCTTTACCTCGAGAACAGTATTTTTTTCTGAATAAAAGGTGCCCCATATCCTTTTTTGTACTTCTGACAATGCTATGCAAAATTCATGATGATCGGTGCAGTAGTTAAAGTTTGAAAGTGTAACAAATCGACAAAATTTTATTCGCGTTTATAATATTAGTAAGGATTCTGTAGATATTAGTCAGATAATAATCAAGCCATTGGGTTTTTTCAATCACGAAATGCATTACTTACTAATTTCAACACATAACGACGTCTAATTTTAATTTATTTATGCACACATCGTAGTCGTCATACATAATACCGCACATACATTTTTTTTACATAATACCGCACATACATTTTTTTAAACACTTACAAATTATATTATATGTAATAAATACACATATTCTATGATAATATAGATTACAGAAGATGTCCAGTTGGATTACGCTGAGATAACTTCAATACCACCCTTGCCTCTTTGGACGTTACTGGTAGCAGATAAGGAGTCACCGCATCACCCTCCAACCATTCAAGAAGCAAAGGTAAACATGTTCTTATATTAAATCTATTAATTAAAATCTCATAAAAATTACCCACATTAATTTAAAATACATGTTTCTACTTAATTTAATAGCTAGAGAATCTTTAGTGTTACCAATAAAAACAATTTGAAAATAGTTCTTGAAGTGAAACTTTTTTATTATTTAAGAATTATCCTAATCAAATATCCCTATTCTATCACGTCGGAGTATCACCATATGTTTAGACAAGTATGCTTGTTATATTGGGTACATACTTCCGCTTTTTTTTTTTCTCGAACTGACTACGCTATTGCCCAAGTACGGTCTTAACAGCTTCACCGGACTACTAAGGCGAGCGCTTAAGGCACTCAACCGATTTTACTTTGACAACTAGCTCAAGGGTGCGCGGCACACCTCGGCTTTGGCTGTTGCCTGATACATGCAATTCGCGACCTATCTTTTTTTACCTAAGCTAAGCTAACTATTCATACATATATGAGTTGTTGAAACATATTTGTACCAAGCGTACATACCTCAACAACCCTGATATATATTTCGTATCGGATAATATTCTAAACTACTTCAGTTTGACAAGGGAAAAAGATAAAACCCTTCCACTTGCATGTGTAAGCGTGTATGCGTGCACGTGTGTGAAGGTGATATGAGTAATGTTGTCGCAGTGATGTAAGATTTTGTGTCACTATCGCGCAAGCAGCGCACTCAAGGGCTCCACGCCGAGGAAACGGACCTAGGCTTGAGCTGCTGCCAAGGGGGGCCTAGTCTGGTGTGCGG